>CM072514.1:89952936-90125436 GCA_036898135.1 Oncomelania hupensis | reverse complement strand
ACTGAGACATTTTAAGTTAGATTAGTACTTAGAGAATCTTGTATAGAGTAGAAGAAATAAATGTGTGATTTTAACTGTTATCAAGTGGCTGGACTACATATGATTCATAGCCGTGTGAAAGCTAGTGTGACAGTATCTTTTACCATTTTTCTATCTATCTCTGTACCCCAACCTTAACACAGAACGAGCTAAACAAATAAATTTATTAAAGTAATTCATAGGGTGACTTACTAGCAGTTCCCACCGAATAAACGTGAGGGTCCATAATTCCATTGTGCAGAGCCCATAAACCCCACGTGACACTTTAATTGGCGAGCCTGCCAGGATCTGTGTAATAGGAATTGGGTATAACCGGATCTAAGTACAATAAAATTAGATAACAGTAGTAGTAGAATAACTTAGAATAGTTATAACAAACACTGATCAGTTGGGTGCACTATTCTTTAGTTAAAAACTTTTTTGCTTCAAATATTTTTGTGCCTGTATGTTGCATTGTTCTTTTGCAGGTTTTGCTTAAATAACTGTTGTATGCCATTTGACTCTTGTTTTATTCTATTATTGATTACGAATTTTATGGTAATTGCATTGTTGTTATTGGTTTGCAATATTGCTAGTGTTTTGGTATTCCACTTGATTCAGAGGTTGTTCATAGACACGTTTGACAATGTCGGACCCAGTGGCCTTGAGATTGCGTTTCAAGGAACTAGGAGAAGCTTTACACTTAGCAGGGGCAGACCTAATTGCGTATATAAATGCAGAGGTAGAGAAACAGGAGGCTAAGGCAGAGAGAGCAGCCGAGAGAGAACAGAAGAAACTCGAAGCAGAACAGAGAAAAGCAGAACTAGAAGCAGAGCAGAAGAAATTAGAAGCAGAGCAAAAGAAACTAGAATTAGAAGCAGCAAGAGAACAGAAGAAACTAGAATTAGAAAGAGAAGCAGAAGTTAGGAGATGGGAGTATGAGAGGGCAGAAAAAGAAAAAGAGAGGGAAGAAAAGGAAAAAGAAAGACAGCATGAGTTAGAGCTAAGAAGATTGGGATCAGGAGCTTCAAGTTCTTCCTCAACCCCTCCCCACTCAGATCAGCTAGAGGTAGCATCCAACCCTGTACAAGGAATGTCATTTCCACTGGGAACATTCAATGAGAGAGAAGGTCTAGATCTCTATTTGACTAGGTTTGAGCGTCTAGCAACAGAGTATAAACTAGATCCCACTCATTGGTCTTTTAAGCTTAGTCAAGGGCTTAGAGGAAAGGCTTATGACATCTACAGTAAGCTACCGACTGACAGAGTGACTGACTATCACAAGGTAAAAGAGGCACTCCTAACGGGATTCGAACTAACAGGAGAATGCTATCGGCAAAAATTCCGCACCAATCGGAGAGTGAAAGGAGATAGCTATGCGCAGTTCGCGGATCGGTTGTCCACAATGCTGGATAAGTGGATTAGCCAGTCAGCCACGGCTAAGACGTATGATGGACTGACAGAACTGTTAGTATGGGAACAGCTACGGGAAACCATGACCCCCGAGCTGAGGACATTCTCAGTAGAGCAGGGCGCGGAAAGACTAGAAGATCTGGTCAAGGTCGCAGATAAGTACGTGGCCGCCCACGGAGAAGCCAAGAGCTTCAGGCGAGACCTAAAGCCTAACGGGAAAGAGGCACAGAAACGAAGCCCTAACCGGGAAGAGCGCACCGCGAATAAGCCGAATAACCCCAGACCTGGGCAAAATAAAGGACCCAACACGGAATTCGGGAAAAGAGGTCCCGCAGAACAGAGACGGTATTGTTCGTTCTGCAACCGAAACAATCACTCCACCGCAGAATGTTTCAAGTTGGCCGCACAACGTAGGGAAGAGCGCGAAAGCCGGCCAGCGCACAGAGTTCTAACTCAAAGTAGCGGTAACAAGCCACACACAATCGGAGATCACCCATCGGTGACAGACACGGTCAAGGTCAACGGAAAAGAAGCGAACTGTCTGTATGACACAGGTCTATCATACGACGCGATAGTTAGCGAATCTCTCGTATCGCGCGCGGACTTGACAGACAAGACAGTCGACTTACAAGGAGCAGACTTGATGAAACCGACGACTACTTGCCCAATAGCTTGGATCGAAGTAGAGAGTAGGTACGTCACAGGACGAATCCAAGCAGCTGTTTTACAGAAACCCCTGTATGATCTAGTGCTAGGTTGTAGGTATGTGTTCTTAGGCACGCCCCCTAAAACTGTAGAGATAGCTGCGGTGCAAACCAGGGCCCAAGCTAAAACCCAACCACCCCAGCCCGAGTTCGCTCCGAATCCAGGACTCGAAGAGATCAAAACAGCACAGAAAGAAGACACCTCGATAGCGAAGTGCTTCCAGAAGCTACCCAAGGCGCACACACCCCCGCACAAGGGAGACTTCTACATGGAAGAGGGAGTTCTACATCGACAAGGAGATGGAGATCACACCCAACTAGTACTACCAGCCACCCTTCGAGCCCAAGTACTAGAATTAGGCCACAGCATGCCACTCAGCGGACACATGGGAATTGGAGCCACAGTGCAGAGAATCAGCGCACACTACTATTGGCCAGGAATCACGGAGGATGTCAAGCGCTACGTGAAATCTTGCCACCAATGTCAACGATATTCCCCGCGACATCACACCGTACCAGTTACCTTAGGACCATCGGTAGTAGTCGGCGTGCCATTCCAGCAAGTCTCAGTAGACATAGTAGGACCACTACCCATGACCAAGAAGAGGAACAGATTTCTACTCACACTCGTCGACGCATGTACGATGTGGTGCGAAGCAGTCCCGTTGCCAGCGATCGACACCAAGAAGATTGCAGATGCACTCATCGCCATCTTTACCAGAGTCGGATTCCCGGACAGCATTAGAACGGACAACGGATCTCAGTTCACCGGCCGCCTGATGCAAGACGTGTTCGAGTTGATACAAGTTCATCACATTCGCACACCACCATACCACCCAGCCAGCAACGGACAAGTAGAAAGACTGAATGGAACCCTTCTCACCATACTCAGGAAAGTCGCCGACGACAATCCAGAAGCGTGGGACACCTACGTGAATGCGGCACTGTTCGCATACAGAGAAACGCCCCATGCAGCCACAGGCTACACCCCGTCAACATTGCTATTCGGCAGACCTCTAGCAGGACCGCTAGAAGCCCTACGCAGAAGTTGGACGGAGGCCAAGATAGACGACACACCAAGAGGTGCCACCAAGTACGTCGCAGACCTGCAGGAAACCCTCAAAGCAACGTGGAAGAAAGCTGGTGAAGCACTGAAGAAGGCAAGAGCCCGTCAGGCGAAGTACTACAACCGCCACGCGAAGGACAGAGAACTGCAAGTCGGCGATCAAGTGCTACTCTTACTTCCAAGTGGAACCAACAAGCTGGACATCGCTTGGAGAGGACCGTACCGGGTGACTGCCAAGAAATCCAAGACAGTCTACCAAGTAGAGGTGAACGGGAGAGCCCGATACCACCACATCAATCTCCTCAAGAAGTATACGGACAGACCAGCGACCCCCAGCACTCACAACTTGTTAGCCATCGCCATCGCGGAAGAAGGAGAAAGCATGGAGACCAATGCAGTAGAGTATCCCCTGCACTCCAAGGAAACCTACAAAGACGTGATACTCAACGGAGACCTAGCCGCCAAACAGCGACAGCAAGTACTACAGGTCATTCGACAACATCAGACTGTGCTCACAGACCGACCAGGGAGGACAGACCTCGTCGAAGTAACCTTAACGGTGACCGACCCAACACCCGTCCGCCAGAAGCTCTACCCGATGCCACTGTCTCAGCAGCGAGCCATCAAGGAAGAGATAGACACCTTACTGGCAGCCGGAATCATCTCAGAGTCTACTTCACCCTACAGCGCAGGCACGGTATTGTTGCGAAAACCCAACGGAGAGCATCGACTGTGCATCGACTTCAGACTCCTGAATGCGGTAACGCAGTTCCAGCCAGAGCCACTCCCGGACCAGACAGACCTATTTGCCAAGCTACAGCGAGCAAAGTACTTCTCACGCATCGACCTCAGCAAAGGATACTACCAGATACCAGTGCAACCGCAAGTCCGAAAGTACCTAGCGTTTAGCACTATGGAAGGACACTTCGAGTTCAATGTACTTCCATTCGGACTCCACAACGCACCCAGCATCTTCAGCGCAATGATGCGAAAACTCCTGGCACCCCTGAGCAGCGAGCACCTACATTCGTTTATGGACGACATCCTCATCGCAACACCTACGTGGGAGGAACATGTCACGCTCCTACAACAACTACTCGCCCGCCTCAGAGACACGGGATTGACGGCAAGACCCACCAAATGTCAGATTGGATTCACAGAACTAGAATTTCTGGGACACACCATCAGTCAAGGAAGCCTGCGACCGGTAGAAAAGACAGTGAAACGCCTACTCGACGCTCCTAGGCCCAAGACAAAGAAGGAAGTGCAGTCATTTCTAGGACTCTGCGGCTTCTACCAGAAGTTCATCCCCAACTACAACAGCATCGCCGTGCCACTGACAAATGGAACCCGGAAAATCGCCCCGGACAAAGTAGTTTGGACAGCGGAATGTGAGACAGCATTCCAAACACTCAAGGACAGAATGACATCGGCGCCAGTACTCCACCTACCCGATTTGACTCAGCCATTCGTTCTTCGCACCGACGCAAGCGACTTAGGCCTCGGAGCAGTACTGCTACAGCGCGACCCCAAGAATGCAGAGACGCTATTCCCTGTCGCCTACGCCAGCAGAAAATTGAGACCCGCCGAGACCCACTACGCCACGTCGGAGAAGGAATGCCTTGGACTAGTCTGGGCCATACAGAAATTCCAACTCTACCTGTATGGGACCCACTTCACAGTTCAGGTGGACCATCAACCACTATCGTTCCTGGCAGCCTCCAAGTCTTTGAACTCTCGCCTGATGAGATGGGCACTCACCCTTCAGGCATACTCATTCCAAATCGAGTACATACCCGGCAAAGAGAACCACGGAGCCGACTACCTCAGTCGCCATCTCGTGGAGGACACAGCAGCTGTCGCCCACCCAACACAACTAAGGGCCACAGCACCAGAATTCGTCCCCGCCCAGTAATACCCTGTCACTAGTGTCCACAGCTACCTGGCATAGCATTGCAGCTCAGGTAGAGCAACTTAGTTAGTTTGTAAATAGGACCCTAGGATAGTGCAGTGTTAAACTAGGCTCTGGAGTAGAAAAAGGTCGAATCCAGTAGTCATCGCCTTTTTTCAGTTGAGGGAGCCTGTCATGAATTGGCTAGTTTTAACTCTGCCCAGTGACTATTTAGCCATGTGTAGTACTTGTAACTTTAGAAGTTAGACTATAACACAGCAGCA
Source organism: Oncomelania hupensis (assembly GCA_036898135.1). Classification (NCBI taxonomy): domain Eukaryota; kingdom Metazoa; phylum Mollusca; class Gastropoda; order Littorinimorpha; family Pomatiopsidae; genus Oncomelania; species Oncomelania hupensis. The sequence goes on along the minus strand of CM072514.1, from coordinate 90,120,060 downwards.
ATTAAATTACACAGCAGACCACACACGGCGAGCGAGCCACCCACATCGCAGTGACTCAGCACTTGAGCTTTGAATCGGACCGTTTTAACCAATCAGCAGCAGGCTAAGTGGGTAGAGCAGTTTTGACTGTGTCAAAACCTAGCACAGCTTGGTCAGTCGTGTGTGAGACGAGGAAGAAGTAACATCTCCTTAGCTAGCAGAGAACTATCTTCACTCATAGACCAGGAAGCAGGACTTAGAATCTCAGAATTCTATTCAGTCAACACGGGCCTGAACTTGTCAAACAGACGAGCAGGCGAGCTATCCCGAGCTATCCCGAGCTATCCTGTGCACCCCACTCCACAGAAACGACTAGTTGGTTGAGGAGACTCTGCCGCACAAGCCGGAAAGAGCTACCTTGAAAAAACCCCTACAAGACCCCACAGCGTGGCAAGGGAACCCAACTACACAACTACCCAGGTGGACCAGAAGCTACCTCACAGAAGGACTTCGCACGCTCCATCTAGCAGTTAAGTGAACACGCCAAGGTGCACTTAAACTGATCATAACAGGACCACAGTAGTCCAACTCTTCAGAAACTGTAAAACGGACCACAGTAGTCCAAATCTACATGAGATATACTAGCAAAGTGCCCGAGGAAGATAAAACAGCTGCCTAGACTATCAGCGATCGAACTATTAGCAGTGACTGAGACATTTTAAGTTAGATTAGTACTTAGAGAATCTTGTATAGAGTAGAAGAAATAAATGTGTGATTTTAACTGTTATCAAGTGGCTGGACTACATATGATTCATAGCCGTGTGAAAGCTAGTGTGACAGTATCTTTTACCATTTTTCTATCTATCTCTGTACCCCAACCTTAACACAGAACGAGCTAAACAAATAAATTTATTAAAGTAATTCATAGGGTGACTTACTAGCAGTTCCCACCGAATAAACGTGAGGGTCCATAATTCCATTGTGCAGAGCCCATAAACCCCACGTGACAACACGCACTGTGGATCCCACAGCAACAACGAGACACATGACAGAGGTCAGAGTCTCCTGGAGTTTGTTCAGATACAACAATCTTGTACAGGCAAACACGCTTGATCTCCACAAAAAATCCAGACGATGGATCTGGCACAGTGCCAGCTGTGAGCATTACAGCCAGATTGGCTACATCATGGTCAAGAAACGCTTCAGATCAAGCGTCAACATTGGCAGGACACGCACTTTTCCAGGAGCAGACATCGGAAGTGACCACGATCTCGTGATGATGTCCAGGACATCCGAAAAGGCATGCGCACAGCAAAGGAGAACTGGATAGAAGATCAATGCCAGGAAATAGAGAACAGTCTGAACAAGAACAACAGCAAGAAGGCCTAACAGACTGTGAAGCGGCTGACAAGTGTTAAACAGCCCAAGGTCTGCACGATCCGAAGCAAGTCTGGCATATGTATTACAAAAGAACAAGAAGTTTTGGATAGATCGACAGAGTACTGCTCTGACCTTTACAACCACACACCAAACGGAGACCAATCCCCAGAACAAAGAAGAAGAAAAAATCCTCCCAATTCTCCGAGATGAAGTTGAGGCAGCAGTGCAATCGCTGAACAATGGGAAGGTAGCGGGAGTAGACAACATACCCGCAGAATTGCTTCAAGCAGGAGGAGAAGCGATGACTGACGCTCTCACCATTATCTGTAACAAGATCTGGCAAAGTGGGGAGCAGCCTACACCCGGACCCAGTTGCTTGTCATCACTCTTCTAAAAAATGGTAACCTTCAGGAGTGGGAAAATTACTGCACCGTCAGCCTTATCAGCCATCCTAGCAAATTCTTCCTAAATTTTTTTTTTGTTTTTGGTTTGTTTACTTAAAGAAAGCGTTTGACCGAGTCTGGCATGTAGCTCTGTGGGCAACCATAAGAGTGTACAATACAGCCCTAACATTATTAAAGTCATCAAAGGCCTGTATGACAAGGCTACTAGTGCAGTCCTCCATAACAGCGTCATCGGGAACTGGTTTAAAACAACAATCGGCGTGCGTCAAGGATGCCTACTTTTTCCAACACTCTTCAACATCTTCCAAGAGCGCATCATATCAGATGCCCTTGCAGATCATGAAGGCACATTCAGCATAGTGGGTAGAACAATCTCCAACCTCCGTTTTGCGGATGACATCGATTGTTTGTCTGGAGTAGAACAAGACTTGAACAGCTGGTACAGAGGCTTGACATCACCTGCAGAGCCTTTGGAATGGAAGTAATTGCAGAGAAGACCAAAATGATGACCAACAACACCAATGGCATCAACGTGGATATCAAAGTCCAAGGCCAATCCCTCAACGCTGTGCATAGTTTCATATATTTAGGAGCCTTTGTATCAGACAATGGGTCTCAGACAGGAAGTCCCCTCCAGAATCGCACAAACAACTGCTGCCTTGACAAGGTTGAAGCCCATCCGTCTACACTCCAAAGTAAGGCTGCTGCGCTCCTTTGTCATCTCTATCTTCCTATTCGCTTGCGAAACATGGACCCTCACACAAGATCTACAACGAAGAATACAAAGCATGGAAATGAGGTGCTATAGAAGACTTCTGGGCCTATGCTATATCCAGCACATCGCCAACGACGAAGTCCTACAGAAACGCCAATTGACAACACGATGACATGCTTACAGTGGTGAAAAAACGGAAATTCCGATTGTATTTCCACGTCACCAGTGCATCAGGCCTTGCAAAGACCATCCTGCAAGGCGCGGTGCAAGGAGGCGGAAGAAAAAGAAGACAGAATAAGAGGTGGGAGGACAACATTCGAGAATGGACTGGTTTGACACTGAGCGAAGCCATGAGGGTTACTGAGGACAGAGAAAGATGGAGTGCGCTGGTTAAACGATCATCTGTGGTGCCCTACCGACTTTCGAGTTACGGGATAGGATAAGATAGATCCTTAACCGAAAGCAATTGTTTCCCGCAAGACAGTAAGATCCTATTGAAATATAAACTCTAATTTGTCACGACTAAAATGTGAAGTCCCAAAAGGTTTCCATGGTATTTGTGTTGATTTTAGTGTCTACGGTAACCTTCTTCTACTTTTTCGTTGGTCGCCGTGTTAGTTCCAAAACAAATCTACCTACTCTCCGCCTTCAGCCTATGACGACAGAAACAAGATTTCTGTGCTTTGCTCACACAATGCGCACACCTACTGCGCAACTGTTAACCTTAAAGCTGTTCTAGCTACACAAAAAATACCGAACAACGTTCAACCTATATGTACATCATTCCTGAATTTTTAACAATAACATTTTTTTGAGACAATAAAATGTTGTATGTAAGTTTAGACCTTTGTTCAACACCGTAAGTTTAAAGGTAGACCGTGTTGCACTCAGCTCCTTGAGCATTTGTAGAATTATTACTTTTTACGGTTATGGTTCAACTTTAAATTGTGACATTTGCTTGAGGGGGTGTGTGTGTTTGCATGAGAAAGAGTGTATGGTCTAAAATCACATATACGTGAAAAGACTTTAAAATAAATTATTGAACTGAATTGAATTGCGCCTCGAGCTGCTCTTGAGACGGTATAGCGCTATACAAGAGCACTTACAATAACACTACTGAACCGTGTGCACTTGCCCGTTAACGGTTAAAATATTCACCCTTTAAATCCCAGGAAAACAGAATCGGCAGATACAGTTCCATTACAATACAAATGGAAAGGATAGTGGACAATTGTATAGCTACGTAACAAGTCTGTCGCTGAGGGTCAAACTATTCACCCTACGTAGTAGCGGGCAGAACAAAGAGGACCAACAAAAGCAACAAAACATTTCATTTAAAAATATAATGTGCAAAACATAAACAATTAATTAATTACATATAAAAGCTGTTTCGTATTTTACGAAAGGGACTAAAAATGGGACAATGAAATCAACTTGGCAAAGTTCTATTGAGAAAGTTTGTGTAGTGTGTTTATTTTTTGTTTTGTTGGTGTGTTCTTTGGGAGGCTGGGTGCGGGTGAATGGGGGATTGAACACAATAAGCTGTTACAAATCCCCGGACATTCCGCTGGAGGACGAAAGCGATACATTGTGTGTTTAATTTTGTATTCCGAAGGAAGGGGCTAGTCGTGGAGGAAAAGAAAGCTTACCATCCCATTAACATTGCATAAGCGTTAAGGACGAATCACCTCGTCGCCGCCTTCACAACAATAGGGACTAGTTGTGTTAACCAGTGGGTCATTTTGTAGTTGGTACTGTTGATCTTGGACACCACACACACGCCGCTTTCTCTCCAATGCCCGGCGCTTTAGTCGGGACATATCAACAGCGTTGCTGTTGATGCTAATCGAAGGACCTTTCTGCTTGATCTGAAGACTTCCAATTCCTTCTCAGCCTCTTGTCATATCGACCTGCAGTGTCAGCCTAACATCCCAAAATACCACCCCACCACACCCTCTGGCCCTAACACCATCTCATCCCTTGTGGACAAACTCAAGATCTGAAAGTGCGAACGCCAGTGCCGGAAGCCATTCGGGTGTAATCTATTGGCGATAGACATGTAAAGGTTGTAGGGAATGTTTCTTCTTCATTGGGGAACGCTTATTGTGTATCTTTTCTCCATAAAGATGTACTCCGTCGTTCTATACGAACATAGGTTTACACGCACAATTTGGTTTCCAGGCTTTTTTACGATAATGTTTTGTGTTGTTGGGGTGGAAACGGTGCGTTTATAGATGATTTGGACACGTCAAGAGGGTGACAATGATCAGTACTGCGTAAGGCTGCTGGACAAATGACGGAATTACTCGCCCTCTTCCTCTCCTCTCTACCTTTATTCTCCCCCCCCCCCTCTTCCCAACCTTATTTTTCTACCTCTTTCTCCATCCCCTCCATCCCTCTCACTATATCTCACTCTCGCTCTCCCTCCCTCCCGCCCTCTCTGTCACTCGGATCTAGCATCATTTTCAGGATATTGCACTTCCGGCCACGAGGGCCAACTGTGGAAGGATGACGCCAACATGGCTTCCCTGGTGTCCATTGCACACAGATGTACGCAACAAGGGGATGTACAGCAGACCTGCCATGTTTTCACTTTAACCCAACATTTCTTGTCACACGTGTATGCAACTGAATAAACAAATCATTGGTTATGTATACCGCACTCTTATTGCGTTGAACTGAAATTACATCAAATGACGTTGATTAGCTCATGGCCAATAAAACGTCACATGCTTTCAAACCAGTCTCTCTCTCTCTCTCTCTCTCTCTCTCTCTCTCTCTCTCTCTCTCTCTCTCTCTCTCTCTCTCTCTCTCTCTCTCTGCCTTTCTCGTTCTATCCCCCTTCTCTTTTCCCCTTTTCTTTTCTTTGTATTTTCTTCCCTGCAGGGATATTTGGCAAGGTGTGAAGTGTGTGTGAGTACAGCGCAACAAGAAAAGTTTATATTGCTATTTGTTTTCTGTCAAAAAAGCTCCGAGCACACAACTGTGTCCGTTTCGTCATGATTACACAAACTTCAACCAGACAAACATTTGTTGTAGGACACAAAATTATCATATAGGTTTATCTAAAGAAACTCCAGACAAAAAGTGTGTGTAGGACACAAAATCATCATATAGGTTTCTCTAAAGAAACTCCAGACAAAAAGTGCGTGTAGGACACAAAATCTTCATATTGGTGTCTCTCAACAAACTTCAGACAACTCTTATACGTGTTTGCGTGCCTGTAGATTATATGTACATGCGCGCTTGTGCATGTGTGTGTTTGTGCGCGCCAGTTTTTTCGTGTGTGGGTATAGTCTTTGTTTCGCGCAAGCACAAGACACACGCCTGAGAAAGAGCGAGATTGTGACGCTACTACTACTACTACTACTACCATACTACTACTACCACTACTACTACTAGTACTACTACTACTACTACTACCACCACTACTACTACCACCACTACTACTGCTACCACTACTATTACTATTACTACTACTACCACTACTACTACTACTACCACTACTACTCCTGCTACCACTCTTATTACTACTACTACTACTACCACTACTACTACTGCTACCACTACTACTCCTACTACGACTACTACTCCTACTATTAGTACTACTACTAATAATAATGTCACTTGTATAGCGCACAACCAGACTTGTAGTTTGCTCCCAGCTCTCATTGACACGCTTTCAAATACACTGACAAATCAACAGCAATTGGGGTAGGAAAGGAAGAGGGAGAGGGGTGGAGATATAACATTATGTTAACATCAACATCATACCTGTTAACATCATCATACCTCTTAACATCAACATCATACCTGTTAACATCAACATCATACCTGTTAATATCAACATGGAGCATAACTGAGGCCAAGCAATAGAACCGCCGAGCGCTATTTGCAACAACACACATCGCTAGTAAAAAGGTGGAGTGGGGTTATGTCTTCAACATTTGTTGTTGAAAGAGTTCAGTGACTGTACAATGTAAGGTAGCAAAGGTTGTTGAGTAGGAGTAACAACCTCCGTAGAAAAGACAATCTACAGCAATAACTGATTCAACCGTCCCGATGCAGACCGCTGAACCCTAGAAGAGGAACAATAAGAAGACAATGAAATGGGTCTGTACTATAACATTGAGCAGGTCTCAGACTAATCTCACGTATACATCCACAAGTTTCCGCCACCTACACCTTTGACATCGTTCTAGGACGGACAATGAAGAAGATAAGAGAAGAAGAGAGGGAGATCTATTTCCTGCTGTATGACGCAGTTGAGCCCCCAAGAGTATTCCTGTATTTCAAATCAACAACTGAAGGTTTGGGCAACCTACCCGTCTGACATCAATATTGGACTGGAACGATCAACAGTACACCTTGAAGGGTATGAGGAGGAGTAATTGTAGGAGTAGAAGGAGGAAAAGCTTCAAGTTTGGTTTTGTTATCAAGACTAATGGTAGTGATCGCATCAAGAAGTTAAAAAGTTTCTACGAGCTAGGTATTGACATCGTTCTAAGACTGGCGAGGTGAACATCGCCATGAAGAAGAAGAAGAAGAAGAAGAAGAAGAAGAAGAAGAAGAAGAAGAAGAAGAAGAAGAAGAAGAGAATGAGGTAAAGGGGGAAGGGCAAGGAATGGGAAGGTGGGACTCATGAGATTGATCCTAACTATGGCATTAACACCTTCAAAGTTTGGGCGACCTGCCGGTCTGACCTTTAGGACTAGCCAGGTAAACGTAAAAGTGAAGTAGAAGAAGATGAGAAGGAGAAGGAAAAGATGAAGGAGCAATGAAAGAGAATGAGGAAGAAGAAGATTGAAAGGCTAACTAGGAAGACGAAGAAGATGAAATACAAAAATTAGGAGGCGAAAAAAGGAAGAAAAACAAACGTGATGAAGGAGGAGGAGGAGAAGACGAAAGAATCCTTGAAAACATCACGGAGAGAAAAAGAACAAATGAAGCCGTTGTGGAAAGGTGAACAACAAAAGACGACAGAGGAGGAAAATAGGACAAAGCATTAGTTACGACCACGATTAACCGCAACACAAAACACAAAGGCCATGGGGATTGGCCTAGGCTATAAAGACAAGGCACACATCAAAGGACGCTGATGGGTGCGTAACACGCGTGGCTTATGTAACCTGTCGTGCAGTTCGGCTCTGCTCAGCGTTACGGTTCGTTCAGGATAACTCCATCTGATGAAAGGGGAGGTTTACGCTCATCCGTTCCTGCTCAAGATATACGCACCTGTTTATACTCTACATTCAAAAAGCTGGGAGAGGGAGATATATATAGGTGTTTAAGAACAACTTGGGAGACCAAAAAGGAAAAAGAAGAACAGAATGAGCAAACACGGGCTAGAAGGGAGTAACAAACAGAAATGGTGGATGAGCATTTGAAAGTGAGGGTTTTAAAACAGTACAAGGAGGAGGAGAGGATATAAGACGATTTTAACAATATTTGTAGTTTTCCATTTTGGGGGACTTTCTTTATTCATTGTTTTTTTTTTTAATTTGCATTTATTTATTCCTTAGTAATTTGTGTATGTGTGTGTATGTGTGTGTCTTTATGTGTGTGTCTAGGACATGAGCGTCAGGATCTTTAAAGTCCGTTATGATGGAATGTATGCGACACACAGACTAGACCTCGGTTTATACTCTCATCCGAAGGAGTTGAAAACCGGAGTAAAGTGTCTTTCCCAGGGACATAACCCAATGGCCCAGCCAGGGCTCGAACCCGGGACCTTCAGATCCGCAAGCCGAAGCACTACCATTAGACCACAGTGCCTCCTTAAACACACACACACAAACCACAACACATAAAACACAAACACGCACGCACACAAACATACCACAACACATAACACACAAACACCAACCACAACACACACACACACACCATTGAATGAACGATATCCACAATTAGTAAAGAAGAAGAAACCTGATACAGATAATTGATTGATGCCAAGCTTTTTCCTGAACTGTTGTGTTCATTCTTTCATCTCCACGACGAAACCTTTTTTAAATTTAAAGTTTTTATTTTGATAGATTTTGTAATGCCAGTCTGCGCGCGCGTTAGAGAGATAGTGTGCATTTGTGCATAATTCCGTTTGCGGATGCGGATATTTCCGGTTGCGGATTTCTTTTACAGGTGCATTTGGAGTGGGTTGCTTTGCTTTGGAAAGCTATCTCAATGATGTGTGCTGCTGCTTGATATGAGTTTTCTGTGAACCAAACAAATCAAATGAACTGTACATGTGTTACGTCAGTATATGTGCTAACAATGAACTGGAAGAGATTGTGTGTCATAAGGATTTTATGTATTATTCTATTTGTTTTAACTTTTTTTGTTTCTTCTGTTCTTCCTTTGTTATTGGCTGAGACGCCATGTGCTGTATCAATTGTTCATTTGGGTCATGAAGATTGGATGGCTTGACTGGACTTGACTTTGCAACAGCACAGCGTGCAGTCCTAGTTGAAGGCGAGCCACAACAATAGGGCACAATGGGAAGTTTAGGGTTCTGGTCTGTGATTACATTTAATTGTAACTATCTACCAATGCAGTATTAGTCCAAGTTCCAATGGTCTGTTAGTTTGTATTCAGGATCAACTTTATACTTTCTACGCACACACACGCACACACACTCGAACTCATACACACACACTCTCTCTCTCTCTCTCTGTCACACACACAAAACTCCCTCCTTATTTCAAGCTGAGAAAAGTCAACATGAATTAAGTGTCCTTTAACATGAATATAAGTGTCCTTTAACATGAATGTGTTTTTGAACACGGTTGTTTGGTCAGTGTTTGTCGTCACATTTATTTGCTGTTCATTTCAGTGTATCGATAGTGATTAAAACGCAGAAACACATGACACTCTTCTCATCTTCTTCTGTTATTTAAGGTTCATTAGCCAAAGACAGACGGACAGAGAGGGGGAGAGGGTGGAAGAGAGAGGGAGGGGCATAGAGAAAAAGAGAGTAAGAGAGAGAAAGAAATAGAGAGAGGGGGGAGAAAGAGAGAAAGAGAAGGAGAGAGAGAGATTCAGAATCAGACATGTTATTTACACCAAGGATGGAGATTGTAGGCTGTTACCCTAATCTTACAATCTGCCCTTGTATCATCTATTCTCACATAAACAATATTATAAATACCACAGAATTATAAATATCACAGTAGTATAAATATGACAGTATTACAAATATCACAGTACACATATTTGGGTGGGGTGTGGTAACTGAATAAGACTCTTCTCGTCCTGTTCTGTAATTAGAGAGAAAGAGAGAGAGGGAGAGAGAGAGAGAGAGAGAGAGAGAGAGAGAGAGAGAGAGAGAAGCAAATATGCAAAGTTGTGTGCAAAGTCTTAACATTGCATGGTCCGGAAGGTTACAGAAACGAAACTGTTTCTGTTCCTCATGAACATCAAATGGCATTTATCCGCTAATCACCGATCCCAAAATAATTTCCTCGTCTTGGATCATTCCAGCTTTTATTTGTTCATGCGTCGTCTAGCGGATAGTTTGATCTACCGAGGCCTAGTTCTCTTATGTGCTGACGATACTGCTGTATTCCACAGTGTGTATGATATTTGGATGAAGGCTGAAGATAATCAATGATCAGGCAGAGGGGAGGGTGCAGACTACAGAGGATTGGGCTGCAGGAGAGAACATCTTACAAGACACACACACACACACACACACACAACACCATAGCCATCGTCCTCATCATCCTAATCGTCATCGTCATAATAATCGTCATCGTCCTTACGTTATATAAGACAACACCTCATCCCATCCATCACTCACAAAAAAATTCATCGGATGTCTAAAGATTTTATTTTTAAAACAAAATGTTGTGTTCCACAAATATTTAGGAGCCATTGTATTAGACAATAGATCCCGACAAGAAGTCCTCTCCAGGATCGCACAAACTGCGGACCGGACAAGTTTGAAGCCAATTTGGAAAGACAGGACCATCCGTCTACATTCCAAGGTAAGGCTGCTGCGCCCTCTTGTCATCTCCATCTTTCTATACGCTTGCAAAACATGGACCCTCACAGCAGATCTACAACGAAGAATACAAAGCATAGAAATGAGGTGCTACAGAAGACTTCTGGGCATTTCCTTTACCCAGCGTATCACCAACAACGAAGTCCGACAGACCATCACACAAACCATTGGACAACACGATGACCTGCTCACAGTGGTGAAGAAACGGAAACTCCGATGGTATGGCCACATCACCAGAGCATCAGGCCTGCAATGAACGGTGCAAGGAGGCGCGAGAAGAGGGAGAAAGAAAAAGAGGTGGGAGGACAACATTCGAGAAGCACAAAACAGGGCGAAGCCAGTTACAGGCCTTTTTGGACCGGGGGTAATGGTATGGTCTGGAACAACTCGTTTAGGACCGGGGGTAATGGTATGGTCTGGAACAACTCGTTTAGGACCGGGGGTAATGGTATGGTCTGGAACAACTCGTTTAGGACCGGGGGTAATGGTATGGTCTGGAACAACTCGTTTAGGACCGGGGGTAATGGTATGGTCTGGAACAACTCGTTTAGGACCAGGGGTAATGGTATGGTCTGGAACAACTCGTTTAGGACCGGGGGTAATGGTATGGTCTGGAACAACTCGTTTTGGACCAGGGGTAATGGTATGGTCTGGAACAACTCGTTTAGGACTGCATCCTAACCCCGGACAACTTGTGTAGGTTTCTTCCATGCCTCCAAATCCCTGGCTCTTACCACGTGATTGGACTGTGATTCCTGCATTGGGGATGTCCCAGGCTTAGGGCCAAGGTTGGGGCTGTCACAGTGAGACGGTCGACCATTATTTTGCCATTTGTCGTGCTTTGGCGGGCAGGCAAATTGTTTTGCCTGTGAGCCCTTGATTGGCACATGTGACAATTTGCGGCTTTCTCATCTCATCCCACCTTTGGTCCTCCGTGGTCAAGGAGAGAGAGAGAGAGAGGGAGATTATGTAATAAGACCTGAAGTTGGGGTGAGCGAGGGGGGGGGGGGTAGGTATATCAGCATGTGAAGGCAGTCATGACATAACACGATGTTAATAATACCTTTGATGTTCACCCAACAGTGGACAGACACGGCCAAAGGCTACACAACTGGTCTATTCTCACACAGAGTATTCCGTCACTGTGGGATCGCCGCACGTATACAATCTGTCTGTTTGTCTGGCTAACTCTCTCAGTAAAGGTACATTGTTGGGACACCAGCGCTTGATGTAGGAAGTAGTATTGATTTCAACCCTGAATCCCGACCACGTTTTGAGCAGCTCTATGACCGGGTAGGTGCGTTATACAGGACTACTTAGTTTAGTATTGGCTAGCTGTCTTCAGATACTGCAAGATGATGGTCAAGGCTGTTGGAACTCTACAAACAAACAACAAAGACTGGATCTTGTTTCATCAAAACATGTCGTACGCTTGTGCTTTCTCCATAAACGGGTAGCTAAGTTGACGTTCACCTTTGTACGGTCTTTGATTCTGTTCTTGACTTCTTTCTTCTATCTGAATCAAACTTTTAACATCAGCCAACGCTTTGAGAACTAAATACGCATCCCTCTCATTGACTTATACCAAACTTGCCTCTCTCTCTCTGTCATTGACTTATATCACACTTGCCTCTCTCTCTCTCTGCCATTGACTTATACCACACTTGCCTCTCTCTCTGCCATTGACTTATACCACACTTGCCTCTCTCTCATTGACTTATATCACACTTGCCTCTCTCGCATTGACTTATACCACACTTGCCTCTCTCTGTCATTGACTTATATCACACGTGCCTCTTTCTCTCTGCCATTGACTTATACCAGACTTGCCTCTCTCTCTGCCATTGACTTATACCACACTTGCCTCTCTCTCATTGACTTATATCACACGTGCCTCTCTCTCTCTGCCATTGACTTATACCACACTTGCCTCTCTCTATCATTGACTTATATCACACGTGCCTCTCTCTGCCATTGACTTATACCACACTTGCCTCTCTCTCATTGACTTATACCACACTTGCCTCTCTCTGTCATTGACTTATACCACACTTGCCTCTCTCTCTGTCATTGACCTATATCACACTTGCCTCTCTGTGTCATTGACCTATATCACACGTGCCTCTCTCTCTGCCATTGACTTATACCACACTTGCCTCTCTCTAACATTGACTTGTACCACAATTACCTCTCTCTCTGTCATTGACTTATACCACACTTGCCTCTCTCTCTCTGTCATTGACTTATACCACACTTGCCTCTCTCTCTGTCATTGACTTATACCACACTTGCCTCTCTCTCTGTCATTGACCTATATCACACTTGCCTCTCTCTGTCATTGACCTATATCACACTTGCCTCTCTCTCTGTCATTGACTTATATCACACTTGCCACTCTCTCTGTCATTGACTTATAGCACACTTGCCCCTCTCTCTCTTTGACTTATACCACACTTGTCTCTCTGTCATTGACTTATATCACACTTGCCTCTCTCTCTCTGTCATTGACTTATACCACACTTGCCTCTCTCTCTGTCATTGACCTATATCACACTTGCCTCTCTCTCTGTCATTGACTTATATCACACTTGCCACTCTCTCTGTCATTGACTTATAGCACACTTGCCCCTCTCTCTCTTTGACTTATACCACACTTGTCTCTCTGTCACAGTAAGAAAGCAACTGTGTACACCTGATGTTGATTTGCTCGCTGTGTCACTGCGACCCAAATACTTACCACGCGAATTTGGACAGATATTTATAACTGTGATATACACACACCCTACTACCCAGGCTTCACGCTCACGTGCGTGCACAGAAATTGCAGATGTCGTTCGTGCACTGCAGTTGATTTCGCCTGATGCCCCTAATTTTGTTCTTGGCGATTTTAATCATTGTGACTTGCGCAGGTGTCTCCCTTCATTCAAACAGTTTGTCACTGTCAACACACGGGAAGATGCTATACTTGACTGTTGCTATGGCAACATTCCCCATGCATATAAATCTTTTCAGCTCCCTAAAATCGGACTATCCGATCACGACTCTGTACATTTGATCCCTTCATATAAACCTAAAATACTAACTGAGTCTGTCGTTGCCAAAACTGTAAAAGTATGGTCGGATGATTGTGTTGAGCAATTGCAGGGTTGTTTCGATTGCACAGACTGGAATGTTTTTCTTGATTCCTCTGATGATGTTAATCAGGCTGCTGATGTGGTCACTGACTATGTCAAATTCTGTGAAGACATGATTATTCCAACCAAACAAGTCAAAATCTATCCAAACAACAAGCCCTGGGTCTCGAGATCACTGAAAAATACTATTAATGAAAAGAAAATTGCATTTCAAACTGGGGATAGGGAAGAAAGAAAGAGGGTTCAGAGGAAATTAAGGGAGGAAATACGTGCAGCTAAGTTAGAATATAAAGAGAAAGTTGAACGTCAGTTCCAGTCAGGCAACATAAGGGATGCTTGGAAGGGGTTGAAAACCTTATCAGGCCAGAATAAACCTCAGAGCAGTGGTTGCCTGCGAAGTGAAGATGAAAAGTTAGCTTTCTCTAACGAGCTGAATGATTTTTATTGTCGTTTTGAACGCAATGATTTGAGTGACAGTTTGTCTGAAGTTTTGGTTGATCTTCAGGAAAGGGTGAGAAATGGGGAGGGAGATGCTTCTGGTGACTTTGAGATCCGGGATTGTGTTGTTGAGTCCCACTTCAAGAGAATAAACCCCCGTAAGGCAATGGGTCCAGATGGCTTGTGTGGAAAACTGTTGAAAGTATGTTCTGCTCAGTTATGTGTTGTTTTCAGTCATTTGTTTTCTTTATCATTGAAACAATGTGCTGTCCCCTCAGTCTGGAAAAATTCCACTATCTGTCCTGTTCCTAAGTCTAGAAGCCCATCTGAGTTGAATGACTATAGGCCCGTTGCACTCACCAGCATCGCCATGAAATGCTTTGAGCGTATCGTCTTGAAAAACTTCTCTCTCAAACACAACAGTTTCTTGATCCTTTTCAGTTCGCATACAAGCAAGACAGATCCACTGACGACGCAACACTCACTCTACTCAACAACGCTTATACACAGCTGGATAAACCTAGTTCTTTCGTTAGGATTCTCTTTATCGATTTTTCTTCTGCTTTTAATACGATACAACCTCATCTCATGGCGCTCAAACTTCTGGCCCTTGACGTCAATCCCAGGCTTATCCTGTGGATAGTCAGCTTTCTAGTTCACAGATCTCAGTCAGTCTGCTTCCAGCGAGCTCTCTCCTCTACTCGAACTACATCAACTGGCTCCCCTCAGGGCACTGTACTATCTCCTGTTCTGTTTACTCTGTACACCAACGATTGCACAGGCTCTGAAAATACACCTCTCATTAAGTACTCAGATGACTCTGCCCTTCAAGACCTCTCCAACTCTGCAACTGTTTATCTAAAGGAAGTGCAAAGGTTTATTGCATGGTGCAAAGAGAATTTCTTAAATATAAATGTGAAGAAAATTAAAGAACTGATTATTGATTTAGAAAAAACCCATCTGCTGTGCCTGACTTAGTGATTGATGGAGAAAAGGTGGAGAGAGTCTTGGAATACAAATATCTGGGAACAATACTTGACAATAAGCTTACCTTTGATTCCAACACTACTTCCATCCATAAGAAATGTCAGTCAAGAATATATTGCCTCCAGAAATTGCGCTCTCTGCAAGTCAACAAGTCTGTTTTATGTAACTTTTACAGATGTTTTATTCAATCGGTGCTGACCTTTGGTTTTCTTTGCTGGTTTGGAGGTCTCAGTGTGAGGAGAAAGAATGTGTTGGATAGAATTGTGAAGGTGTGTGGGAAAGTGGTGGGTGAAAAGCAGGAGAGTTTGTGTGTGTTGTACGAAAGGCAAGTAAGAAAGAAAGCGAGCATGATTGTAAGAGACTCCACTCACATCCTAGCCCAGCACTACCAGCTCCTTCCTTCTGGTCGCCGTTTCAGAGTGCCAAATGTTTCTACGGTTAGAGCTGGGAACAGTTTTGTACCCAAATCAGTACAAATTCTTAATAAGTGTTGACTGAATGAGTTGGGTGCGAGTGGTTTATGGGAGTACTAGAGATGAATTCTATAATATTTGCAGCAATTTTTCAACTATTCAGTATGTATCTAGTTAACTAATGCATACGTTTTAAAATCTGTGATTGTATTATAGAATGATACGCAAAGTTTGATGATTGTATTATAACGTTTATAATTTTATAATCTCATGTCTAACCCATGTGTGTGTGGATGTGTGTGTGTGGGTGTGTGTGTTTGTGGGTAGGTGTTTTATTTATTTATGTTGAAGTGCAATAAGGACATGTAGTGTGATATGTATTTTAAGTTTTACAATGTGTCGGAAATGTTCTTGTTAATATGTACATAAGCGTGATTACACGTACATGTTTACATGTTTATAGTATTGTTACATTTTATTACCTTTTGCTGACAGCAAATCCATGTTAGAATTTCTCCTTGGAGATAATAAAGTTTTCTGAATCTGAATCTGAATCTGTCATTGACTTATACCACACTTGCCTCTCTCTCTCTGTCATTGACTTATACCACACTTGCCTCTCTCTCTGTCATTGACCTATACCACACTTGCCTCTCTCTGTCTTTGACCTAAATCACACTTGCCTCTTTGTCATTGACTTATACCACACTTGCCTCTCTGTCATTGACTTATACCACACTTGCCTCTCTCTCTGTCATTGACTTATACCACACTTGCCTCTCTCTCTGTCATTGACCTATATCACACTTGCCTCTCTCTGTCATTGACCTATATTACACTTGCCTCTCTATCTGTCATTGACCTATATCACACTTGCCTCTCTCTCTGTCATTGACTTATATCACACTTGCCACTCTCTCTCTGTCATTGACTTATACCACACTTGCCCCTCTCTCTCTTTGACTTATACCACACTTGCCTCTCTCTCTGTCATTGACCTATATCACACTTGCCTCTCTCTGTCATTGACCTATATTACACTTGCCTCTCTATCTGTCATTGACCTATATCACACTTGCCTCTCTCTCTGTCATTGACTTATATCACACTTACCTCTCTCTCTCTGTCATTGACTTATACCACACTTGCCCCTCTCTCTCTTTGACTTGTACCACACTTGCCTCTCTCTCTGTCATTGACTTATACCACACTTGCCCCTCTCTCTCTTTGACTTGTACCACACTTGCCTCTCTCTCTCTCTCTTTGTTATTGACTTATACCACACTTGCCCCTCTCTGTCATTGACTTATACCAAACTTGCCTCTCTCTTTCTCTGTCATTGACTTATACCACACTTGCCCCTCTCTGTCATTGACTTATACCAAACTTGCCTCTCTCTATCTCTGTCATTGACTTATACCACACTTGCCTCTCTCTGTCTCTCTCTCTTTGACTTATACCACAGTTGCCTCTCGTTGTCTCTCTCTCTCTCTCTCTGTCATTGACTTATACCACACTTGACAGTCCAAGCCATTTCTGTCTCACAAGTTGCACTCCCTCATGGTGTGACAAGAAAATAATACTATTTATTCCTGTCCTTTGTTCACATGTCAGAAAACAGAACGACCATCTGTATTGTGCTGATAAATCTACAGTCAAACCAAATGACCTGTCTACACTGTAACCCATGGCAGCAGACGCTAGCAGAAAGCGAGGTCATGCAATGATCATCATTATGGAATACACAAATAAACTCACAACCCTTCAACCTGCAATCTCACCTTGTGGTCACCCACCCTCTCTCTCTCTCTCTCTCTCTCTCTCTCTCTCTCTCTCTCTCTCTCGATTCTATTAGGCAGAAATACATCACCGCTATTGATTTTAAAACTGTTTTTGTTCTTCAAAATCCTTCTGCTAAATTTCAAAGGAAACTTGCCAAGTACGCTTTCTACAGCTTAAAACATAAAGAATCTTCACAGACGTGAACGGCATTTTTTTTTACAATTATATTTAAATTTTGGTGTGTTTGTGCTATCTCTGAGTGCTACCAAAAGGAAATGACGTTTTATGATTGTTAAATATGCGTTCAGCATTCGTATGTGTGTTCATAAATATATGTTATAAAAGAAATCAGAGCTAAAAAGTGACAAAAAGGGAAATGTTAAAGATGAGAACCAAAGAAAAATGGTGGGGAAAATGAGAACAAATGAAATGAAAAGAAAGTATAAGAAAGGGGAAAAAAATTAAACAAGAGGCAAGAAATTACAAAATATTTATAAAAGTTACATACAAAGAGAAAAAGAAAAGTTAGGGAAAGAAAAGATAAGAAAGATTTGAAAATTAAGTAAACGTACATTGAGAAAGTCCTCATGAATTTTACTTATTCTGCATGTGAATTGATAAAAAATGTGTATGCGTGTGTGTGTGTGAATGTGTGTTGATTTATGTTTATTTCTTCCCATTGTAAACCCCCTCCCCAAACTGTATGGGCCGGAGACCTAATAAAAACAGTGTCAAAGGTCAAAAGTCTCTCTCACTCACTCATTCTCGCTCTCTCTCCGCCCCCTCCCTCCCTTCTGTTGAGGTTAGCATGGTGTATTGAACAGTGAACGTGCAGTGCCTGGTATCCGGGTAGTTGTGGTGATGGGAGGTGGGGAACAAAAGGGAGGAGGGGGAAATGGGTGGAGTTTGGGACCGGAGAAGGGCAAGGCCATCGATTTTCACTTTACAGCAAACTTATTTGGATTGAAGTCGTCCTTGAGCGCATTTTGTGGCAGACCATCGGGACTCTCGCTAGTTACCGTCGATTGGAGCAAATTGTAGAGCCAAACTTTGGACTCCACACTGTGGTGAGTAGCTGTGTCGTGTTCCACCCTTACAGCCAAATATAGAGCAACGCATGAGTCAATTTCTCGTTCACAGACACGGACAAGCGCTGTCCGACAGTGCGCAACATTGAAACATTGAAGTAAAAATGTTACATAAAACAGTAACCATGATATATCGTCTCATCACTGCTACATTAAAACATTGACGTAAAAACGTTACATAAAACAGTGACCATGATATGTCGTCTCATCACTGCAACATTGAAATATTGACGTAAAAATGTTACATAAAACAGTAACCATGATATGTCGTCTCATCACTGCAACATTGAAACATTGACATAAAACTGTTACATAAAACAGTAACCATGATATGTCGTCTCATCACTGCAACATTGAAACATTGACATAAAACTGTTACATAAAACAGTAACTATGATATATCGTCTCATCACTGCAACATTGAAACATTGACGTAAAACTGTTACATAAAACAGTAACCATGATATGTCGTCTCATCACTGCAACATTGAAACATTGACATAAAACTGTTACATAAAACAGTAACCATGATATGTCGTCTCATCACTGCTACATTGAAACATTGACATAAAACTGTTACATAAAACAGTAACCATGATATGTCGTCTCATCACTGCAACATTGAAACATTGACGTAAAACTGTTACATAAAACAGTAACCATGATATGTCGTCTCATCACTGCAACATTGAAACATTGACATAAAACTGTTACATAAAACAGTAACCATGATATGTCGTCTCATCACTGCAACATTGAAACATTGACATAAAACTGTTACATAAAACAGTAACCATGATATGTCGTCTCATCACTGCAACATTGAAACATTGACATAAAACTGTTACATAAAACAGTAACCATGATATGTCGTCTCATCACTGCAACATTGAAACATTGACGTAAAACTGTTACATAAAACAGTAACCATGATATGTCGTCTCATCACTGCAACATTGAAACATTGACATAAAACTGTTACATAAAACAGTAACCATGATATGTCGTCTCATCACTGCTACATTGAAACATTGACATAAAACTGTTACCTAAAACAGTAACCATGATATGTCGTCTCATCACTGCAACATTGAAACATTGACATAAAACTGTTACCTAAAACAGTAACCATGATATGTCGTCTCATCACTGCAACATTGAAACATTGACGTAAAACTGTTACATAAAACAGTGACCATGATATGTCGTCTCATCACTGCTACATTGAAACATTGACATAAAACTGTTACATAAAACAGTGACCATGATATGTCGTCTCATCACTGCTACATTGAAACATTGACATAAAACTGTTACATAAAACAGTGACCATGATATGTCGTCTCATCACTGCAACATTGAAACATTGACATAAAACTGTTACATAAAACAGTAACCATGATATGTCGTCTCATCACTGCAACATGTGGTGTAAAGGCAAATCGCAATTAAAAGACGGAAAGGAGATTGACTTGTTTTTAAATTGTATAGTTTGGCAGCATCCAGTACTGTTGTTGAAAAGAGTAGAGGTCATTGGAAGAAAACCACAACAGACTATAACAACAAGGAGCCTGTACGCAGTGACTGATACTGACAGCAGGTTGAGGGGGTCAGTGCTGAAGGACATGAAATGCTAGCAAGGTTGTGATGAATAGACGTAGCCCATCATAAGGCGATTGGGAAGGAAGACGACGAAAAGAAGACTTAGCAGTAGAACAGGAACACAAAAATAAGACGTCGACGGTTTGCTATGAGGAAAGTGCCAGGCGGTAAGATGATTGGAGGAGTGTGGGAAGTAGACGGCAGCAGTTTAAGAATGTTGACACAAGACTTAAGACTGTTCTCCATAGACCACCTCGGCCTTGTCTTAAGGGCGCTTCCAGCGTCAAGACACACACTAGCTACTCTGAGTTTCTGACACTGCAGGCATGCGTTACAATCTTCCCTAGTGGGAAATAATTATCAAAGTATATGAATTATAATTATAAATGTTCCGTTAGGGATAGGGTTAGCTCATCAGTTTATGACGTGTAAGAATGACCAAAATACGGATGTGAGGTCGGTGACCTTTGACACTGCATGAGTCGGTCTGAACGGTATGCCTTGCCCAAAGACAACAGAGGACGAGGACTAACCCACATGTTGAGGGAGGGACAGTTAGTGAGAGGGAAAGATCAGAGAGTGGGAGATAGAGAAGACAAACATGAGAGTGATGAGAGAGAGAGATAGAAAGATAGAGAGATATGACTGATAAGCATAGGGGCTTGTGGCGTTACGACTATGTGCTAGCATGCTTCAGGTGCTGTGCACGGATTTGACCCTGCACTCGTGTTGATTATTTATGCCATTGGTGCATTTGGCCTGCAGCCCTTTGAGCCCATCCGGGAGTGAAAAGTGCGCTGTGTTAGACAAGCCGATGGCTGTGTGGTGTATTGACTCACAGGGCATCGAGTATTGACTGACCGATATGGAAATCACATAATCAATCTCCCTAGATCAAGATCGATTCTTCCATAGCGGCACACCGCTGACCTTCATCCACAAACGGCTTTCAGGACCTTTGTACCTGCTTTTGTTGAGAGAGACAGACAGAAGGAGAGAGAGAACAAACGCTGTGCAATAAAAAAACAAAACAAAAAAAAAAACCCAACTCCTTCTTTCTCTTCTTCATCCACTTGTTGTTGTTGTTTTTGTTGTTGATCTCCTTCTCCTTCTTTATCTTCTTCTCTTCCTCCCCTCTTCGCGCTTTGTGTTTGTGTGTTTGACTATGTGCGCAAAGCTGCAACCTGAAGCGGTTGATCACATGGGAGACAGACCATACAACAGCCCTGTCTGTGTGGTTGGTTGCCAGTTTATGACCGTGGTCATCCGCCACCCAGGCCAAACATCCCACACCCATCTTGACACAAGTCTTGCCTCACACTTCCTGCCTACACGCACTGCGCTTCCGAGTTGTTTACATGTGGTTATTTATCAGTGGCCTATTCAGCCCCGATGCTTCAATCTTGATAAGTGTAACTCGAATTCGTTTATTCACTGCCTTGCACAACTATGAGCCATGTTAGAGTCACGTGGTGGGCGAAATCAAAGTGGGCGTTTTTCAATGTCCAATTTAGCAGTATGATTGCTTTTGGTGGTTCAGTATTATTTAGGTCCCGTACCCCTTGTTCCCTGGGATGGTTATCCCCGTCTGCCATATGGCCAATGGTGGGTGTAGACGTTAAACCTCAGTGTTCAGTTTAGTTTATCCACAAAGCCTGTTCACTCAGCAACAAGGCAGGAGTCGTCGTATGAAGTTTTCCAACTTTATTCAGCAAACATCCTATCATATCCTATCCTATCATATCCTATCCTATCCCAAAGGTCGTTGGGGCACCACAGATGATCGTTTAATCAGCGTACATCAACAACTTCATACAAGATCGCTTTCCGAAAATCACTACAGAAATCATCCCTACAAGCAGACAATGCATTACTTACATAGCCTCTCTGCAATCGAGAACAAATTCGAACATCCCAGAATGACGCAATAACACCCAATCAAAATGAAACTCGTCACCGGAACTATGCATTGTCTTACGTCACATTATGTTTACGAATGTAGATGATTCGACCAGCTTTTACCCGTGAGATCGGGAAGCTTCTAACGATAATAAACAAGTAATTCAAGACAATTCTCAACAATATCGACCTACAAAAATTATCACCATTATAAAAATCTTCTTCTAGCAACATCGCAACATCAAATCAAAGGTAAACACACGCTATCGTTGCTTGCTTTGCAAAACAAAATGATCGGATCTATTGTGCGGGTCTCAATGGTAACACTAATCTTCCTCTCTCTCCTTCTCCTCCTCTCTTTCCTCCTCTTCTTCATAGAGCTGATTACACTGGACTATTCTGAATATAGTGTGCAGATATCCTTTAACCATCTGATGGCCATTCTCCATAATTATTTTAGTTTATTGAGCATTAACTGTTTCTCTGGAGACCTACACAAGACTACCTTTTTATCATAGGATTTTCTTTCTGAGATAGATAGGGAAGAAACAAATAATAAAATAAATAAAACAAAATAAGTACAATAAATACATACATGATTTGCCGTGGAGTTGTCTTCTACACATTTTATTTTTCAAAACGTTTGTATTTATTTCTACTTAGGATTGTGCTCCGTTGTCTTGGGCGTAAGGCGATGCGTCTAGGGCTGCAAGTTTGCGCCCAGACGGTTAGATCCTGTTTGTCGATGTTGAAACGAGCACGCCTTGCTGCTGCCCAGTAGAAAAACACAACGTCTGCCCAGGCGTTGACCACAAACCAGCAGCTACATCATTTGTCGCCTGACACCAACAATAACCTTCTGCATTGGCAATAGTCAAACATTTGTTGCTTCACTCATGTCCAAGCAACGGGAAAAAAAGGAGGAAAAATATTGTGGCAAGATTCTTTTTTCTTATAGGAACTGTTGTTTGATAACCCATCAGAAGATTTAGTTTAGTAAGATACGGCTGCCGGTACGAGAGGAGAGCAAAGATCATGTATGTTTTCAGTCATAACTTTCATTCGTTCGTCCGATTTTGCGTACGAAATTTAGTCTCATTTGTTGCATTGTTGTGCAGAAAGGGAAACAATGAAAACATTTGTTCTCTTAAAGTAAGGTGTACAGTAAGGTGTAAAGTAAGGTGTGTAACAAAGTGTCAGTATTGGCAGAGAGCTGCTTTGCTTTCTGTGGTAGAGTCATCCCAGAACAGGGTCGACACGACCACTAGGATATTTTCCTCATCACACTCACACTTGCAGGAAAATTTGTCCTTATTATCTTTGCACGTGGTGTAAACTTCGGGCTTTATAAAATCATGCAATCAGTTATAAAGAAATAGAAACCTGCATGTGAATTCTGGCATCTCATTATAGTGCTGAAACGTAGAGCGCGACGGTCGTAGTGTCTGAAACCACGTGACGACGCCATTTCTTCATCTCCATGGCCTGAGGATGGCAGGAAACAGCAACACACAATGCATTTACTCTCTTCACATACATTTATGTACACACAGACAGGGACACACACACGCACACACATGCACAAGTTCGCACGTACGCTTGCGCAAGCTAATTTCTGGCATTCGCACGTAAGCATGTACGAACACCTGCACCTATAGAGACATACACAGACAGTGACCCACCCAACAGGGCTGATCAAGCCACTCTTGTTACTGATGCCACACTCGAGCATCAGTACCAGAGAGAGAGAGAGGGTGGGAGGAGAGGGAGAAGGGGAAGGAAGTAGGAAGGAGGAAGGAGGAGCTATCAAACAAACTAAATG
The DNA here is from genome assembly GCA_036898135.1 of Oncomelania hupensis. Classification (NCBI taxonomy): domain Eukaryota; kingdom Metazoa; phylum Mollusca; class Gastropoda; order Littorinimorpha; family Pomatiopsidae; genus Oncomelania; species Oncomelania hupensis. The sequence goes on along the minus strand of CM072514.1, from coordinate 90,096,418 downwards.
ACAGTGGTGTTTTTGCCCACAACGACTTGTCTGGCTGTCTTCCCCTTAAAACGTCAGCTTCTGTCTGACGATCGGCCAAACACAAAAGAAGGCAGTAAGTATGACGGCATACTAGCGCCAAAACCGAGAGTTACCATTATCACGAGATAATTGAAATTAACGCGTGTTCTATGTCATTTACAGAGATGGCGGTAATCCACAGTGTTAATTATTATTTATCAGTATTTTCCACGCCTTTCTAGCGCCAAAAGCTGATAATTACAAATATCATCAAATAATTACAAATATAGGAAAATTACAATTATCAAGGGATAAGTACAATTATTATTGAAAAATTACAAATATGTTCGCGGGATCATGTTTAATTTTCAGTTTTGGCTCTAGCAATTTGCCTGGAAATGGGCCATAACCGAAATTTGTCATTTTCACTTGATAATTACAATGTTTACGTGTTAATTGTAAATATGTTGTTGATATTTGTTATTATCACATGATATTTGTAATTATCAGGTTTAGGCGCTATTAGACCGTCATATGTGTGATTTACACAAATCACGTGTTAATTACTATTATCACTGATATCTGTAAATGAACGTTTGGGCGCTAGTAAGCCGCCTTAGTCAGAATTAAGCACGATCATGTACATTTGGATGTGTGCGAACTCGTGCCATACACCTAATTTTACTTCCAATTTTAATGAGTTGTATTATTGTCTATACCGTGTCTCATGGATATGGTTTTGTAAATACATAATGTGAGTGTGTGTTTGTAAGTTTGTATGCGTGTGTGTATGTGTATTTCTGTGTCTCTATGTATGTGTCGGTGCGTATCTGCTTGAGGTTATGTCCGTGTTTTGGGGTGTTTCTGCGCATGATATTGCAACCTTGATCCGTTCTTGTGTTCACTTTGTGTTGAAAGTTGTATTGCCTATTGATTCTTGTAATGTTTTAATGTTAATTGCTTGTAGCAAAAAACTATAAACTTTGAGTCTTGAATCATGTAAATTTGTGTAATTATGAAGTGAAAATTGTAATTATTATGTGATAATTACAAATTTGGGTTTGGGTGCATTTCCAGAAATTGTAATTATCTGATGATATGTGTAATTATCAGGTTTTTGGCACATTTCCAGAAATTGTAATTATCTGATGATATGTGTAATTATCAGGTTTTGGCGCTAGTAGGCCGTCATAGGAAAGGACCAGAACGAGTTTGGAATTACCTCCCTTCCCCCCCCCCCCCCCCCCCTCTCGTCTTACACACACAGACACACACATACACACAGACACAAATAACAAATTCCCTACGTGAATAATTGTTGATTTTTCTTACCCTCCAAATCCTCACTTCCTCTCTCAAACAAACAAAAGAAATAAGTCAGGAGATCAGAGAACTGCACCAAAGCAAGAGCGAGATTTAAAATCAGTTTGTGACGTACTGATCCTGGATATGACCGTGGTTGTCTTGTCCTGTTCAAGGCCTTGTTTTATCCGCCGATCTCGCCGTGTCCCAAAATGCTAATGTGGTCCCCCCACCCCACCCTTTCTCTCTGTTTCCCTCCCTCTTCACAACCCCCAACGTTCTCAGTATAATGCAGTATGTCTACCGTCAGGGTCGTGTAAGACTGCTCTGCACGATCAGAACAAGGACTGCAGTGTTTGCGATCCTTTGGGAGTTGACTGACGAGCAGGCTGATGAGGCCACTGATACGCCTGCCAGCCTGCAGCGCCTGAGCTCCATAGGAACTGTGATAGTTGCGATTCTTGGTGAATTGTCACTTGTGGGGTGCTTCTGGATGTGTCCAGTGCCAACACCGCTATGCCAGCCCGCTTTACCGTGCCAGCGCCAGTAGTGAAGCTAGGATAGTAGCTGTCGACGAAGGTATTGGTGAGGCCATTGCCTCTGCGCTAGGCTATCCAATGTTGAAGGTCACGTAGGACACGGTCCACAGTCTTTCCTCTTTGTCGTTGGAGGCGGCGCAGCTCTCTCGTGCAATGATGTCTGTTGGGGTGACTGAGTGGTCCGGGGCTTTACACAGTTCTTTGCGGCAAGTGTGTATCCTGAGCGACTTGGTTCAGCAGCCTTGTGAGACTAGCGCACCATGTAAAATGTTTAATGTTGCATAAGATGTTTGAGGAGGTGGTGGCTAATTGGTTAAGCCCCACTGGACTACTTTAGCCTGCATGTGACAAGGATAAAGTCAATGATAAACACATGACGTGGGCTCCAGTGCCATCCATCCCTTTAGCCTCATTGTCTACCCAAACCATCTGTTCAACTGAAAACGTCTACCTTCCTTTGAGGAGCCTGTAGCAAACACTTCCTGTTAGTTCCTTCAGATGTTCAAGAAACTGTGACTTACATGGCGCTATTTTTCCATGATGACGTGCTTTAAGGCACGGGGAAAAATAACAATTTCAAGATTCCGAAGAGTTCTTGCAAAGCGGCAGTGCAACACACATGTTTGTGTGTGTGTGGGGGGGGGGGGGGGGTATGTGTGTGTGTGTGTTTGTGTTTGCGCGTATATGTATGTTTAAAGTAGCTATACAGAAATAGTTGTTCTTATTCCGAACATTACGGGACTGTTAGTAATGTCACTCTCTGTGAGCTTTGTAGGTAGATTTCTATGGCGTACGAACAGGGTCAAACGCGCGATGAAAAGTAGCGATGCTTTGCATCGATACTATTCTCATAAGGATCCATCCGTCTAGGAAAGTATCGCTACTTTTCTCAAAAGGATCGCACATTTTCTCAAATGGAACGCCAATTGCGAAAGTATCGATGCTTTCTGAAAAGTATCGATACTTTTTAAAAAGTATCGATACTTTGCATCGATACTTTAGCTCGAGCAGTTTCATCGCGCAGTTCCGAAGTTTACGGAGGCGAAACACACTGTTTCTGGAAATCGGTCAAGCTAATGAAATAATATACATGTATTATGTAACATTCCGCAGTTCCAATTGTCCTTTGCAGAGCAAATTAATTAATAAATATAATTTTTCCAAATAGCTAAATATAAGAATTACTATTAGTTAATAAATAATATCTACATCCATCTTCCCGCCTCAAGTAACGCAAAACGAAAGGAAAGCAAGCAGATTGGCGCGATTGCCTGTTTTGTGTTCCGCTTTAGTTCTGATCAAACTTTTGGAAAATTTGCATACTGTGTATTCGGAAGAACTCGGAAATGCGCGATGAAAAGGATCGATCCTTTCGTAACGGAGCGATGCAAAGTAGCGATACTTTTCAAAAAGTATCGATGCAAAGCATCGTTACTTTTCATCCCGCGTTTGACCCTGTTCGTACGCCATAGATTTCTACGTGTCAGTCTGATGTTATTACACATAGTGAGTAGTTCAGACATTAGCACACTTTTTATGTGTGTTGGTGCCGTGGCTGCTCAATTCAATTGCATTTGGTAAGTTAAGACTATTACTATTAAATTGATATGGCTATGAAGTGTCACTATTTAACTACGGCTATTGACTTGGAGTGACTGTTGACTAATTGTAGTAGTGTGGACCAGCTATAGATTATTGCTGTGTGGGGGAAAGTCTGTGCTGCTGTCAACTGCTCAGACATCATTTATTGATCTTTTAACCCCAATGCTCACTTGCTGACTTTACTAAACGACATTTTCTCTGCCCACTCACCTTCACTCACTCTCCCTGTCCTATAAGTCAGTCAGTATAGGTCAGTCAGTATAAGTTACTCAGTATAAGTCAGTGAATACGTTTTCTTTACTTGCACCCTTCTCTCTCTCTCACCCTTCCCTCTCTCGACCTCTTCTTACACACACAGGCCGGGCCTTGATATACTCAAACATTCCACAGTCCCGTGGGGTAAGGATGGAAAACAGAGAGAGAGAGAGAGTCTGAGAGATAGAGAGAGAGAGAGAGAGAGAGAGGACGATTTAACAGAAGGGTCGGGATGGGGTGTTACTATGAACCAAGAGAATGTTATTGTTTTTGTCTCTCACTCCTTTCGTTGTATCTGACTGACAGGCAGCACGTCGATGACACGGTGGGCATGTACATAACTGCTGCTTTGCTTCTTGCCAACAAAGATAGCGTATGGCCGAGTGTGTGTGTGTGTGGGGGTGGGTGGGTGGGTGCGTGTGTGTGTGTGTGTGAGAAAGAGTTCCGAAGTTCCAAAGTTCAAAGAGAAAAAAGTTAGTTGTACAATGTATGAGAGAGAAAGAGAAAGAGAGAGAGAACTAAAACGAGGAAGAGGTTGGGTGAGTTACACATTGACTTGGAACAAGTTACATTACATTACATTACATGAACTTGGAACAAGTTGGGCCTGGAAAATCTAGAATGAAAATTATAGGAGTAGACGTTATCAACCTCTTGGGCGGCAGCACATATTAAGCAAACAAGTTTAACAACTGTTATGAAGTGGATGTATAGGAGGTTAGAAAGTTCTTATTTACTTTGGCTTAGCTCAACATTGTAGGTTCTCTATCCTAACTCATTTCGTCATACATCAATACAGTTATTTACAAGACAGAGAAAGGAGCAATATACCTGCGTTAGTGTATGGAAGGAAGCCAACAAAGGAAAGAATGACAGGTCAGTTCACATTCACTCACACATATATACTAAACAAAGTTATGAATGTTTCAAAGAATGGTGCACTATTTACAGAGAATAAATCAAGTTTGTTTGATGTGGCAATTCTTAGGCCTATCCGCACATTGAGACTGGACAGTGCAGATGCAGAGCCGCAAACATAGATGTTTAAAGTCACCCTGAGGTTTTGCTTTACCTTATCTTGAGCAGACGAGTTGGATTCCCAAAGCATATTATCATGACATTGTTTAAACAGATGTTTTAATAATATCAAGCCATTTGAGAACGGCGCTCTCAGTTACTATTTGATATGCTATCGTCTTTAAACGAACCGTTTGAGAATTCCTGTTCCGGAATACGTGTGCCTTCTTGTCATCATGTACATGCCATTTCGGAAAGCTCTTGCGAGATATTTAGACCAGAAAGGAAGTGTCCAAATCTGTTGGAGCTGGATGTGGGTGGAAGAATCTGTGACACTTTCAACTTTGAACTTTCAACCCCACCTTGCACCACAAGTCTTTCTTTGTATTACGTGTACATTGATGAGCAAGTGTTGAATAGAGTTGACAGACAGACAGCAAATCAAAACATCAACAGTTCCAGCATTTTGTTCTTTTTAATGTTAGTAAATTTCTGTATCGTTATATGAACTATTAAATATATAAAATAATGCCATCTGCTTATGTTCAAATGTGTACCCAAATAATCATCAGCACAGCTTCAGTGTTTGACTCTGATTATAAGGGATTGGTGACAAAACAATGTGCTTCTTTTCACAGCTCAAATGTCAGGAGAGTGATACTTTTTCAATCACAGATAGGAAAAACTTTCAGCTTCACCCCCCAGAACCCCCACAAGGGGTTTCACCCCTTGACCCGACTGGGGGACCTACCCCGATCCCCAGAGCCCGCTAAATTTTCAGTTAATTTCAATTTTCTCAGATCTAGATTATAGTCTGTTTGTAAATACAGTAAACCTAAAACCCTAGCAATATATCAAATACCTAAACTATAGTCTGTTTAAAATATACTGCTAAAAGTCACTACCTAACAATAACATTTAACACACTTAGCTCTTTTTGCAGCATATGAGTCACTCAGAGAGAGAGAGAGAGAGAGAGAGAGAGAGAGAGAGAGGTGGGGAAGGGGAGAAAGGGTGATGGTAAATTGAACTTTGGTCAAATTCTGAGAGAAGACGAGGCAAACCTGCTGTTGTCTGGTCTCGCCACTCAAACTTTGTACGTTTACTGCGGGACACTTTAACAACCTTTAGTACTGTTTTGACATAAATTGCAACTGCAGAAGCGTCGATGAGCTTTTTGTACAGTGTACTTAGAACGTTACATCAAGACCGGTACATACGCCACTACGCTTCTGTTACCATTGCCTACTACTATGCACACACACACACACGCACGCACACACACACGCACATACACACACACACAGAGGCACGCACGAACGCACGCACAGGGTAATGCTAATACTATTAAATAATAATAACAACAATTGTTTCTTATGTTTATGTTTTGTTGCAATGTTCAGAGAAAGTCTGTGTGAAATTTGCTTGTGTAAACATGGGGACTGTGTTTTTATGTAACCCCCCACCTCATCCCCACCTTCCATTCTCACCCCCACACCCACCCCCACACCCAACATTTTACAAAAATAAATCTACATTTTTGCAAATCTGTGCGAGCTGAGTCCTACCTTGTCCAAAAAATGACATCGAAAAAATGGTCGGCCGTCCGTCTGTCTGTTCGCCGTCCGCCTTCCGTCTGTGTAAAACTTTAAAGCGCTAAGTACTCAGAACCTATTTCATTTATTACAACTAAACTTGGTAAGATTGTGTATACCAAGGAGACCTCATAAATGATCAGTGAATTCATGACTTCACTTCAAGGTCAAGGTCACAGTGTCATCAAATGTTAGTCAAAAATGACTTTTTTTTTAAAACAAAATTTCACTTCTTTTCTAGATTATTAATATTGAATTTACGAATCTTTCATGCATTATAGATATCAATGAGACACAAACTTTGCAAATTTAGTCGACCTCACACCAAGGGCAAGGTCACTGGAGCTGTCCAAAGTCAATTGTATAGGTACTCTGAAGTGACCTTGACCCTACACTATGAGAGATATGAAGTCCAAACTTGTTGTATTTAGTGATAATAGGTTGATCTTCCATATAATTATGTTTTTATATTGCATTGATCTTGAGTGGCAAGGTCATTTTAGGTCTTGCAAAAACATACAAAAAATAGGTCATGGCACAGTGGAATGTAATATGCAACAAAAATGGTCTATTTGATCAGACAAGCGTAAGAAATCACTGGGAGTGGTGAAAGTCATTCCAGGGTCAAGGTCACTAAAGACGAAGGTCATCCCAAAGGTCACCTTTTTTTGAGAGGAGGGGGATGGAGGGGGTGGGCGGGGGGGGGGGGGGGGGGGGGCAATATACCACCTTTTGTTGTACTTTATTTCATAGTACGTGAGTGTATTTGGAGCCGGAGGTCACTGTCATCTCAAGGTCAAGAGCACAGAAAGACCAAAGTCGGTATTACTTCGCATTTTAATGTCACCATTTCATTCTGGTTTTTCTGGGCACTTATTTTCATGTTAAGTATTTAAGTTCCATAAGGAGCATGTGAGTCATATGGGCTTTGCCCTTGTAGTTCGTATTTTGTGTCATTGTTTGGGTTGGCTGATTTCTCTGTATTTAACGCATCCCGTTTTAAATAAACACCCCCCTCCTCCCTCCTTTCCCCCCCCTCTATCTCTCTATCCCTCTCTCTGTCTCTCTCCCCCTCTCTCCCTCTTTCTTTCTCTCTCTCTCCCTCTCTCCCCCCCCCTCTATCTCTCTCTCTCTCCCTCTCTGTCTCTCTCCCCCCCTCTCTCTCCGTCCACACCCTCTACTTCATCCTACCATTGGTTGTATGTGACTGAAAGAGAGCACGCCGATGACACGGTTGGCATGTACCTGACTGCTACTATGCTTTTTGCCAACAAAGATAGCGTGTGGGCGAGTGTGTGTGTGTTTGTTTGTTTGTATGTGTGAAAGACAGAGAGAAGAGAGTTAGTTATATAATGTATTTGAGAGAGAGAGAGAGAGAGAGAGAGAGAGAGAGAGAGAGAGAGAGAGAGAGAGAGAGAGAGAGAGAGAGAAAGTCAGAGAAAGCGAGAAATATGTTGAGTGTTGGAAAGAGTAGGCTTCCTTGACGCGCGTCGATTGTTGTTCTGAACCAGTTCTCGGTGTTGGTGTTGTGGAGGACTGTACTGTTAGCCTTGTCATACAGGCTGTTGATGACTTCGATAATGTTGGGGTTGAATTTGTACGCTCTCATAGTTGCCCACAGAGCTGCATGTCAGACTCGGTCAAACGCTTTCTTGACGTCTATAAAACACATGATATAGATGTTGTTGGTGCTGTAATTAGTTAGTTAGTCAATGTTACTTATTTGAAAGAGGGCTCACCTCTGATCCGTATAAAAGATCTGCTGAAATAACACTAATGATAACACTGAGGGACTCTACCAGCCGGTCTCTTTATAATAAAGGCATCCCATGCAGGGGATGCTGAGACTTTACTCTAATTTTTTTAACACCCGTGTACACAAACAAAATGGATTATAAACATCATTATAAAATATTAACAAAACACAAACATATTACATTACATGGTTATTGCTTTAGGTCCAGCGGACTCTTCCGAGCCAAATCAGGACCAACACAAACATATAAAATGCCCCCATCGCTAATTCTATAGAAAGCGCTAGTGACCATTTGGCAGAAAGCGTCCAATATCCCCAAGCTTATTCAGCAAACCCTGTACACAAATAAAGCGTTTTTGAAGAGTTTTCAAGAAAAAAGTGAGGTGACTGACATATTGAAAGAGTGAATACTGTAGACAACAGAAAAGAAAAGCTAAGGCAGAAACACAAGGAGTGACAGAAAGGAGGGAATTCCAAGCACTACATTTCCAGAAAGTGGGGGAAATATTTGTATTAAAACATCCCCCAGTATCCCATGGGGGGATTGGTGCTTTAGTTTTTTCTCACCGGTATCCCACGGGGAGTGGGGGGAGGGGTTGGTGCTGTAGTTTTTTCTCACCGTTATCCCACGGGGAGTGAGGGGAGGGGTTGGTGCTGTAGTTTTTTCTCACCTTCTAATGGCCAGACTTCATTGGAGGTTCGTGGAGGTTCTCAGATCCCGAACCTAGGTTCGGGACCTTTTTTATCTCGTGAATATTCAGCGACCTGGGTTCGGGATCTGAGAAACTGGAAAAAAGGTTTTGAACATCCACAAACCTTCCAACGAAAACAGGCCATTAGGTCTGCGATACACTGGATGGCGTGTTTGTGGTGTCAGCCAACAGACCATTAGGTCTGCGATACACTGGATGGCGTGTTTGTGGTGTCAGCCAACAGTCCATTAGGTCTGCGATACGCTGGATGGCGTGTTTGTGGTGTCAGCCAACAGGACATTAGGTCTGCGATACACTGGATGGCGTGTTTGTGGTGTCAGCCAACAGTCCATTAGGTCTGCGATACACTGGATGGCGTGTTTGTGGTGTCAGCCAACAGTCCATTAGGTCTGCGATACACTGGATGGCTGGCGTGTTTGTGGTGTCAGCCAACAGTCCATTAGGTCTGCGATACACTGGATGGCGTGTTTGTGGTGTCAGCCAACAGGACATTAGGTCTGCGATACACTGGATGGCGTGTTTGTGGTGTCAGCCAACAGGACATTAGGTCTGCGATACACTGGATGGCGTGCTTGTGGTGTCAGCCAACAGGACATTAGGTCTGCGATACACTGGATGGCGTGTTTGTGGTGTCAGCCAACAGTCCATTAGGTCTGCGATACACTGGATGGCGTGTTTGTGGTGTCAGCCAACAGGACATTAGGTCTGCGATACACTGGATGGCGTGTTTGTGGTGTCAGCCAACAGGACATTAGGTCTGCGATACACTGGATGGCGTGCTTGTGGTGTCAGCCAACAGGACATTAGGTCTGCGATACACTGGATGGCGTGTTTGTGGTGTCAGCCAACAGGACATTAGGTCTGCGATACACTGGATGGCGTGTTTGTGGTGTCAGCCAACAGGACACATTAGGTCTGCGATACACTGGATGGCGTGTTTGTGGTGTCAGCCAACAGGACATTAGGTCTGCGATACACTGGATGGCGTGTTTGTGGTGTCAGCCAACAGGACATTAGGTCTGCGATACACTGGATGGCGTGCTTGTGGTGTCAGCCAACAGGACATTAGGTCTGCTATACACTGGATGGCGTGTTTGTGGTGTCAGCCAACAGGACATTAGGTCTGCGATACACTGGATGGCGTGTTTGTGGTGTCAGCCAACAGGACATTAGGTCTGCGATACACTGGATGGCGTGTTTGTGGTGTCAGCCGACAGGACATTAGGTCTGCGATACACTGGATGGCGTGTTTGTGGTGTCAGCCAACAGGAGCGGGATGACGGAGTTAGAAACAAGAGAAAGTTACGATAGGACTGTTGAGCTGACAGGTGATCACACCGCTAACTCCAACACAAATAAACATCACCACTTTGCCAGCTATGTTTGCACGCAGACGTACCATGAGTGATATACACAACTGCCACACACACACACACATACACACACACTGATACACCGCAGTAATATACAGGCTTCCTAATACATACACACACATACACTGGCACACACTCGCAGTGAATTCACATTCACTCACGCAGAACACACGCACCGCACAAGCAGACACACACACACACACACACAAACAGCACATCTCAGCACGACCACCGCATGTTACACAATATTGCCTGCTTCCTACAGTTGCTACTCATCCGTTAAGATCTTTTTATCCTATCCTATCTCGTAACTCCACAGTCGTTCGTTCACCACAGATGATCGTTAAACCAGCGTACTCCAGCTTTATCTATACTCAGCAGCCCTCATGGCTTCACTCAGCGTCAAGCCAGTCCATTCTCGAATGTTCTTCCCACCTCTTTTTCTGTCTCCCTCTCCTTCTGCCTCCTAATCTGTCCATCTATCCAAGACTTGTTGTTCTTCTATCAAGCATAAGCCGGAGTTGCCTCTGGATTGTGGAGACCTTGGGCTGTTTAACACTTGTCAGCCGCTTCACAGTCTGTGGGTCTTCTTGATATTGTTCTTGTTCAAACTGTTCCATATTTCCTGACATTAATCTTCTATCTAGTTCTGTTTTGCTGTGCTCATGCCTTTACGAATGTCACTGTTCATTTCTCGATTGAAACCAGTTTATCACACAGGTCCAAACGTTAGGCACGATCCATGGTTTATTCTTTGGACGGTGCTTGCCAAGGATCTCAGTGGTGGCATCTGCACAGCTGAGTTTGAAGGTGGTGGTCATGGTGTTGACATCTACTTCACCAGCTCCCAAAATTAGCAGTGGTGCAAATTTCCCTCCAATTGTGGCCTGTAATATTTCTTCCATTCACGGGTTTTGCGGTTTGCCTAGGTTGAACTTCAGTCTGGTGCACTGTGCTGTGTTTATTCTCTGCAAGTGGTCGTGGTCACTTCCGATGTCTGCTCCTGGAAAAGTGCGTGTCTTGCAAATGTTGACGCTTGATCTGAAGCGTTTCTTGACCATGGTGTAATCGATCTTGTAGTGATGCTCCCCGCTGGGACTGTGCCATGTCCTTCGTCTGGATTTTTTGTGGGGACCAAGCATGTTTGCCAGTGTCAGATTGTAGTATCAGGCAGACTCCAAGAGTCTCAGACCTCTGTCATTTGTCTCGTTGTTGCAATAGGGTTAACATGTGTCGCCCCAGTTGTGGTGCACATCTTTGCCAACCTTGGCATTCCAGTCGCCTTGCACTATGACTATGTTCTTCCTCGGCACTTGGTCAAGGACAGCCTGCAGAAATTCATAGAAGTCATCAACTTCGTTGTCGACATAGTCTGATGTTGGGCATAGGCCTGGATAGAGAAAGCTGGAGTACGCTGGTTAAACGATCATCTGTGGTGCCCCAACAACCTTCGAGTTACGGGATAGGATAGGATAGATAGGATAGACCTGGATGATGATGATGATGATGATGATGTTAAAAGGGGCTGGTCTCAGACGGATGGTAATGAGTCTGCTGGAGACTGGGCGGCAACCCATGACAGTGGCCAGAATGTCTTTGTGGACAAAGAATCCAAAGCCATGTTCGTGCCTGTCATCTCTCCCGCTGAAATAAAGCTTGTGGCCTTTGTTGGTGGGTAGCTGTTTTACCTAGGCCTTTTCAGCGGACTTCGCTGATACCTAAAATGTTCCATCGATAGTGGTACAGTTCGTGTTTCAGCTTCTCTAATTTTCCGTCCACTGTTAGGGTCCTGACATTGCAGGTCCCTATGACGATGTTGTCTCTCGTGCGAATCTTCATAAGGTGTCCATCAGTGACCCGGGGGACGACCGATCCGGCATGGAGTGAGCGTTTCTATTCATATCACGGTGTGTCTTGAAAGACCTGGCGGGCTCCAGGCTGTTGGCCACAGCCGAAATACACGATTACAATATGGCTCGCCTTGGCCCCGAGCACGTGGTCGTTACACCTGTATTAACGTGATGTTCCGCCGTGGACTGTGACTTCTGTGTAGAAGACTTTCGTCCAGTGAAGCTGTGCTGATATCACCCCTGTTAGTCGCCTCTTGCAACACGCATGGAAACCTTGGGTCTATTGTATTCTTTTCGGTGCCCGAACCGACAAGGGCGTTGAGATGCGAGGAAAAAATTTGAAACACTTCACCTCCCGCCCCCCTTCACTCTATCTTTCTTTCTCCCTCTCTCTTTCTCCCTCTCTCTCTCTCCCTCTCTCTCTCCCTCTCTCCCTCTCTCTCCCTCTCCCTCTATTTCTCGATCTCTCTCTCCCTCCCTTCCTCTCTCTCTCTCTCTCTCTCTCTCTCTCTCTCTCTCTCTCTCTCTCTCTCTCTCTCTCTCTCTCTCTCTCTCTTCCTCCCCTCTATTTCTCGATCTCTCTCTCCCTCTCTATCTCCCTCTCTCTGTAACTTTACTGTTCTCCCGTCCTTCCCCACTACCAGTCACCCTCTCCTCTTACCCTCACCTCCCTCTCCCCACCCCATTCCCACGCTCCCTCTCTCACACAGTTTGTGTATTTGTATCTATGTAGAAAGAGTGAGAGAGTGTGTGTGGAGAAAGGAACAGAACATAAAGTTGGACCTCGGTGGAGAAAGGGAGAGAAAGAGAGAGAGTGAAAGAAAGAGAGAGAGAGTGAGAGAAAGAAAGAGAGTGAGAGAAAGAGAGAGAAATAAAGACAGAAACTTCAAACTTTTTTTTTAAATTATGGAACAACATTTTAGACTAATTAGAAGCTCTAATCTTCTAATGTGTAGTAAGAAAAGACAGGGAGGGAGAGAGCGAGAGACAGGGAGAGAGCGAGAGACATGGACAGACAGAGAGAGAGGGACAGAAACAGGGAGAGAGGGACAGAGAGGGAGAGGGATCAAGAGGGGAGGGTTATAGGTGCTATGCAAGGCAAGGCAAGGCAAATTTTATTCCAGAAAAACCCATTAAGGGCACATGGACATGGTTAAAATAATATACACAAACATGCACAATAATTAATTAACATTTTAGATTAAAAAATAAAATAAAAATTTTAAACTATTTATTTATACAGCGGGATAGAGTGGAGTGGGGGGGGGAGGTGGCAGGGGGAGGTATGGAGTGGGGAAAAGAAAAAAGAACTTGATTGGGTACAACAACTATGAATCATAACTAACACTACAATTCAACCTAAACACATCAATGACAAACTACAGAAATAATTTTTATTACACATAACTTGTCAACATCAGAACTATAAATTTTTTACATGGGATAAAAACGTTACATTTGTTTAATTATTAATTTCATAAGACTTACACGCTTTAATAATTCTGACTTTTTGTTAGATGACAGTAATTCTTGAAATTTGATGGCATTGGGATATCTATAATAATATGATTTTAATAAATCTCTTCTCGAGTTACAAAAATGTGAACACAAAAATAAATAATGAAACTCATCACCAAGATCGCCACTATTACATTTTTGACATACACGTTCGTGTCTAGGAATGTTAAAATATCGGCCTCTCTGCACTGGCATTCTGTGGTTAAGTGTCCTAAACTTTAGAACAGATATTGCAAGATTTGTTGGTAGAACATGCAAATATTTTTCAAATTCAAAATGTAGCTTAAACATTCGATAATTATAGTAAAGTTCATTATTACTATGTGATGGTTCATCGTATGATAGTGTTATTATGACAACAGTGTAATTGGGCTAATGTCGGTGATGGGTATTGTGGGATCCCGGAACGTCAACAATCACCACAGTGTGAATACAGCATAAATACGTTACTGCGCTGATCACAGGGCGACGTCCTGCACTGCACTGATTCTTATCCATTCATCCTCAATCGCTGCAGGCTGATCTTCGCTAGAAACTGAAGTGATGATGATGATGATGATGATGATGATGATGATGATGATGATGATGATGATGATGATGATGATGATGGCATACATTGCGAATTGTCACAGTGGATTGGGGTGCCTGTTGTCCTATGTTTTCGTTACATTTGTGTTGACCGGCGGGTGTAGAAGGCAGGTGCGTTTACTGCCAAGCCCAGTGGTTATGCTGAGTGAGGCGTGTGATGGCTCAAGTCACTATTTCTACACTGAAGACGGTGGTTGCTCTTCGCTATAGGGGTGTCAGCCAGGTATTTCTACACTGAAGACGGTGGTTGCTGGTCGCTATAGGGGTGTCAGACAGCTATTTCTACACTGATGACGGTGGTTGCTCTTCGCTATAGGGGTGTCAGCCATGTATTTCTACACTGAAGACGGTGGTTGCTCTTCGCTATAGGGGTGTCAGCCAGGTATTTCTACACTGAAGACGGTGGTTGCTCTTCGCTATAGGGGTGTCAGCCAGGTATTTCTACACTGAAGACGGTGGTTGCTCTTCGCTATAGGGGTGTCAGCCAGGTATTTCTACACTGAAGACGGTGGTTGCTGGTCGCTATAGGGGTGTCAGACAGCTATTTCTACACTGATGACGGTGGTTGCTCTTCGCTATAGGGGTGTCAGCCAGGTATTTCTACACTGATGACGGTGGTTGCTCTTCGCTATAGGGGTGTCAGCCATGTATTTCTACACCGAAGACGGTGGTTGCTCTTCGCTATAGGGGTGTCAGCCAGGTATTTCTACACTGAAGACGGTGGTTGCTGGTCGCTATAGGGGTGTCAGACAGCTATTTCTACACTGATGACGGTGGTTGCTCTTCGCTATAGGGGTGTCAGCCAGGTATTTCTACACTGATGACGGTGGTTGCTCTTCGCTATAGGGGTGTCAGCCATGTATTTCTACACCGAAGACGGTGGTTGCTCTTCGCTATAGGGGTGTCAGCCAGGTATTTCTACACTGAAGACGGTGGTTGCTCTTCGCTATAGGGGTGTCAGCCAGGTATTTCTACACTGAAGACGGTGGTTGCTCTTCGCTATAGGGGTGTCAGACAGCTATTTCTACACTGAAGACGGTGGTTGCTCTTCGCTATAGAGTATAGAGTATAATTATTATTACCACGCGCGAATACGTTAATTTCTTTATGAAATCCATAAAGAGGACAAGTTAAATTAAATATAATCATAATCAGTAATACAATATCACATCTATGTGTGAAAGTGTGTGTGTATGTGTGTATGTGTGTGTGTGCGCGTGTGTGGGATTTCAGTTGTCTGGGCGTCAGACGACACGCATAATGCAGCAAGTTGACGCCTCATGCAGATATAGTGAGATCTTGTATCGGCCAGCGCCTTGAGCTGCTGTTGAGCTGGAAAAAGCGCTGTCCAAGGACGATAACATTGATTATATAATTATATTACCCAGCGAAGGTGTTCATGTCTTAATCATGGCCCTAAGGAGGTCCCAGCCAAACCCCAATGTAAATTAAGACATCAGTTTGTGGAGGTGTTAGTTTCATAATCATGTGAAGGCCAAGGTAATGATCATTAACGTTGCGTTAAGCAGCGATGGCGATCATTTGTTATTCGGGTCTCGACAGAGGGCGCGCTCGTAACTCACATAATTTATCCTTATATGACGTCAATACCTGGAGCCTGTGACGCAGTAATCGGTAACAAGAAATCCCGAAGGATGGTTTAATTGAAAAAAAAAGCCTTTAGTTTGTCGAGTCAGCTGTCTTCTAACGACGACAATTACAGGCAATCTCACAGCAGTAGAGACTGTGGAGGCACACGCCACAAATCCTGATGCAAGCTGCTACAGTGTAAAGCACAACGCTGTTCCTCAGCTGCCTTGGATAACTACAATCAGACTGCCTTGGAATCGGTCTTTGGTGAAAAAAAGATAGAATCTTTCATTAGCGAGACGAAATCGTTCAGGGAGGCAACTGTAGACACAATGAAAGTAAAAAAGGTAGTATAGTGACAGTGGCACCTGCGACTCTCTTCCTAATTAATGATTGTCTTTCCACCGCCTGTAAATTAGCTCATTTGCCATACTTTTTGTGGGTAGGTGTGTGTGTGGGTAGGTGTGTGTGTGGGATAGGTTGGTGAGAGTGTGGGGTGGTTGATTAAAAAAAAAGTCTGAATGTAAGGTTCTGTAATATATTATTAGCGATGGAGGTTAGTATGTGTGAATGTAAGATGCGGTAGTATATTATTAACGTTGGAGGTTAGTCTGTCTAAATGTAAGGTGTGGTAGTATATCATTAGCGATGGAGGTTAAATGTAAGGTGCGGTAGTATATCATTAGCGATGGAGGTTAAATGTAAGGTGCGGTAGTATATCATTAGCAATGGAGGTTAAATGTAAGGTGTGGTAGTATATCATTAGCGATGGAGGTTAAATGTGAGGTGCGGTAGTATATCATTAGCGATGGAGGTTAGTAATGTAAGGTGCGGTAGTATATCATTAGCGATGGAGGTTAGTAATGTAAGGTGCGGTAGTATATCATTAGCGATGGAGGTTCAATGTAAGATGCGGTAGTATATCATTAGCGATGGAGGTTCAATGTAAGGTGCGGTAGTATATCATTAACGATGGAGGTTAGTAATGTAAGGTGCGGTAGTATATCATTAACGATGGAGGTTAGTAATGTAAGGTGCGGTAGTATATCATTAGCGATGGAGGTTAGTAATGTAAGGTGCAGTAGTATATCATTACCGATGGAGGTTAGTAATGTAAGGTGCGGTAGTATATCATTAGCGATGGAGGTTAGTAATGTAAGGTGCAGTAGTATATCATTAGCGATGGAGGTTAGTAATGTAAGGTGCGGTAGTATATCATTAGCGATGGAGGTTAGTAATGTAAGGTGCGGTAGTACATCATTAGCGATGGAGGTTCAATGTAAGGTGCGGTAGTATATCATTAGCGATGGAGGTTAGTAATGTAAGGTGCGGTAGTATATCATTAGCGATGGAGGTTCAATGTAAGGTGCGGTAGTATATCAATAACGATGGAGGCTAGTAATGTAAGGTGCGGTAGTATATTATTAGCGATGGAGGTTAGTAATGTAAGGTGCGGTAGTATATCATTAGCGATGGAGGTTAAATGTAAGGTGCGGTAGTATATCATTAGTGATGGAGGTTCAATGTAAGGTGCGGTAGTATATCATTAGCGATGGAGGTTCAATGTAAGGTGCGGTAGTATATCATTAGTGATGGAGGTTCAATGTAAGGTGCGGTAGTATATCATTAGCGATGGAGGTTCAAGGGCGGATCAGCAGGTTCACGCGGGAGGGTGCACTTTTTTGGGGGGGTGGGGGTTGGGGGTGGGGGGGAATAGAGAGGTTTTTGTATCTTACCTCAGATTCATAGCAAAGAACAGTTATTCTTTCAAAACAACAGTTTATGAGCAATTATTGTTATTATTATTATTATTATTATTATTATTAGTAGTAGTAGTAGTAGTAGTAGTAGTAGTAGTAGTAGTAGTAGTAGTAGTGTATCACTTTGGTGGAAAGACTTTAAATAAATTATTGTTGTATCACTTTGGTGGAAAGACTTTAAATACATTAAACAACTTCTTCTTCTTCTTCATATTATTATTATTATTATTATTATTATTATTATTATTATTATTATTATTATTATTATTATTATTATTATTATTATTATTAATTTTATTATTATTATTATTAGTATTATTAGTATTAGTATTATTATTACTATTGTCCTCTATTTTTCTTCTTCTTCTTTTTATTATTATTATTATTATTATTATTATTATTATTATTATTATTATTATTATTATGATCATTATGCTGCTGCTGCTGATGATGATGATGATTAGCATGATGATTATTAGCATGATGATTATCATGAATATTATGGATATTCTGAATATTCTTCTTCCTCTTCTTTTTCTCCTTCCTCTTCTTCTTCATTTTCTTCTTCTTCTTCTTCTTCTTTTTTTTTTGGTCGTCCGTGGGGGGGTGCACGTGCACCCGTTGCACCCCCCCAAGATCCGCCCCTGAGGTTCAATGTAAGGTGCGGTAGTATATCATTAGCGATGGAGGTAGTGCGGTAGTATATCATTAACGATGGAGGGTTAGTTTGGAGGTTGGGTAATAATTGTTCCTGTTTCTATTCCTTGCTGTGTGCGTGTGTGTGTGTGTGTTTAGCTTTCATTGTTATCTTTTCCTGAATGTCCACCTTGGTTGCTAGAGTCTTGCATTTGCAGTTGTGTGTGTGTGTGTGTGTGTGTGTGTGTGTGTGCGCGCGCGCGTACGTTTGTGTACTTGCTTACACGGTGTTATTTGGACAAACCAGGGAACATCTACATAACTTGTTTTGACAGACCTACTTGTTTTGACGTTAAACCAATGATCCGTTAGGGTTAGGGCTGTGTTACGGTAAGGGTTAGGGTAAGGGATAGGATTAGGGCTATGGTTAGGGTTAGTGTTAGAACGCTTAAAAGTACTTAAAAAGGGGAACGTAATATGACCCATTGTCAACAAAACGTATGTGGCGTTTCACGAAAGTCATAATAACACCGTGAAAACAAGTGTGTGTGTGTATGTTTGTGTGTAGGTGTGTATGTGTGTGTGTGCGCAAGTCAGTGAAGAGGTGCGCGTAGGGGGAAAGAGTTGGAAGTGATGGTGGTGGTTATAAAAATCGTGCGTGTCTGTGCATGTGCACAAAACATGTGTTCAAATCTCTCCTGTCACGTGGACAGAATACTCGGTTCCTTTCTCGTACCGATGAGGCGACAACTGCAGTAATGAGAGTAATGAGAATGGAACTGCGTCTGTAAGGGCTGAGTTATTTGTAAGATTATCGTTTATCAAGAGGTGTGGATTGTGCCAGTATAAACTGCCTCAACACACCTGTTGTACAAATGTCTTTTTCAGGTGCTAGCAGCTCAACTTGCCACCTTGTGCAATGTGATTTTGTATTGGGGAGATTGTAGAGGTTTGATTTTCTGGAGCCACAAACGTTATAGCATTACTTTTTAAAAATGTCATCGTCTTAGTAGTCTTCATCATAGTCGTCTTTGTCATCATCGCCGTCTTTGTCGTCATTGTCGCTTTGTAATACGTCGTCGTCTTCATTATTGTCTCGTCGTCGTCGTCACCGTCATCATCATCATCATCATCATCATCATCATCATCATCATCATCATCATCATCATCATCATCATCATCATCATCATCATCGCCTTCGCCGTTTTTGTCATCATAACTGTTATTGGTTCACGTTTGTCTTTTTTTTTTTTAACTGTGACGTTAGGATTGCCCTCATTGGGTGTTAATGACTGGTGTTTGGCCATTGTGGTCTTAATTGTATTGATTGTTCATTTGCCTCTCCCCACCCCCTACCTCCCTCTCTGAATGCATTTTCTTCCATGATATAATAGTCATTACCTCCCTCTCTGAATGCCCTTCCAAGATATAATACGTCACTACCTCCCTCTCTGAAAGCCCTTTCTTCCATGATATAATACGTCACTACCTCCCTCTCTGAATGCCATTTCTTCCATGATATAATACGTCACTACCTCCCTCTCTGAATGCCATTTCTTCCAAGATATAATACGTCACTACCTCCCTCTCTGAATGCCATTTCTTCCATGATATAATACGTCACTACCTCCCTCTCTGAATGCCCTTTCTTCCAAGATATAATACGTCACTACCTCCCTCTCTGAAAGCCCTTTCTTCCATGATATAATACGTCACTACCTCCCTCTCTGAATGCCATTTCTTCCAAGATATAATACGTCACTACCTCCCTCTCTGAATGCCATTTCTTCCATGATATAATACGTCACTACCTCCCTCTCTGAATGCCCTTTCTTCCAAGATATAATACGTCACTACCTCCCTCTCTGAAAGCCCTTTCTTCCATGATATAATACGTCACTACCTCCCTCTCTGAATGCCCTTTCTTCCATGATATAATACGTCACTACCTCCCTCTCTGAATGCCCTTTCTTCCAAGATATAATACGTCACTACCTCCCTCTCTGAATGCCCTTTCTTCCATGATATAATACGTCACTACCTCCCTCTCTGAATGCCATTTCTTCCATGATATATTACGTCACTACCTCCCTCTCTGAATGCCCTTTCTGCCTTGATATAATACGTCCCTAGCCTTTGGTTTGTTTTCATTAAAGCCACATTAGGTTTCCTTAAAGCTGCTGCTGTTGTGTTTCTCAATCTCATTTTATTTCTCCTCATTGTCTGTGGAGTTTACCATTTTGGGGGGCGCTTGCTGTTGATGCTATTGCTGCCTTTGCTGTTGTTGGTGGTGGTGGTGCCTTTGCTGTTGTTGGTGTTGTTGTTGATGATGATGATGATGATCATGATGATCATGATAATGATCATGATGATCATGTGTTTTACAAAGCAGTCCATCTGTTTCTTGAGAACTCTTGCTTTTCACAACTTGATGGGCAACAGCCGACGCTGTCATTCTTCAATTCCTTTCTCAACCGTTAACGAATGATTACAGGCAACCGTAAACAAAGCATTTGTGTTCGTGAGACGGGGAGGGTAGGGTTGGTTTGGCCCTTTCGCGTCGCTGGCATTCCAGTGGGGATTTTAAGACCGAAAATAAGGCCAGGAAAAAGTTAACAGTAGCCTGCCAACATCAGCTGCAGCTGCTGAAAACTGCAATCTGTGTTAAATGATAGGCACAGTGGCAGCCGCCCGCCGTTCACCTGTTTGGCATCTCTAAGTCAGCGCTCCATTCCTTACTGTACCTGCCCCATACACCCTTTACCTACTTAGTACATTTGAAGTACGTAGAGCGGTAGCTTCTTTGATCCTACTGTTACTATATTGACAAGGCATTTTTTGCTTTCTCGCTCTTGTATTGTTTCTTGCTTTATTTATTTCTTCTTTATCTTTTCTATCTTCCCTTTATCAATTTATTTTTTCCTTATTTCTTTTTTGTTTTCTGAATACTTTCTCTTTTGTTTCTTTCTTTCTTTTTGCCTGACTTTCTTTTGTCCTCCAGTATAGCACAGACAACTGCTGTCTTGACAAGGTTGAAGCCCATTGGGAAAGTCAGGACCATCACTCCAAGGTAAAGTTGCTGCGCTCCCTTGTCATCTTTATCTTCCTATACGCTTGCGAAACATGGATCCTCACAGCAGATCTACAACGAAGAATACAAAGCTTGGAGATAAGGTGCTACAGAAGACTTCTGGGCATTTCCTATACCTAGCACAACACCAACGACGAAGTCCGACAGATCATCACACAAGCCATTGGGACAACACGATGATCTGCTCACAGTGGTAAAGAAACGGAAACTCCGATGGTATGGCCACGTCACCAGAGCATCAGGCCTTGCAAAGACCATTCTGCAAGGTACGGTGCAAGGAGGCAGAAGAGGGAGGCAGAAGAAGAGGTGGGAGGACAACATTCAAGAATGGACTGGCTTGACACTGAGCGAAGCCAGTAGGGTTGCTGAGTACACAGAAGGATGGAGTACGCTGGTTAAACGATTATTATTTTATTATTATTATTTTATTTATGTATTATTATTTATTATTATTTATTATCGAGGATTTTTATAGCGCACATATCTCACCGTACTTGGCGACTCAAGGCGCTGGCCGATACAGGATCTAAATCAAGCCGCCCTAGGCGCCAACTTGCATCCTTTGGGCGCATCATAATAACGCTCCAGACAACTGAGCACAATCCTGGGCAGCCAGGGATGGGGAAGGAAGACCTAGGTACATGCTGGGTGTGTTCTTGTCCCCGTCAGGATCTTTAAAGTCCGTTATGATGGAATGTATGCGACACAGACTAGACCTCGGTTTATACTCTCATCCGAAGGAGTAGGAAAACAGGTTGTACAGTTTCTTTTCCAAGGACACAACACAATGCCCCGGCGTGGGCTCTAACCCGGGACCTTCAGATCCGCAAGCCAAAGCTCTACCATTAGGCCACCGTGCCTCATCTGTGGTGCCCCAACGACTTTCCAGTTAAGGGCTAGGATAGGTTAGGATTCTTTCGTTCATTCTTATTTTACCTTTCATTCTTTATTTTATTTATTAATGTAACTATCAGTTATGATGCTAATGCATTTTTGTTTTGTTTCATGTGCTGTCTTGCTGCATTGATCTGTACAATAGGTGAGTGCTTATTTCTTATTACCATTTACTCTTCTTCTTCTATCTCTCTCTCTGTCTCTATCACTGTCTCTCTCTGTCTCTATCTATCTGTCTCTATCTCCCTCTCTATCTGTCTATATCTCTGTCTCAATGTCTTTATCTCTCTCTGTCGCTCTCTCCCTCTCTGTCTCTCTCTCTCTGTCTCTCTCTTTATCTCTGTGGTATGTCCGTTGGAATTGGAAGAATGGATTTATTTTAATACATTTTGTTCCCCCAGTAATAATTTTAAATCTACCTTTTTGAACGTCAACTGTTAATGTAAGGGAGTTAGATCCACCAGTTAAAATTTGCTCTCAGTTTGTTATTCTTTAACTGTATTCGTGTGTGCGCGCGAAGAAAACGTTTCCGATATCACCTGTGGTGACGTATATCAGACTCCACGTTACATTGGCTGTGGTATATTTGTATGGGAATCCTGTATAATAGCCAACAACACCTGTTGATAGTCGGAGTTAGCAGTTACAATTAGGCCACCCAAAAAAGTCTGTTTACGGTATTCCGAACGATCCTTATTTTTTGGCCCGATCCTATCCTTTCCTATCCCGAAACTCGGAGGTCGTTGGGGCACCACAGACGATCGTGTAACCAGCGTACTCCATCTTTCTCTGTCCATAGCAACCCTCATGGCTTCCCTCAGTGCAAACCGGTACATTCTCGAATGTTCCACCTCTTTTTCGGTCTCCCTCTTCTTCTACCTCCTTGCGCTGTGCCTTGCAGGATGGTCTTTGCAAGGACTGATGAGCAGGTCATCGTGTTGTCCAATGGCTTGTATGATAATATGTCGGACTTCGTCGTTGGTGATGTGCTGGGTATAGAAAATGCCCAAAAGGTGTGAGAATAGATTAATTGGTTTATTGAGAGTGACTACTTCAAACAGTGTAATACATTTCTATCTTTCAGTTGTTAGAATAGATCAATTGGTTTATTGAGAGAGAATACTTCAAACTGTGTAATACCGACCGGGGGAAAATATCCAGGGGGCAAAAATACTGGGGGGAAATATCCAGGGGGGAAAAGGTAGGGGGGGAGATGGCCGGGGGAGGGGCGTAAATGTCCAGGGGGGAAATGTCCTGCTTCCATTAAAATATATAACATCAAAGTTGAGCAGTGAAATCTCCTTTTTACATATCTCGCTCTTACATTCATGGAAATGATTTGTTATTGTTTCCTTTTTGCTATCTACAGAATAGTGCTTACCTCCCTTCCTCGCTTTCTCTCTCATTATCTCTCTTCGCTTTATCTCTTCCGCTCTCTCTATCGTTTTCTCTATCTCTCTCCCGCGCTCTTTATCTCTCGCTATGTCTCTCTGTCTCTCCATCTCACGCACTCTCCCTCCACAGTGTAACATTGCGACACATTATTTTGTGTTACATATAAAATATGTAGTCATCTGCTAAATGAATTATAAATGTAATGTTTTTTTTTCTAAATGATGACAGTTTTTCATTATTTATTATTATTATTTGGTTGTTGTTGTGTTTTTTTAAGAGTGAGGTATGGGTGGGAGGTGGGTTGGTTTTTCAAAATTGTTTAAAGATGATGACGAAGATGATGACGAAGATGATAATGCATGTTTGCGCGGTGTGTTTGTGTTTGTGTGGGTGTGTGTGTGTGTGTAAGTTATTTGATTTTCAATTCAATGTTCTTTGTTTGGATGATTAGCCTTTACAATTAGTTCAAAATCTGTATGACTAATATAACAAAGGTGTACAGTTACTCTCTCTCTCTCTCTCTCTCTCTCTCTCTCTCTCTTTCTTTCTCTCTCTCTCTCTCTCTCTCTCTCTCTCTCTCTCTCTTTCTCTCTCTCTCTCTCTCTCTCTCTCTCTCTCTTTCTTTCTCTCTCTCTCTCTCTCTCTCTCTCTCTGTCTCTCTCTCTCTCTCTCTCTCTCTCTCTGTCTCTCTCTCTCTCTCTCTCTCTCTCTCTCTCTCTCTCTCTCTCTCTCTCTCTCTCTCTGCCTGTCTCTTTCCTTTTTATCTCCTCTTCTCACACCTCCATCTCTCACCCCACTTTCTCTATCTCCTCGCTTTGTCCCCTTTCTCCCTCCCACCCTTCCTCCCTCTCTGTCTCTTTCTTCTTCTCATCTCTCTCTCCTCCTTCTCCCCCCCCTCTTTCTCTCTCTCTCTCTCTCTCTCTCTCTCTCCTTCGTCTTCTCTCTTTTCCTTCTCTCTATCCTCCCTCTTTCTTTCTCCTCTCTCTGTCATCACTCCGTCCTACCTCTCTCTTTTTAAATCTCGTCTTCTCACTTCCCCTCTCTCACCCCACCTTCTCTCTCTCTTCGCTCTCTTTATCCTCTCTCCCTCTCACCCTATCTCCTTCGCTGTCTCTGTCTCTCCCTCCCCCCTCTCTATATCTCACACACATATACACAAAACACACACACACACACACACACATAAATTGTGTATAACTGTGAGCGATAACCCTCTAAAGGCCAGAAGAGCTATCATGTGACCGTTACTCAAGTCCGATCACTGTCAAAGCTCCAGGCGATTATGTATCTACCGTCCGCCATCTTCACGACGTGACTGAAGTAGTCAGCACAAGGGTCACAAGTGTTGGTGGAATTGCCGCAGTTGCTATCAATCCAGTGCACCTTGGCAAATGAGCCAAAAAACTCCACCTTCGGGGAAGACAATCCGATAGAGTGCGCCTAGGGTAGCGTACTTCCGGTAGTAAATAGGCCTACGTGATCGAGCCCCTTGTAATAACTGTACACCGTGTTGCGTCACGCCATGTGGGGCCGGGTAGCTCAGTTGGTAAGAGCGTCTTGCTAGTAACCGAAAGGTCGCTGGTTCGAATCCCGGATTGGTCAACGTGTGATCATATTATTTTCCCCTATACCAACAACTGGCCCGCTGGTGTCAGTATAAATCGGTCCAGTAGTCACCTATATGCGAAAGTGTCGTGTGACTATAATCTACAAACAACAACAACGTCACGCCATCTGCTGGAGTACCGAACTCTATAAAAATTTGTTATTATTAATATATATTATATGACTAGACTATTAAAAAAAATATTATGTATGATTTCAGACTTGAGTCGTATGATCGAAATGACAACTTTGGCAAAGGAGACATAGCAACACCGGAGTTCAAAATGGAGTTACCACCTATCACTAACTACAAAGACTTGCATATAGAAGTACATATACCTAACATCAGCACAGAGCAGGTTGCAGCCTTTTTGAATCCCATGAGCAAAGATATAGACAAAAAAGCTAAAGATTTGTACCAGAACAAATATGTCAATGATGTTAGAGCTTGCATCCAGTCATCAGTTACTTACATTCATGCTGAAGTTCGGGCTGAAATGAAAACTGGTCTTATGTACAAAGTTGACATTTCTTTGACAGAAAAAGAAACAGTTTTGGAATGTCAGTGTGAATGCGCTGCAGGCATGGGGCCTTCTGCACACTGTAAGCATGTAAGATGTGTCTTGCTCGGCCTGACAGACTTTTCACAAAATAAATCGTTTGTAGTACTGACAACATGTACATAATCACTCCAAACATTTCACCAAGCAAAAAAAAAACATTTGGGGTCGCCTATGAAAGTTGAAGATATATACCGACATCAAAAAAGACTTAAAACTGTAGATTTTGATCCACGACCTGAACATGGAAGTACGCGACTATTGGCGCACCTATCGGCTGAACATTTGCATATTCAAGGGAAATAATTTTAATATTTTGGCCCATTGGAAATGTGGAAACTGTAGAGGGACAAGTCTACTTAAACACCAGCTAGGCCTATATTACTGAAGGCGGCGTCATAGTCGTACATTCTGCTGTAAGTTGTCAAATTGGGGATTGAACGCTTTCAGGAGAGGACAGAGCACTCCTAGCACCAGTTTTAGACATCAGACTGTCATCTGAGCAGCGATTGTCATGATTACCACCAATGACGTCAAAACATATATTTTTGGACTATTATTATTATTATTATTATTATTATTATTATTATTATTATTATTATTATTATTATGATGTCACATGTGTTATGTTTACGGCGTCATTTTTAGCTGTTCACGTTTGGAACTAATAATAGTACTATACGCGCCATATTCCTAAATCAGACTCAAAACGCAGCGATCTGTAACTAAAGTACATGCTCACATGTTACAGACATTCTTACGTACACAACAAACATATATTCATCAATCATGAAAGATATGACCATCAGTCTACATTCCAAGGTAAGGCTGCTGCGCTCCCTTGTCATCTCCATCTTCCTATATGCTTGCGAAACATGGACCCTCACAGCAGATCTAAAACGAAGAATACAAAGCATGGAGATGAAGTGCTACAGAACACAGGGCATTTCCTATACCCAGCACATCACCAACAACTAACTCCGACAGACCATCACACAACCCATTGGACAAGATGATGACAGTGGTGAAGAAACGGATCTCCGATGATATGGCCACGTCACTAGAGCAAAAACCATCCTGCAAGACACGGGGCAAGGAGGCAGAAGAAGAGGGAGACCGAAAAAGAGGTGGGAGGACAACATTCGAGAATGGACTGTTTTGACACTGAACGAAGCCATGGGGATTGCTGAGAACAGAAAAAAGATGGATTACGCTGGTTAAACGATCATCTGTGGTGCCCCAACGAACTTTGAGTTACAAGATAGGATAGGAAATATTTTCAAATAATTGGTGTTGTGTGCTATTTTTATTTTTTGTATGATTAGAACCAATGAGCCAACGAAATTATTTGTATTTATATTTTGGAAACGGCTATATATTTTATTGCTTTTTGGCGTCTCATTTGAAGACTAGGCTGGTGAGCAGAGTACAACTGTACCAGGTTGTTGGGTTCGTTGACTGCACGTGAAGCCAAGGTCCGCAACAGAAACGGACATCTTTCCACAATCTCCATCTCCGTGGTCACTATCGCACAGTTCTATATGACCATAGGGGTAGGGGTAGGTAGGATGGGAGAGTCAGATGGACAAGGCAGATAGTGGATGGACCGTTGATAGCGACCTAGGTACACTCAACTTCGCAAACCTTCCGTATCTCTCACTGTATAGTAAGTGGACAAGTCTTTGCTATGGACTTTTCCGGTACTGTAATTTACTGCAAAGTTTCTTGTTCTTTTTCTTGCTAGTCATGGACAGGGTTGTCACAACCAACATAGATTGATCAAATTGTCCGTGTGACTAAATAATTCCTACCTATCCTATCGTATCCTGTCTCGTAACTCGAAGGTCGTTGGGGCATCACAGATGATTGTTTAACCAGCGTACTCCATCTTTCTCTGTCCTGAGCAACCGTCATGGCTTCGCTCAGTGTCAAACCAGTTCATTCTCGAATGTTGTCCTCCCACCTCTTTTTCTATCTCCCTCTTCTTCTATCTCATTCAGGGATGGATTTAACCGGAAATTACCGGTATTTTACCGGTTTGAGAGTAAAAATACCGGTTGAAAAATCAGTAGCCGGTAGAGCCTAACGGTTCTTGTTTAGGTTGACTGGTTTCAAAACTAAAGGAAAAGAGAAAGAAAAACAAGAGAATGAAGAGAGAGAGAGTTAGAGAGAGAGAGAGAGAGAGAGTGAGAGAGAGAGAGAGAGAGAGAGAGAGAGAGAGAGAGAGAGAGCCAGCCAGCCAGCCAGCCACGCTGATTATGTGTTTAGGGAGTGTGACTGTAGACGAGAGGCCTGCGAATGCGTTCAGTAGCCTTGCCATATTCTTTGAGGTAATTAATACAGAATGATATAACATTGGCGGGCGCAAGGCTATCGTGAACACGGATAAATTAAACTCGCGCATTTTTTTATTTTTTCTTTCCTCGTGCTCGTCAGTATGTATTGCGACAGTGGCAGATAGGCTAGTAATAATGAAGAAACAAAAATCTCTTTTTTCATTTTTTGCTAGGGGGGAGAGGGGCGATAAAAGAAGTTTATGTGAAGACGAAGATGTTTCTAATGAAACAGAAAGTGCATTAACAGAGTCGCCATCTACTTGTAATAGCCTACCTCTTTAGGGCGGAAACCCATGACAGTGGCTAGAATATCTTTGTGGACCAAGAATCCAACCCCATGTTCGTGTCTGTCATCTTTCCCGCTGAAAATAAAGCTTGTGGCTTTTAGCGCAGTTTGCTGATACCTAAAATGTTTCATCAACAGTGGTCCAGCTCGTGGGCCAGTTCTTCTCATTTTCCCTCCGCAGTTTTAAGGTCCTGACATTCCAGGTTCCCATAACAATGTTGTCTCTCATGCAGATCTTGCTAAGCTGACCATCAGTAGCACACTTATCCCCTTCGTCCTGGTAGCCAACGGAAGGCGAGTTCCTTGATGACCAGTGCGACGACCCATCCGGTATGGAGTTAGTGGTTCTTTTTATCATGTGGTGTGTCTTGGGCAAGGATGACATGGCGAAGCCCAATCCCCTCCAGGCTTTTGGCCACAGCCGAATCCACGAGTATAGTGTGGCTCGCCTTGGCACCGAGCACGTGGTCGTTGAACCTATAGTAAGGTGAGGTTCCTCGGTCCTGGCCTGTGACTTATGTGTAGAAGACTTTCGCTTAGTGATGCCGTGCTGACATCACCCCTGTTAGCCGCCTCTTACGACACATATTGTGTCTATTGTATTCCGTGCACGAACCCACGTTTTTTCTTACTTTATCCATGCGGGCAAGCAAAAGGGATAATTGACCGGCACCAACAACACAGTAATCACACCTACCCGACAGTCGGGTCGACATAGGAGAGAAAGTCTGTCTTTTCCTTTTTGTGGAACTCTATGCCATCTTCTGTATTTCCGAAAGGAGCATTTAAAAAACAACATTTGAAGCCAAAACAACAGCCTGTCGATGAGAGAGGAAGATCTTCAATTTGATGAAGACAATAAAGATTTGGATACTTGGCAGTCTTTCATGCACTGGTATTTCATTTAGTATTTTATTTCTTTCTGTGCTGTGCCTTTTTATTATATTAGTTCTTAGGTCCAAACAGGTTTTGGGAGGGGACAGTGTCTGTGGAACACTTTACAAACTAGATTACATCTCAGTTTTCTTCACGACTTACTGTTGTTATCTTACTGACTGTGAAGCAATCCTCAGTTTTTACCAACTTCTGCAGTCGTTAATGGCTTCCATTGGATGGCATTGTCCCTGGTTTACCAGGCGAAGTCCATTTCTAACCGGGCATTGCGCTTCTTTGCTGAAGGGCGAGACTGTTTTAATGACGTGTTGACTCGTTTACGGTTACCTTTGCTATAGTCACTAACGATATGTCCACACAGGCAAAGGTCACCCCAGTTATAATGACGACAGTAGTGTCACAGGACAGAACTGACCAACTGTATAATGGGGAAAGTGGAGAAAGCGCAATAACATGTCAATCATACTTTTCCTTTCGCTGCTGATATCCCAGTCCATATTCTACTCTGCAACAGATACACATTGTCGCAGTTCGTCCATAGTCACAGTTCGTCCACAGTTTCACGCCAATTACCATTCAGCGATCTACTTAACGTCCGTCTGTCAGCTAGTGGTCTGTTGTGGTCAACCATCCCTTGGTCAGGGTGTGGATCTGACTTCGGCCTAGAGAGTATGGGAGATCAGCGTGTGGATTTCACTTCTGCCTACAGACTATGGGATATCAGTGAAAACATCCTTTGCTAGCATTGCCTCGCCTCATCCCTGTTATTTAGTATTGGGTTTTCTGCACACGTATCTGAATATTCCTATCATATCCTATCCCGTAACTCAAAGGTCGTTGGGGCACCAAAGATGATCGTCTTACTAAGGCATTCCATCTTTCTCTGCCCTCAGCAACCGTCATGGCATCGCTCAGTGTCAAGCCAGTCCATTCTCGAATGTTGTTCTCTCTCCTCTTTTTCTTCCTC
Source organism: Oncomelania hupensis (assembly GCA_036898135.1). Taxonomy (NCBI): domain Eukaryota; kingdom Metazoa; phylum Mollusca; class Gastropoda; order Littorinimorpha; family Pomatiopsidae; genus Oncomelania; species Oncomelania hupensis. Next base: position 90,066,296 of record CM072514.1, on the reverse strand, counting down.
CCTCTTCTTCTGCCTCCTTACACCGTGCCTTGCAGGATTGCATTTGCAAGGCCTGATGCTCTGGTGACGTGACCATACCATCGGAGTTTCTGTTTCTTTACCACTGTGAGCATGTCATCGTGGTCGTGTGATGGTGTGTCGGATTTCGTCGTTGGTGATTTGCTGGGTATAGGAAATGCCCAGAAGTGTTTTGTAGCACCTCATATTCATGCTTTGTATTCTTCGTTGTAGGTTTGCTGTGAGGGTCCATGTTTCGCAAGCGTATAGGAAGATGGAGAGGACAAGGGAACGCAGCAGCCTTACCTTGGAATGTAGACTGATGGTCCTGTCTTTCCAAATGGGCTTCAACCTTGTCAGGGCAGCAGTTGTTTGTGCTATCCCGGAGAGGACTTCCTGTCGGGACCCATTGTCTGATACAATATTGCTCCTAAATATTTGAAGCTGTGCACCGTTTGAGGGATTGGCCTTGGACTTGGATGTCCGTTTTGACGCCATTGGTCTGAATATGGGTGAACGCGATGAAGCCATCTGTATTGACAAAGTGGGGAAACCAGCTATTTTAGTCAGGCTTGTTTCAGCGACGACTAACCAACAAATACGGGCGCGATGTCCAAAAGCTTAATGTTCTCTCCTGAGTACCTGCTGCGTTGTTCACCGTATTCAACCTGCTTGGACTGTCTCACAACCAGCTGTTACTCATTTTAGAAGGCGTCTAGGACCAGTTTACGTCATCTTTCTGACGTTCGATTTGACCAAACATTCCGGATTGACGAAATATGAAGACTCAGGCGATATTTGTCGGCTCTCGCTTAGACAGGACCTTGAGCAGTTGGTTTTGCTGGTCATTGCCTTGTTACTATGGCTTTTTTCCAGTCACACTTTCCTGGCGATAGAATGCTGGGGTTTCGTTGTGCTACATGCATGTGGGCCACAGATTGCAGCAAGTGAAAGTTCCACACTTGACCATGTCAGACGCAGAAGGGACTGCTTTGTAGCGACAGCCACAATTATACAGTCCATAGTGATGCAGATAGCTATCCACACTGTAGAGATGATTATACAGGCAAGACTAGTTATCACTTTTAGCACTGAGGCCATGGAGATGCTACATACAAAGCGAGCTACATGTTTTGCGCAAAGGCATGATACATCCACAACGAGTCCCCAAGTTTTGCACAAAGAGATGACACACCACACGATGAGTTCCGCCTTCCGCAAAGGAGACGAGTCGTCCACAATTACTCACATTTTTTCGCCTGGTCACCCGATGAGTCATCATGGAATCGATATGCAACGGTTCCTGGGCAAGACTGCATGTGTTATGCTAAATATCGCCAACGTCATCGTCGCCCTTTGTTCCTTTCTCTCATCAATGCGGGACCGTCTTTTGCCAATCGTAATTTGCCCTACTTGCTAGGCAGTCAAACGGGTGTCAATTGGCCTCTGCAGCGGACAGCACTTCCATCTTGTCTTTGGCATATTTTCTGTATCTCTTCTTTTATTTGTCCATGCAGATTCCTTGGTCTACCGCCAGTGTCTATTGCACTTTGTTATGTGTACTACTTGCTAAGCAACGAAGGGGGTGATGTGCTGGTTGGACAGTACAGAGAGTGGTCTCGTTTGGGCATATCTTCTGCTTTTTGTACGCTTTTGTCCAATTCTTCATGCAATTCCTTCCTCTACTACCATAGTTTAAGTGTAATGTCCATTGAAATTAGACATGTGCGAATAAGTTAGGAGAAGTGGGGGTGGGACGGAAAGGGTGGTGGGTGGTGGTGATGAAGTTGGCGATTGTCGTTACTTCGGTCTTGAATTTCGCATATTTCATGCCATTTTCTGTGTCCATATTTGTCCGTGATCTCTCAACTATTGCCCGAAACCTATTGCCCCGTGTTGTACTGGCTACGAGAGGAAGGCACACAGTACAGTCGACAAAGCTGCGGTCCTTTGTGTTGAGTATTTTCACCGCCACCCGTATTGCACATTGTCATGTGGACCACTTACTCAGGAACTAGGGCACAGAAAGGCGGGATTATGGAAGTCTCAGTTGGAAGGTTTCATGGAAGTTCACCAACATTTTTTCGAGGTTCTCAGATCCCGAACCTAGGATCCTGAAGCTTTTTGTCCAAAAGATTTAAAGAAACAAATAAAACGGTTCGGGATCTGAGAACCTAGGAAAAAGGTTCATGAATCTGCATGAATCTTCCAGTGAAAAAAGACCTTTATGTCAAAGCAGAGGACAAAGCGTCTGTCTTGTATTGAGCACTTAGCGTCTGTTTTGTATTGAGCACTTAGTGTCTGTCTTGTATTGAGCACTTAGCGTCTGTTTTGTATTGAGCACTTAGTGTCTGTCTTGTACTGAGCACATTGTTCCTTCCGATGACAATATAAACCTAAGTCTAGTCGATGCGTGACGTATTCTATCCCACGGACCTTAAAGATCCTGACACCTAGTGATACAGAGTAGAAAAAAGGTATTCCAGAAATACAATCACCGTAACCATTGCACAAATACAATCACTGTAACCATTGCACACATACAAACACTGCATAAATACAATCACTGTAACCATTGCACACATACAAACACTGCATAAATACAATCACTGTAACCATTGCACACATACAAACACTGCATAAATACAATCACTGTAACCATTGCACACATACAAACACTGCATAAATACAATCACTGTAACCATTGCACAAATACAATCACTGCACAAATACAATCACTGTAACCATTGCACAAATACAATCACTGTAACCATTGCACAAATACAATCACTGTAACCATTGCACAAATACAATCACTGCAACCATTGCACAAATACAATCACTGTAACCATTGCACAAATACAATCACTGTAACCATTGCACAAATACAGTCACTGCAACCATTGCACAAATAGAATCACTGTAACTATTGCACAAATACAATCACTGTAACCATTGCACAAATACAATCACTGTAACCATTGCACAAATAGAATCACTATAACCATTGCACAAATACAATCACTGTAACCATTGACAAATACAATCACTGCACAAATACAATCACTGTGACCATTACACAAATACAATCACTGTAACCATTGCACAAATACAATCACTGTGACCATTCCACAAATACAATCACTGCACAAATACAATCACTGTGACCATTCCACAAATACAATCACTGCACAAATACAATCACTGTGACCATTCCACAAATACAATCACTGCACAAATACAATCACTGTGACCATTCCACTAATACAATCACTGCACAAATACAATCACTGTGACCATTCCACAAATACAATCACTGCACAAATACAATCACTGTGACCATTCCACAAATACAATCACTGCACAAATACAATCACTGTGACCATTCCACAAATACAATCACTGCACAAATACAATCACTGTGACCATTCCACAAATACAATCACTGTGACCATTCCACAAATACAATCACTGTAACCATTGCACAAATACAATCACTGTAACCATTGCACAAATACAATCACTGTAACCATTGCACAAATACAATCACTGCACAAATACAATCACTGTGACCATTACACAAATACAATCACTGTGACCATTCCACTAATACAATCACTGTGACCATTCCACAAATACAATCACTGTAACCATTGCACAAATACAATCACTGCACAAATACAATCACTGTGACCATTCCACTAATACAATCACTGTGACCATTCCACTAATACAATCACTGTGACCATTCCACAAATACAATCACTGTAACCATTGCACAAATACAATCACTGTAACCATTGCACAAATACAATCACTGCACAAATACAATCACTGTGACCATTCCACAAATACAATCACTGCACAAATACAATCACTGTGACCATTCCACAAATACAATCACTGCACAAATACAATCACTGTGACCATTCCACAAATACAATCACTGCACAAATACAATCACTGTGACCATTCCACAAATACAATCACTGCACAAATACAATCACTGTGACCATTCCACAAATACAATCACTGTGACCATTCCACAAATACAATCACTGTAACCATTGCACAAATACAATCACTGTAACCATTGCACAAATACAATCACTGTAACCATTGCACAAATACAATCACTGCACAAATACAATCACTGTGACCATTACACAAATACAATCACTGTGACCATTCCACTAATACAATCACTGTGACCATTGACAAATACAATCACTGCACAAATACAATCACTGTGACCATTCCACAAATACAATCACTGCACAAATACAATCACTGTGACCATTCCACAAATACAATCACTGTAACCATTGCACAAATACAATCACTGCACAAATACAATCACTGTGACCATTCCACTAATACAATCACTGTGACCATTCCACTAATACAATCACTGTGACCATTCCACAAATACAATCACTGTAACCATTGCACAAATACAATCACTGTAACCATTGACAAATACAATCACTGCACAAATACAATCACTGTGACCATTCCACAAATACAATCACTGCACAAATACAATCACTGTGACCATTCCACAAATACAATCACTGCACAAATACAATCACTGTGACCATTCCACAAATACAATCACTGTGACCATTCCACAAATACAATCACTGTGACCATTCCACAAATACAATCACTGTGACCATTCCACAAATACAATCACTGTGACCATTCCACAAATACAATCACTGTGACCATTCCACAAATACAATCACTGTGACCATTCCACAAATACAATCACTGTGACCATTCCACAAATACAATCACTGTGACCATTCCACAAATACAATCACTGTGACCATTCCACAAATACAATCACTGTGACCATTCCACAAATACAATCACTGTGACCATTCCACAAATACAATCACTGTGACCATTCCACAAATACAATCACTGTAACCATCTAAGTGATACTGTCAACGTTGATGGACAGTCTTCATTGGGAACACTGAGTTATGATTCCGTTTTCTATTACATCATCCAGTGTTCGCTTGTAACTGTCACGACACCCTAGTGGGTGCCGTGAGCGTTCAGCTCAAACAGCGAGTGAAAGTGATACAAACTCAAACAAAAGAACTAACACAAAATGCCAGATGAACAATCACACTCTTTTATTCAACAACAACCACACATACACAGGGCAATGGGAAGTCTAAACCACCCTCAACCTCTATTAGGATCCACAACCCAACTGTTAATGAACGATTACCCCCCCCTACCCCACCCCTTGTCTAATCTGAAAACCCCAGAAACTGTACATAAGAAATGCCCCACAACAATATGTAACAATATCAACAACAAAATAAACAGCAACCAAATACGATTACTAGCTGAGTGAACAAGCCAGCAAAACTTGAAAACTGATTACATTAACTAAATGGATTTATCCGTTACTAAATGGCTTTATCAGCTTTACTGTTCGTAGCGTACTATCTTTTAGCTAATCTCAGGATTATAGCAGTCAATCACACAGATAAATTACAGTAACTTGCACTGGCACAGATGTAGGAAGTTTGTTTTATGTGCCTGAAATGCAAGTGTTCGTGTGTGTGTGTGTGTGTGTATGCGTCGTTGCGTCGTAGACTGTAGCCTGATACGTCGTAAGATGTAGCCTGTTGACCCCAAGGGTAGGCTCCTGGTCGTCTGCGGTACGACGAAGAGTCCCGGCGGTGATGGAGGTAACGCCCAGAGCAGCGCCTACGACAAAGGAAAACGTGGCAGTGGTAGCAGCGACGTCCGTCGTAGCCCACACACACAGCGGTAAATGCAGAGGTCCCAAGGGGAGACTGGCGGGGTAGTAGCACAACAGGTAGTAAACCGGTAGAAGCTGAAGTATCAACGGTACTTTGGAACTTTGTCCTTTTATTAACAAAATCACATATAATTAAATCATGAAACAAGGCTCATAGCCCAGGGGGCATTTTAGCCAAAAAAGGGGAAAAGGGGGGATGGGGAATTACATTAAAAAACAATGAACGGCACAAAAAAAAGCTGCTCCATAGGCATCACAAGATAAACCTCTGAAATATCAAACATCCGTGTAAAGTTTTATGTTGAGTCAACATGGAAAGAAAAATGTACAGCATTGCATGGTTCACAAAATAAGACAAAAGGGAATGCACAATATATAAATAGTTACATAACTCAAACTGCAATAAAGCTGCTTAAATTTAGCAACCTACTCTTTGATTATATTCGTCCAAACAAGAAAATAGAAGTTTGACATAAAATTAAAGAGAACTGTTGGTCACTACTGGAAAAGTGAAAAAATAATCCCTATAAAACGGCTCAAATCAGACAATCTGCGTTTAGATTTAGAGTTCAATAACTGATTTAACTTATAGGCATTCGGGTGATTCCTGAAGTATTGAGGTATTAAAGAAAGTCTGTTAATAACCAACACAGAATTTGTACATCTAAACAGATAATGAAATTCATCACCTAGTTCATCCAGATCACACAGAGTACACATTCTATCTTCTCTCTGAATATTCAAATATCTAAGTGATTGAATTGGCAGTTTGTGACAGCTGAGCCTAAATTTCAATAAGTTTCTTCTCGATAGAGGTGACAAGGAAACTAAATAATCTTCAAAACAGAACGTACTCTTAAAAATTCTATACGTAATACAAGCATTATGAGCGAATACATCCTGATGCCAGGTTTGCAAGAACTGGTCTCTCAAGCGTTGTTTGACCATGGTCTTAAAACAATTCAAAGAGTATTTACAGCCGTTTAACCAAATGAAAGACAGACCAAGATCATTTAGCAGAGAGCGAACAGTACATAGCCAGGATAGTTTATACTCAGAATTAAAAAATAAATAAGAGCATAGTCGAAACATAAGTACTGACATTCTAACAGAATCATTGCAACAATCAATACAAAGTTTATACCAGAAACAGAGTAGCCTGCATTTAGCATCTAAGGAAACAGGAAAACAGCCAACTTCACCTAAAACCATACAGGTCGGCGTACTAGTTTTAACATTAAGAATCAATTTCAAAAATTTTAGTTGTAATCGATCACATATTATCATTTTTTCATGGGCCCATACCTCGCAATTATACAATAAAATCGGTTTTACACATTTATCAAAAAGATCTAACTGAATATCAAGGGGCAAATCAGTTTTCTACATTTTTTTAAAAGCGCAAACATAGCACGTTCAGCTGATACACTCATGGATCTGATATTTTTTTGAAATTTGTTATTATATTGAAAAAGGGTACCCAGATATTTATATTCCCAAACAATTTCAAGAATTACATTTTTAAACTTAAAAACAGGCAACCTTCTAACTTTACCGCGGGAAAAAATCATCACTTTCGTTTTTGCAATATTTAAACACAATCCAAATTTTGTACAGTATAGATCTAAAATATCTAAGGCCTTCTGCATGTCTTCAGCAGACTCTGATAAAATGACAGTATCATCAGCATAGAGTAACAAAAACAAATGAAAATACTGTTCAACATCAGAAAAGCCGAGGCCATTCGCCAAATTCTGTGGCAATGATAACCCGTCGGTAGAAAGTAGGTATTGTAGAATAGTATCGTAGTGGAATTAAGCAGAAGTACAGTAGGCCCAATCTGGTCAACAAATAAATCATCTTACTAATCTATCTTCATACAAAATGTAAACACTACATAAACAAATATCTCCTTCCGCCGTCCGCCATCTTGACCTGCTTGTATATGTATTTCTACAATTCAATTATAATAATTTATATTTCTTTCCATAAACATCGTTGTTTGTACACATATACATCACTATTATAATTACATTCTCAATCAAACAATCTTGCTTCTTCTTCACTCTCACCGTCATCACCCCTCTCCACGTTATAGTACATTATCTCCCTTCATTCACAATTATCTCTCTCTATCATTCTATAATACAACGTGATCCTTCTTCCCTCATGTTCATCACCTCTTTCTCTCTCATTTTAACATACGTACTTCATCATCATTCTTGGCCTCATTTTGGCAACCACATCAACAACTTTATTCATGCTACGTATTTAAACAAGAAAATCATATAAAAATCATATAAAAACACTATTAGCAAAAAATATCCCTCTCCCCCTCATTCAACATCATTAATTCACGTACGCAAGCTCGGAATGCATAGCAACTAAGGAATAGAATTACTGGGTTCACACTCACCTTAAAGTTCTTGGCATGTGAACATGGATACACAAACACCAACACTACAACACAAGACGGTACACCACAAAAGATTATCCGTTGAGAATAGAGAGTTCCGTTACTGCGCTATTGCTATGCTTTGCACCTGAAGCATCCCAGTACTGACGAGGTCACTGAGCCTTGGGAGGTCCCTAATAAAAGGATACACACCCTTAGGAGAAAACTCTACACTTATTATTCCTGAATAAATGGCAGTTACACTCCTTCCACTAGAGTCTTTTGGTCCTTCTTGTCCCGACGAGGGCACAAGACCTTGGGTGGTTCGAATCAACGATACACTACCCTTACAGAACAACTTTACTTTAGACTGACACAACACTGTCACAAAGTCTCTTTCTGTCCAAAAAACGTCTGCTTCCAATAGCTACCCACTCGACTCTCCTAGGCTAAATCTTTACCAGTCCACAGTACAAGGTCTCGAGTTTCGTTCAGCACCCCAATTTCCCTAACTATGCATTATGCATTAACAACGTGAAACCCACACATACTTAGCTTGCATACACAGTAAAGAATGCTGATACAAAACTTTGTACACTGCAGCGCTAGAGATGTGCAACTTTGCACGATATAGAACTCCGGCCTAACTACTTCTAGCGAGCGCTGAAAACTCATGTCGTCACAGTAACTTACCCTTTTATTTTTATTTATATATTTATTTATTACAACAAATAGTTAAGAGCGAGGAATGTTCCATTTAGTCAAACATTTCTCCCCCCCCCCTACACACACACTACTTACCCTCCCCCCCCCCCCCCCATTGTTTGGGAGTGTTTCGTTTATTTACACGATGTATAGTGTTGCATGTATATTGTGTAGTTTTAGAGAACTTTGCTACGTCGATGTGTAACGGCTGAACACTGCTCACCAGGCCCACAAAGCTTGGTCTGACTGCTAACAACAATGACACTTTAAGCAGTTGGCGGGAAAATGAACAGCTGGGAGATTGTAAGCAACGAAGAGATCATGTGCGCCAGCTCCCTGCAGAGGTTTTGTGTGACGGGTGAAGGAGAGATCTTTAGGGATGAAAGGGATGGGGGAGAGAATAGAGGTGCGTGCCAGGACAGAAGGGGTGGGGGAGTGAGGTGAAGGCGTGGTCTGCCTTAACCGTCGTCTGTAGGATGGGAGAGGAGAAAGTTGATGAGACTGGTGATGAGAGACGCATGTTACTGTTATCGTGAACATCAACATTTTATGTCCTTCACTACCATTCTATGCAGTGGCCAGTGACAACAAAGACGTGTATGAAAACGTTCCTTACCCAACACTACAGTAATAATCACCTACACAAAATACACAATAACCTTCCCATTGGATAGAGAGATCAGGAAAACAGTAACGTTGTTACAAAGGGAAGCGGTATCTACGTGTGTGTGTGTGTGTGTGTATGTGTGTGTGTGTGTTTGTGTGTATGTTTAGCTGGTAATGGACGTGAACGACAATCAGAGGGATGGAAAGTGATTCAGGGGTCAGTAGTCTTCAGTCTTGTTTCTTTGTCCACTGTTGATCCAGCTGACAGACCATCACAGTGTTGCCCACCCTGATTACTCCACTGTTGATCCAGCTGACAGACCATCACAGTCTTGCCCACCCTGATTACTCCAATGTTGATCCAGCTGACAGACCATCACAGTGCTGCCCACCCTGATTACTTTACTGTTGATCCAGCTGACAGACCATCACAGTGTTGCCCAACCTGATTACCCCACTGTTGATCCAGCTGACAGACCATCACAGTGTTGCCCAACCTGATTACCCCACTGTTGATCCAGCTGACAGACCATCACAGTGTTGCCCAACCTGATTACCCCACTGTTGATCCAGCTGACAGACCATCACAATATTGCCCACCCTGATTACTCCACTGTTGATCCAGCTCACGGACCATCACAGTGTTGCCCACCCTGATTACTCTACTGTTGATCCAGCTGACAGACCATCACAGTGTTGCCCACCCTGATTACCCCACTGTTGATCCAGCTGACAGACCATCACAGTGTTGCCCACCCTGATTACCCCACTGTTGATCCAGCTGACAGACCATCACAGTGTTGCCCAACCTGATTACTCCACTGTTGATCCAGCTGACAGACCATCACAGTGTTGCCCACCCTGATTACCCCACTGTTGATCCAGCTGACAGACCATCACAGTGTTGCCCAACCTGATTACTCCACTGTTGATCCAGCTGACAGACCATCACAGTGTTGCCCACCCTGATTACCCCACTGTTGATCCAGCTGACAGACCATCACAGTGTTGCCCAACCTGATTACTCCACTGTTGATCCAGCTGACAGACCATCACAGTGTTGCCCACCCTGATTACCCCACTGTTGATCCAGCTGACAGACCATCACAGTGTTGCCCAACCTGATTACCCCACTGTTGATCCAGCTGACAGACCATCACAGTGTTGCCCAACCTGATTACTCCACTGTTGATCCAGCTCACAGACCATCGCAGTGTTGCCCACCCTGATTACCCCACTGTTGATCCAGCTGACAGACCATCACAGTGTTGCCCAACCTGATTACTCCACTGGCTTGGGTCTTTGGCTGGCTTACATTTTCAAACAAAAGAGAAAATAAAGAAAGTAAAAAAACAGAATGAGGGAGAAAGAGAGTTAGGGGTCAGAGAGAGGGGGGAAAGAGTTGTTGTTGTTGCACCAATTTTTATTCATCAGATTAACATAAGTTAAAAAAGAGAGGAAAGAGAGGAAGGGATAGAGAGAGGGAGGGAGAGAGAAGGGAAAGCGATGGGGGAGGGAACGATAGAGAGAGAGAGAGATGCCTGTCACAAATCTTCAAACTTCAGCCTTTGTTTTGCACATCTTTTTGGCTATTAGCCCTTAATTACGATGTTGGATGACGTTTAGGATGAACAGGGAAATATCATTGCTAACACAATCTACAATGAAAGAGCGTTATTTGGACATCATTCATTTTGGACTTGTGTAGTTAAAGAAACCAATCTATCACCCACATCACTTCGCTTCTTTTTTAACTAGCCCAGCAGCCGCGGTGCAGCGATACCCAGCTTGTGCCAGGCTTTATCTTTGGAACTGTTCATCTCTGCTGTTAGATCCGTGCTCTTAACACAACGGATGCAGACGTCAGGATCACCTAGCATCAGAGACCTCGCCGTTAGTAATTTTTAACAAAGTTCTTGCCTTCAAAAACAATTCTAACACCGTGGAAGAAAGGAGAATGGATGTCTTTGTCATTATTTATTTTATATGATGGTCCTGCCTTCAAAAAACATATTGTTAACTATGGAGCAATGGAGCATAAATGTCATAAGTTGTCCAGTTTTTACCAACAAGGCGGGATAAATGGATGAGACATAACCCAGCCCATGACATTTCACATCACTGTTATTTCTGCCAGTTTTAACTAATGGGCCAATATATATATTACTCAAAATAATTGAAGGGCCACTCTCATATTTCATTTAGTTTAATTATTTTTTGCTGCTATCAATAATATCGCTTATATTGCTTATTTCAAAACTTATCCTGTACAGTAACATTCAAGACAATCTTATTCTGACAAGTAATTATATGTATGAGTTTTGAACTTTCTGCACTGAGTTGAAAAACAAACCCAATTTTTACACAAAAAATGACCCTAATTTACTGTTGTCTTGCTAATAAAGCAAATTTTTCAACATTTAAAAAATGATTTGCACGCGAAAGGCTTGCATTTTTTGAGTTCAGTTCAACAATCGGCGTTTTTTTCTGGGTATAAATGGCAGCGCTTTCGCTGCTTTTCTAACCATGCCCCCAAGGCGACGATTGACTGATACGGATAGAGGCAGAGCTATTGCATGGCTTCAGGAAGGGGTGGGGGTGAGAGAAGTTGGCAGGCGGCTGGGAGTGTCCCACTCCGTTGTCCAAAGGCTGCGGGGGCGCTTTAACAACACTGGAAGCGTCCAAGAACCAAGAAGGTCCGGACGCCCCCGCGTTACCACTGCAAGACAAGACCATTTTATAACCCTGTTGTCTCAAATCTTTTTTGTTATTGATGCAGAAATGATTGCAATAAAATATGATGAACTAATAAATTGAATTCGTGTTTCTGATTTAAAGAAAGACCCATATGTCCAAGTGGCCCTTGTATTATTTTGAGTAGTATATATTTTGTGTGTGTGTGTGAGAGAGAGAGTGAGAGCGAGAGAGAGAGAGAGATCCATTCACCAACTGTCAAATCCCAATAAATTCTTTGTTCGCGTCACCGCCCTCTGCCCTACATTTAATAATCCTTTAATTTATGAAATTAATACATATATATTTAATAAGGAGGAGACGATAAGGGAGGTTTAGTGTATGTGTGTGTGTGGATGGGTGGGTGTGCGTGGGTGTGTGTGTGTGTGTGTGTGTGTGAGGGTGTGTGTGTGTGTGTGTGTGTGTGAGATTCACAAACATGTCAGATCACAAGACATTATTTGTTCACATCTTAAATCACAGTCATTGCCATACATTTAAAATAGTTGGTTTAAACAATGGTTTATTCAGTTAAATTTCGGATCTGACAAATACATAAATACAGCAACAAGAATACACAAAAGGCAAAGCTTAAGTGAGTGCGTACCTGGATGAGTTACAATAATCTGTGTCAGTTTAGGCGGAATAATTACATCATTGAGATACAAAATACATTGCCATCAACACAAGAACAATAACAATGATAAGGAAAACATAATCATAAGCAACATACAAGTGAATTAAAAAAGATATACACAAATGTAATAACAAATAAAACAAAACAATTAGAAAAAGATAATGAAATAATAACAAAATAATAGCGAGAGATTCACTAGGAAACAGTTGCAGCAAGGAGTTTGCTGAAGGTAGGTAGATACCACGGAAGAAACAAAAAAAAAAAAAAAAAAAAAAAAAAAAACTATCTTGAATATACCAGACAAAAATGCAAGTTAACTAGTTACTATTAGTGAAAACGGCCTGACAGTCGCAAAAATTCGTGAACAACAGCCACTATAATACTATTCTCCTGCACGGACAAACATTCGTTGCCATGAAGTAATATTATAACATTTTGAGATTCAAGATTCAGAGTATGTATTGTCTGTGTTCTTACATTAATAAATAGTGGACAGGAGATTAGAAAGTGTTCTGATGTCTCGGCTGGATAATTACATTTACAAGTTGGATCGTCCAATAAATGGCGGCGGAACAAGTCATAATTAAGGTCGCTCATACCGAGCCTCATTCTACAGTGCAGAGCCTGTTGGTCGCGTTGACCATAATAATAATGAAGTGGGACTACAGGATCATCTCTTGACAAAAATCTTTTCAAACTACTAGTTGATTGACTCGATTGGAGATTTTCAGGCAATTCGTTGAATAAGATGGTTGCAGAAGGTATAAATGATTTCTTGTACATTTCGGTTTTATGAGTGGGAATTTTTCTTTCAAATGGTCTTCTACGGTGATATGGATTAGTACTTCTTACAAGCGGAGGTAGCAGGGCACATAGGTGTTCTGGGCAATTATCATTTATCATTTTATGGTAAAGTATCAGTTTGTGTCTCTTTCTGCGTTCTTTAAGACTACAAAAACCAGATTCCTGGTAAAGCAGTTCATGACTAGTACCCTTTACTGCTCCTATAATAATTCTGACAGCCTCTAGATGAATTTTTTCAAGAGAATATGAAAGTAGTTCGGTACAGTTGTCCCATACAACATCAGCGTAATCAAAGTGAGGAAGGATAAAAGATTTATACATAGTTTCAAGAGCTTTTCGACTTAATTTATGTTTATATGACCGCAGACATGAAGATAACAAGGTAACCTTACGAATAACAGACCTAACGTGTTCGTCCCATTTCAAATTGTTCTGAAAGTAGACACCCAGGTGCCTGTGAGATTCACTGTTTTGTAAAATACTATTTCCAAAAGTTAGGTCAGGATCAGGGGATTCGTCACGTTTTACAGTCAATAACTCTGTTTTTGCTTCGTTAAATGTGACCTTCCACTGCCTTGCCCAGTTACAAATCTTTTCAAGGTCGGAGTTTAGTATTTCAGCACGAACGTCTGGATTTCTCAGTGCTAATGAAATACTTGTATCATCAGCAAACAATTTGATTGTGGATTCAATTTTAGAGTCAATATCATTAATATAAATCAAAAATAACAATGGGCCCAATACAGAACCTTGTGGGACACCAGCAGTAATGTTACTATATTCTGAAGAGCATCCTTTAACAACAACAGCCTGTTTACGATGTTCTAAGTAGCTTTTAAACCAGTCAAGAAGTTGTCCTCTAATTCCTACAGCCTCAAGCTTCTTAAGTAGCCCCTTATGCCAAACTTTATCAAATGCCTTGGAGATGTCACAGAATACAGACTGAACAGTTATTCCTTTGTCGAAAGCTGTGCATAAATCGTTATAGATCACTATCAGCTGGTTAACCGTAGAGTCTCCAGGGGTAAACCCTGATTGGCAAGAGGTAATAATACCGTAACACTTTAGGTACGAGTAAACGTAACTGTGAACGCATCTTTCAAACACCTTACCAACACAGCTTAGCAAAGATACAGGACGATAATTGGTACATTCATCCATAAGACCCTTTTTGTGTATTGGTGTTACATGTGCAATTTTCGAAATACTTGGGAAAATACCAATTTGAAGACATCGATTAAACAAATTACAAAGTGGTCCAGAAAGTACGTCAACTGCAGCAATTAATATTCTATTGTGAATTTTGTCTGGACCCACTGCTTTATTCTTTTCCAAATTGCAAATTACTTTATTTATATTCTGAGTAGTAAGAACAATAAGATTAATTTCAGTATTTAATCGAGGTACGTCAGGAGCAGTATCGTCAGCATTTTCTAGTGTTGTTTGTTGAATGAAAAAATCATTGAATGCAGTAGCTTTTTCTGTATCAGTTGTGTGTACAGTGCCATTAAAGAATACAGGGGGAATATCGTCATTGATACCTTTTTTATTCATAAAATCTTTTACAAGTTTCCACCATTCCTTTGTGCCGAATTTTGCTGGGTCGCATGCCTTGTCATTCAGTTCATTTAAATATTCAGCTTTGCGATCTCGAATCTTTCTTGTCACTTGATTCCTATATTGACGATAAGCTGTCCAGTCTTGCTCAGTGCCACTACGTTTTGCACGTTTAAAAAGTGTGTGTCTTTGTTTAAGGGCATTTCTTATTTCAACGTTCAGCCATATAGCGTCCTTAGATCGAACGGTAACTGTTTTTACGGGCATACTTTTGCATGCGGCTTCAAAAAGAAGTTTAGTAAAGGCTTCTGTGCATTGATTAACGTCTCCTACACCGACGACTTCTTGCCAATTTATTTCAGACAGCAAAGTGCAAAATAACGTTTCATTTAATTTTTCATAGTTATACAAAGTTCTTTTAAATGAAGAGTTCTTAGCAGCTTTACTACTAATGGTTGCACAGGGAACGCAATGGTCGCTGCATATTTCGGGCAAGACTTCTACTTGAGAGATAATCTGAGGGCTCTGCGTGATAATTAAGTCAAGTCGTGTACTAGTGTTTTCAGTTATACGTGTGTCGGCATTAGTAAGCTGATGCAGCTGAAACCTGTTCAGAATGTCTACAAGATGTTTTGGGGGAGAGTTATAGTCCGCATTAAAATCGCCAAGTGCAATAAACTTTGTGCCAGTACTATTGACTTTCTCAAAATAGTTGATCACGTTATGAAAATAATTAATAAACAATGTGGGGGTACAGTGTGGCCACAACATGGACAACACAGAGAAGTAGGGAAGAGATGGGGTGGGGGGGTGGGGTGGTATAGAGAGAGAGAGAGAAAGTTACCTCTCTCAGTATTCAAAACAGTGTTGTTGTTTTTTTCCACACTTTGACATCACCGTTGTTTGCCTTATATTTCAGTGTTAGGTTACACTTCGCAATTTTCCCAAATATTTCATGTAGACGAGTGGTCTTCCTTGTATAAGTGCAATACATCATATTAACTGCGGTGTTCAAACCTGGTTTCTCTCTCTCTCTCTCTCTCTCTCTCTCTCTCTCTCTCTCTCTCTCTCTCTCTCTCTCTCTCTCTCTAGTATTAGGACTAAACAGAGTAACCGCAAATTCTAGCACTCTCATTGATCATATTTATTCAGATAAGAAGACTCATATTAATTATAGGCGTTTTTGTACCAGTCTTTGCTTGCAGTGATCATTACCCTGTTTGTTTAACCTGGAAAAAGAAAGGAGCGAAAATAACCAAAACCAAGACATAAAACAATAACATATAGATCCTTGTCAAAATGTAAGGACGACGATTTTCTCTCAAATGTTTATAATTTTAATGATCCAGATGATGCTTTATCATATTGGTATAACACCTTTATGAACCTCGCTCAAGAGAAAGAAAATGATAATATATGTTACAAATTTAGTATCGTATACAAACGGTTCGAAAACGATTTGGAAAGCAATCAACCACTTTACGGACAAAACAAATACATCTACTATAATTAAAGATATTTCCCGGGATACTCTGTAGTTACGCGTTGTTAAAACTTATGATTGAATTATTACTGTTGATAGATCAAAACAAAACAGTCTACAAAATTAGCAGATTATTTTCAATCCAAGTATATTAAAAGCAGAAAAGTTATTCCTTATTTGTCTACAGAATTTGTACATAAAACACTAAGAAACCTTAAGCAAATTCAAGAGGAATCGATGAACTGGACAGTAAAATATTAAAACTGTCTATGCCATTTAGTACTGACACTTTATATATAATTTATGCATTGAAAAATTATATTTTCCAGTAATGTTCAAGCAAGCTAAAGTTATACCCATTTACAAGTCTAGTGATAGTTCTGACCCATCCAACTATTTCCATTCTTTCTACTGAGCCACTTGAAGAGCACATATCTAATCATATTCCTAATCATTTCAGGGAATACAACCTGCTTCATGAAAATCAGTCTGGTTTTAGAGCTATGCATTCTTGTCACACAGCACTTACATCTATCATAAAACAATGGCTAAATAATATTATTGAGCAAACATTTTCTGGAACATTATTCGTTGATTTTTCAAAAGCGTTTGAGGCAGTCAACCATGACCTTCTAGTGCCTATCATATCCTGTCCCGTAACCCTGAGGTCGTAGGGGCACCACAGGTGATCGTTTAACCAGCATACTCCATCTTTCTCTGTCCTCAGCAGCCCTGATGGCTTCGCTCAGTGTCAAACCAGTCCATTCTCGAATGTTGTCCTCCCACCTCTTTTTCGGTCTCCCTCTTCTTCTACCTCCTTGCACTGTGCCTTGCAGAATAGTCTTTGCAAGGCCTGATGATCTGGTGACGTGGCCATACCATCGGAGTTTCCGTTTCTTCACTACTGAGAGCAGGTCATCGTGTTGTCCAATGGCTTGTGTGATGGTCTGTCGAACTTCGTCGTTGGTGATGTGTTGGGTATACGAAATGCCCAGAAGTCTTCTGTAGCACCTCATCTCCATGCTTTGTATTCTTCGTTGGAGATCTGCTGTGAGTGTCCATGCTTCGCAAGCATATAGGAAGATGGAGATGACAAGGGAGCGCAGCAGTCTTACTTTAAAATGTAGACTGATGGTCCTGTCTTTCTAAATGGGCTTCAACCTTGTCAGGGCAGCAGTTGTTTGTGCGATCCTGGAGAGGACTTCCTGTCGGGATCCATGGTCTGATACAATGGCTCCTAAATATTTGAAGCTTTGCACTGTGTTGAGGGATTGGCCTTGGACTTTGATGTCCGTGTTGATGCCATTGGTGTTGGTCATCATTTTGGTATTCTCTGCACGTATTTCCATTCCATAAGCTCTGGAGGTGGTGTCAAGCCTCTGTACCAGCTGTTCAAGTTGTTGTTCCTCTCCAGCCAATCCATCAATGTCATCCGCAAAACGATGATTGGAGATTGCTCTACCCCCTATGCTGAGTGTGCCTTCATGATCTGCAAGAGCATCTGACATGATGCGCTCTAAGAAGATGTTGAAGAGTGTTGGAGTGTCTAGTGCGCAAAATACAATTATACAACATTGCTTTAAAATCAATGGAGATTCTAAAATGGTTCATTTCTTACAGAAAACAGCGTGTTTATGGAAAGAACCCAAAGTCACATTCTGAGGTTGTTAACGCTGGAGTACCGCATTTATCTATTTAAGACCTTTGTTATTTTCATTCTATATAAATGATTTCTCCTTTCATATTTCTACTTTTTGTGATCTCTTTGCTGATGACACTACATTACACTCTCAAAATACAAACTTTAATAATGTATCCTCCTGATTATAAAAAGGGGCTAAAGAAAGAACTACAACAATGGATTGAATTCAACCACATGGCACTCAATCCAAACTAAACAAAATCTATGCTAATTACAACAAGACAGAAAAGACAAAATGTATTTTTGAAACTTCCTCATTGAACATTTGCAATGAAATAGTTGAAGAAGTTCAATGTCATAAGCTTCTTGGATTGGCATTAGACAATAATTTGTTTTGGATTTAACATATTTTAAACATTAGTAAAATAAAAGGACCTATCAAGTTTTGAGAATTAATCATTTCTTAAATTTACATTGTCGTAAACTATTCTATTCGGGTCATATTCAACCATTTATTGATTATTGTACTATTTCAGATTGTGCTAGTGCCAATGCCACGAAACCTTTACTTAGTAAGTTACAGTTCACAAACGTGCAATGAAACAAGTTGTTCTTTAAGCAAAAATATGTCTTGATGACTATAAAGAGCGGAATATATTACTTCTTGCCGTCAGATTAAAATGTACTAAAAGGATTTTCATGCACAAGATCCTATCTGGCAATGCATCTTCTTACCTTTCTTCTATTTTTTCAAAGAAAAGTGCGAAATCCTCCACCAAGTTAAATGTTTCTGGTTCTAGAATTGATCTTTTTAAAACTAGTCTAGCGTGATATACGTTTAAAAATTAACTAAACGTGCAATGAATTAACAACATTTACATATAATGTGTGTGTGCGTGTGTGTGTGTGTGTGTGTGTGTGTGTGTGTGATTTTTGGAAATTATTATTATTATTATTATTATTATTATTATTATTATTATTATTATTATTATTATTATTATTATTATTATTATTATTATTATTTACCTTGAGGTAAGACTGCTGCGCTCCCTTGTCATCTCCATCTTCCTATACGCTTGCGAAACATGGACCCTCACAGCAGATCTACAACGAAGAATACACAGCATGGAGATAAGGTGCTACAGAAGACCTCTGGGCATTTCCTATACCCAGCACATCACCAACGACGAAGTCCGACAGACCATCACACAAGCCATTGGACAACACGATAACATGCTCACAGTGGTGAAAAAAACGGAAACTCCGATGGTATGGCCACGTCACCAGATCATCAGGTCTTGCAAAGACCATCCTGCAAGGCACAGTGCAAGGAAGTAGAAGAAGAAGGAGACCCAAAAAGAAGTAGGAGGACAACATTCGAGAATGGACTGGTTTGACACAGCGAAACCATCAGGGTTGCTGAGGACAGGGAAAGATGGAGTACGCTGGTTAAACGATCATCTGTGGTGACTCAACGACCTCCGAGTTACGGGATAGTATAAGATAGGATTATTTACCTTATGAACTACCTTGTTTGTGTTAGTTTAAGCTGTTTGTTATAACGTTAGTTTTCTAATTCATTATTATTGTTACAAGGGCAGGTAAGAAAAGTGCACTCTGCGCTTACTCTTTTACATTTGGAAAATAAAATTGTTATCTTATCTTATCTCTCTCTTTTTACAGAATACAGAATCCTTTATTGTCTTAATAAATAGTCACAAAGGGAATTATGTGGAGTGTCCACAAGAAGAAAACAATACAAGTTGAGTGTAGTGGGTTTGTGTAGGGGCAAAACCAAGAATTAGAAGTGCAGTAGAAAATGGGTTACAATACACCATAGACAGACTGACGGCTGTATCGGCTGTTAGTGTACATTGTAATGATAGTAATACAGCTTTAGTGACTCGCTGGCATAGCAGCGCCAGTCCGTGTACTCACCCACCAAAATAAATTCCAGATTTGTGCAAATATGTGCGAGATAAGTCCAATGTATTCCAAAAATTACAGTTTAAACAAATGTCTGTCCGTTCATCTATCTGTTCAAAACTTGAAAGTGATTAATATGTCAGAACCTATCTCAACTATCAAATCAAACTTGGTAAGATGGTGTAAACCTATGAGGCCTCATAAATGATCAGTGAGTGAATGACTTCACTTCAAGGTCAAAGTCAACAAATGTTAGTAAAAAAGTATAATTTTAAACAAAATTTCACTTTTTTTTCTGAGTTAATTAATATTGAACTTATGATTCTTTGATGCATAATAAATATCAATGAGACACACATAGTATACACATTTGGTCAACCTCACTCCAAGGTCTAGGTCAGTGGAGCTGGTTAATATAGGTACTTTGTAGTGACCTTGACCCTAAACTATGAGAGATATAAAGTCTAAACATGTTTTATTTAGAGATGATATATTGATCTTTCACATATGTTCCTATTTTGCGCTGATTTTGAAGGTCCAGGTCATCGTAGGCCTTGCAAAAATATACCCAAAAAATATCATGGTACAGTAGAATGGCTGTTTATTTAATCCATAGTATGCAACAACATTGGGTTATCTGTTCAGACATGCATGCGAGGTCACGTGAGGGCCAAGGTCAACCCAAGTTCTATGTCACTGAAGATCAAGGTCATCCCAAGGTCACCGGTGTTTTTTTTTTGTTTGCATAATACAACTTTTGCAGTATAGCCTACATTAGTGTATTTGGAGCCGGAGGTCAAGGTCATCTGAAGGTCAAAAGCATTGAAAAATCAAAGTCGGTATTTGCATTTTAATGCCACCGTTTCATTTTTGGTTTTTGTGGGCACTCATTTTCATATTATATAGTGCGAGTTTCATAAGAAGCGTAAAAGTCATATCATTCATCATTCTTATATAGCGCTTTACCAGCTCAAGAGCTGCTCAAGGCGCTGGCCGATACAGGATCTAACACAAGTCGCCCGAGACACCCACCCGCAGCCTTTGGGCGCATGGTCTGACGCCCGTACAACTGAGCACAATCCTGGGCAGCCAGGGATGGGGGAGAAGGACCTATGTGCATGCTGGGTGTGTTCTTGTCACCGGCACTCACCCGTCTAGGACATGAGCGTCAGGATCTTTAAAGTTCGTTATGATGGAATGTATGCGACACAGACTAGACCTCGGTTTATACTCTCATCCGAAGGAGTAGGAAACGGGAGTAAAGTGTCTTTCCCAAGGACACAACACAATGCCCCGGCCTGGGCTCGAACCCGGGACCTTCAGATCCGCAAGCCAAAGCTCTACCATTAGGCCACCGTGCCTCCCTAAATGGACCTGCCTTTGTAGTTTCTTCAGTCCTGGCAGGTGTCACCAGCACAGATCTTTGCACTTAAAAGATCCACAAACCTTAACAGAGTGACAAACGTTTTTCGGCTTCTTTTTGTTTTTTCGTAGCAAAGTTTAGGAAGTTTGACATTTGCCTTCCTGTAACTGAATGCAGTCTTTAAAGTTTTGTACACACACACCCACCCACCCACCCACACACACCCTCAAACCATTTTTTCTGCTAAAATGGTAAAAATAATATTCCCTTTTTTAAAATTATTTTTATTTGTAATGTTCACGTATTTCTTGCAGTTTACACCACTAACACAATATGCATGTGAACCGGTCAAGCTACCGCATCAGATTATCAGCTACCTCCAGTCGCATTTCTGTAGACAAATCAACTTACTCCCTGTGTTTTGACCCAAGTCTGTCGTCTTCTTAACAAAACGGAATAAGCGTGGGACGAAAAAAGATTAGTTTAGAACATTGTGTAGGAAGACGGAGAAGGAGAAACCCCGATAGTGTTGTTTATTATGGCGGACATTCACATGATTCTTTCGCAGTAGTATTAATTGCTATGGTGGTTTTGCATTTTATAAGATCATCATGATGGACTTTTATTGCCGTTTTGCTCAGCCTACGATCTTGCCTTAGAGCGTAGTGGTGATACCTATGAAGCGCCATTTGTAAATTAAATGGTTATTGTTATTATATACCTACCCCCTCTACACCTCCCAACACACACACACACACCTCAATTACAATAAAATAAAGAAATAATTCCCCTAAATAATTGCCTATTTGCTTAAATATTCCAAAAATGTTTGTGTCTGGCATTTGCGAAGAAGCGCATCCTATATGTTGATGATGATTATCTCTCTGTCTCTGTCTGTCTCTGTTTCCTATCTCTCTCTCTCTCTCTCTCACACACACACACACTCACACACAGACGCACACAATGTCTCTGTTTCTCTCTCTGTCTCTTTGTGCCTCTCCCTGTGTCTCTCTGTCTGTCTCTTTATCTGTCTCTGTCTGTCTCTGTTATCTCTGTGTGGTCCTACAGCACGGGCAAAAGTGAAATGTCACCAAGACGTAAAACTCTAGGTCCTCACTCGCTCCCCAAATGTGTTACAGTCGCGCCGTCTCCAATCTTAACCCTCTGTGGACGACGCCGTTAACCATTTGGAGAGCTCCGTCAGTGATTCCGGGCACGCGCACACTGTTTTGACGTGGTCCCCGGTGTGTTGGAGTTGGTTGTGTCGACCGTGTTGCGGTACGGCTGTTTTTCCCTTTTCTTGACATCGCTGTTGGCTCCGCTCAAACTTGCTTTTCCACGCTTGCTTCATGCTATCTTCGCCCCTTCTGCCAACAAACCATGGTCTTATTATTTTATTATAATAATAATAATAATAATAATAATAATAATAATAATAATAATAATAATAATAATAATAATAATAATAATACAGAATGCTATCACACGCTTTTTCTTCAGAAGAACTCGAAGCGCGGCAAATCTGAAGAGAAAAGAAAAACAATGAAATTTTTGAAATTTTACATGGACTGCTTTCAATACCATTATTGAAGGGAGGGAGTAAACCGCAGTACCCGGAGAAAACCCTCGGTGTCCTGTGAAGTCTGGTACCTAAGTCACGTAAGTTCATCCCACGTGGGGTTGGAACCCGCGACCTTGGGCCTAGGGAACCAGCTCACTGTCGACAAAGGAAACCAGCTGACTGTCGACATAGGAAACCAGCTGACTGTCGACATAGGAAACCAGCTGACTGTTGACATAGGAAACAAGCTGACTGTTGACATAGGAAACCAGCTGACTGTTGGAATAGGAAACCAGCTGACTGTCGACATAGAAAACCAGCTGACTATTGACATAGGAAACCAGCTGACTGTTGACATAGGAAACCAGCTGACTGTTGACATAGGAAACCAGCTGATTGTTGACATAGGAAACCAGCTGACTGTTGACATAGGAAACCAGCTGACTGTTGACATAGGAAACCAGCTGACTGTTGACATAGGAAACCAGCTGACTGTTGACATAGGAAACCAGCTGACTGTCGACATAGGAAACCAGCTGATTGTTGACATAGGAAACCAGCTGACTGTTGACATAGGAAACCAGCTGACTGTCGACATAGGAAACCAGCTGACTGTTGACATAGGAAACCAGCTGACTATTGACATAGGAAACCAGCTGACTGTCGACATAGGAAACCAGCTGATTGTTGACATAGGAAACCAGCTGACTGTTGACATAGGAAACCAGCTGACTGTTGACATAGGAAACCAGCTGACTGTTGACATAGGAAACCATGTGAGTGTTGACATAAGAAACCAGCTGACTGTTGACATAGGAAACCAGCTGACTGTTGACATAGGAAACCAGCTGACTGTTGACATAGGAAACCAGCTGATTGTCGACATAGGAAACCAGCTGACTGTCGACCTAGGAAACCAGCTGATTGTTTACAGGACACCCCTCAAAAGTGCACTTTGTGTCTTTTAAGGCACAATGGCCCCGTTTGTAGACCGAGAATATAATACAATTCAATACAATACTATACAATGAAATACAATATTATACAATGATATACAATACAATTCCACACAATACAATACAATAAAATTCAATACATTACTATATAATTCAATACCATATTATACTATTCAATTCCTATCCTATCCAATCCTATCCTATCCAGTAACTCGGAGGTCGTAGGGGCACCACAGACGATCGTTTAACCAGCGTACTCCATCTTTCCCTGTCCTCAGCAACCCTGATTATTTCGCTCAGTGTCAAACCAGTCCATTCACGAATGTTGTCCTCCCACCTCTTTTTCGGTCTTCCTCTTCTTCTTCCTCCTTGCACTGTGCCTTGCAGCAGCAGGATGGTCTTTACAAGACCTGATGATCTGGTGACGTGGCCATACCATCGGAGTTTCCGTTTTTTCACCACTGTGGGCGGGTCATCGTGTTGTCCAATGGTTTCTATGGTGGTCTGTCGGACTTCGTCTTTGGTGATGTGCTGGGTATATATTTCCATTCCATATGTTCTGGAGGTGGTGTCAAGCCTCTGTACCAGCTGTTCAATTTCTTGTTCCTCTCCAGCCAATCCATCAGTGTCATCCGCAAAACGAAGGTTGGAGATTGCTCTACCCCATATGCTGACTGTGCCTTCGTGATCTGCAAGGGCATCTGACATGATGCGCTCTAGGAAGATGTTGAAGAGTGTTGGAGAGAGTAGGCATCCTTGACGCACACCGATTGTTGTTCTGAACCAGTTTCCGATGGTGCTGTTGTGGAGGACTGAACTGGTAGCCTTGTCATACAGGCTTTTGATGACTTCAATAATTGTAGGGCTGATGTTGTACACTCTCATGGTTTCCCACAGAGCTGCAAGCCAGACTCGGTCAAACGCCTTTTTGAAGTCTACGAACACATGATATAGATGTTGTGGGTGCTGTAGGTATTTCTTGCAGATTATTCTGAGGTTGAAAATCTGTTCAGTGGTACTTCGCCCTGCCCTCAATCCTGCTTGCTATTCAGCTATGATTTGTTCGGCTTATGGTTTCAACCTGTTGAGTATTATTTTCAGGAGTACCTTGCTGGGATGGTTGATGAGGCTGATGGTGTGGTAATTTTCACATTTCTGGAAGTGACATTTTTTTTGGAAGAGTGATGACAAGCGACTGGGTCCATGGTGTAGGCCACTCCCCACTCTGCCAGATCTTGTTACAGATAATGGTGAGTGCGTCAATCATTGCTTCTCCTCCTTCTTGAAGCAGTTCTGCAGATATGTTGTCCATTCCCGCTGACTTCCTCTTCTTCAGCGATTGCATTGCTAGCGATCTTTCAGAGCGTTGCTCCGTCTCGTGTGAGAGTTAGGCACAGAATGACTGCCTAGCCTTGCGGTCAGCAAAAAGCCCGCGAAAACTAGTACTACAAGTGGCGCCTCTAGCGGGTGTCTCTGGCCATACGTCAACTGAATGAGGTCACTGCCTAACTGAGCCAGCGTTAGCGTACACATGCTTAGCACACAACTGACTTGTGTCGTCTTCTTGGCATTGACTTTAATTTACAAAGGCTACAGCAGGCTGAACTATTTAAGGCGAGAAGTCTTAGTGCAGGGTCTAAAAAATATAGCCTTCAATGACACTATCCCGTAATTCGATAGTAGTGGGGTCACCACATATGATCGTTTAACCAGCGTAACCCATCTTTCTCTGTCATCAGCAACCCTCATGGCTTCGCTCAGTCCATTCTCGAATGTTGTCCTCCCATCTCTTTTTCTGTTTCCCTCTTCGTATTTCTCCTTGAACCGTGCCTTGCAAGTTGGTCTTTGCAAGGCCTGATGCTCTGGTGACGTGGCCATACCATCGGAGTTTCCGTTTCTTCACCACAGCATGTCATCGTGTTGTCCAATGGCTTGTTTGATGGTCTGTCGGACTTCGTCATTGGTGATGTGCTGGGTATAGAAAATGCCCAGAAGTCTTCTGTAGCACGTCATCTCCATGCTTTGTATTCTTCGTTGTAGGTCTCCTGTGAGGGTCCATGTTTCGCAAGCGTATAGAAAGATCTCCCACCCTGTTTTGATGTTTATGATCCGCAGTGGTCGCAGTTTGGCTAAAAAATGCGACCTCCATGTGTACCCGTATTTAAAACTGAGACTATTTAAAGGCAAATGAAATCTCCCGGCTTTTATACTGTCGGTCTTTTCTGTCGCCACACGCTGCTTTCCTGCCGGTTCATGCTGCTTTCCTGCTCGGTCATGCTTCTGTCATGCTGCTTTCCTGCTGCGTCGTGTTGCTTTCTTTCTGCGTCATGCTGCGTATATGGCTTGACTGTCAGGTTAAGGCTGAACAGATGAGGTCAAACGCCGTTGCTCTGTGAGCATCAAACGCCGTTGCTCTGTGAGGCATCCAGCGGTCTGTGATAACTTTGTTGTCGCATTGAGCCACTCCGATCGTGCACGTTCAGGACGTTTCTCTGTGGATGGCCAAGGAGTGTTAAACGATCACGATACGCGTCATTTTTATTTAGCAGTAGTTATAACTGTTAGTTTCTGTCACACAAGAATACATACTATTAGTTGTTGCAGGACTAAAGCCACAAACAAACATTTACGGGAACGTCTGACCAAGCGCTGCATACATTGTGTAGACATTTCAGGCTTGTACACTGTGCTATGGGAGTCTCTGATGTTCGGCGCAGTAAAGTGATCGTAAAACATGTAGAAGGAGACATCGGAGGCAGCTGAACGGCAAAACGAGGTTGCAGTAGTGACGTACGTTCCACCAGGGACTCGCAATGTTGAATCTAGGGCCAGTAACTAATGTAGCAGTGTGTGTTCTGCACTCCCTACCTCACCACTGTAGACCGTGACCACCGCCTACCTCACCACTGTAGACCGTGACCACCGCCTACCTCACTACTGTAGCACGTGACCACTCCCTACCTCACTACTGTAGCCCGTGACCACTCCCTACCTCACTACTGTAGCCCGTGACCACTCCCTACCTCACCACTGTAGCCCGTGACCACCGCCTACCTCACTACTGTAGCCCGTGACCACTCCCTACCTCACCACTGTAGCCCGTGACCACCGCCTACCTCACTACTCTAGCCCGTGACCACCCCCTACCTCACTACTGTAGCCCGTGACCACCGCCTACCTCACTACTGTAGCCCGTGACCACTCCCTACCTCACCACTGTAGCCCGTGACCACCGCCTACCTCACTACTGTAGCCCGTGACCACCCCCTACCTCACTACTCTAGCCCGTGACCACCGCCTACCTCACTACTCTAGCCCGTGACCACCGCCTACCTCACTACTGTAGCCCGTGACCACCCCCTACCTCACTACTGTAGCCCGTGACCACACCCTACCTCACTAATCTAGCCCGTGACCACTCCCTACCTCACTACTGTAGCCCGTGACCACCCCCTACCTCACTACTGTAGCCCGTGACCACCGCCTACCTCACTACTGTAGCCCGTGACCACCCCCTACCTCACTACTGTAGCCCGTGACCACCGCCTACCTCACTACTGTAGCCCGTGACCACCCCCTACCTCACTACTGTAGCCCGTGACCACCGCCTACCTCACCACTGTAGCCCGTGACCACTCCCTACCTCACTACTGTAGACCGTGACCACCGCCTACCTCACTACTGTAGCCCGTGACCACTCCCTACCTCACTACTGTAGCCCGTGATCACTCCCTACCTCACTACTGTAGCCCGTGACCACCCCCTACCTCACTACTGTAGCCCGTGATCACTCCCTACCTCACTACTGTAGCCCGTGATCACTCCCTACCTCACTACTGTAGCCCGTGACCACTCCCTACCTCACTACTCTAGCCCGTGACCACTCCCTACCTCACTACTCTAGCCCGTGACCACACCCTACCTCACTACTCTAGCCCGTGACCACTCCCTACCTCACTACTCTAGCCCGTGACCACACCCTACCTCACTACTCTAGCCCGTGACCACTCCCTACCTCACTACTGTAGCCCGTGATCACTCCCTACCTCACTACTGTAGCCCGTGACCACTCCCTACCTCACCACTGTAGCCCGTGACCACTCCCTACCTCACTACTCTGTCACGAATGGATTTTCATGAATTAAACTAATTAAATGCTTGTTTGCTTATTTATCTGACTCCATAAATATGTTGTGTGCATGTGTTCTTTCGTATCTGTCGTTCATTCACACTCATTCAGGACAAAGAAGGTTACTTGCATTTTTGGCCTCTCTGCCCCGTTCACTATTCAATTAACTTATACACAATCAATTATCACACATATAAATTACACACATATCATTCATACTGAAAAGTTCCGTGACTATAGTATCTCAGTTAGAGCATACTAGGAATATACCGTGACTCATGTTTCACACATATCCAGGCCTATAAAAAGTTCCTTGTTCATATATTTCGCATAGGCGTATTAATATAGAAGTTCCTTGTTTATGTATTTCACATAAACTGTAGATTAACAATCTGAAGGACTGGCCTCTCTTTGAGTGCTCAGTCTAATAAGACTCACAAGTAGAAGCGATGGAATTCAACCTGCTCCTCGGTTACCATGCTCTGGAGTCTACGGTGGCCATCAGATCCCGTTCTGACATCGGCACCGTCACAATCCACGCGTGCAGACCTGGGGGGTTCAGCTCAGCTGCAGCTGTCCTCCTAGCCCACCGTGGGGAGGTACATCCCGGAACTTGGTCCTAGGGTAGGAAGCTGTAGTTTAAGAGAAAGTTTATTAATTACCAAAGTCAGTTATTCTCTTTTTTCACTCACTCTCCTTTTCTTTGTCCTCCTTTGCGTTTAGTCACGTTATCTTCTTTACGTTTCCACAACGTTAATGTCAATTCACTGCACGGCCTCAATAGGTCGCATTTTCCAGTTATGTCACGTATAAAATATTTCTCAACACATTCATCATTTCATGTGTCTTAATATCTGAGTCACGTATATAATTGTTTATCAGTCATTCACACATTCACACATCACTCGGCTATTCTAACAATCACTTCAGCCCCAGTTATAATGCGTAATGGTGAATACCCTAACAATTATTCTTTACATTTCTTTACAGTGAATGCACTCACTGACAATATGAAATTACAACAAAATTTCATCTTCTTGGTTACATTGAATTAACAAAACCCCAAGAATTACACATAAAACATTTCACAGTAATTTGACTAATAATATTTAAACAATATTTAAATACCTGTATAAAACAGCATAATCCAATATATCAAAAAATAACTTTGATATTCCGGGAGCGAGTCACTGACATCCTATCCTGTCAATAGCTCTCGTCACACTCCCCGATTCCCGCAAAAACCGGTCAGCTGTCGATTGTTCTAATATTTCATTGGCTAAAATAAAAGTATGGCAAGCGATCCGTGACATTACTTTTAAAATAAAAGTATGACAAACGATCCGTGACACTACCCCCCATCCTAAAGAAAAAGGAACCGACCGAGGTTTCTTTTTAGGAAGGCGAAATCGCAAATTTAGAACAACGCTGAACTGTTTTATAAAATTTACTGGCTGGAAATCAATTTACGGTAAAGACTGTGCAAGATCAGCACGAGAAAGCAAATCAGCAAAAACGTTTTGGGTACCTGGTAGTGGTTCAATCTCAAAACGGTACTCTTGCAAGGACAGAGACCACCTCATAATTCTAGAATTCTTAAACTTACTTGTTTGTAAGTATGTGAGTGGTTTGTGATCTGTCTGCAAAATGAAATTAGAACCCCAAAGGAACTTTGAGAATTTGCTGATGGACCAGACTATTGCCAAACACTCTCTTTCGATAGTGCTGTACCTGCGCTCTCTATCCAGAAGCTTTCTGCTAGCGAAACAGACAGGATGTAAAACTCCTTCAAAATCTTGCAATAGGACAGCACCCAAGCCCACTGAACTAGCATCAGTACGCAAAGTAAACTGGTCTGACAATCTTGGCAAACGTAGAACGGGTGCCGAGGAAAAAGCCAACTTGATGGACTTTAAAGCATCCTCACACTCAGGTGTCCATGTGATTGTGCGAGCTTTCGACTCTTTTGTCAAATTAGAAATCGGAGCTGTCAAAGTGGCAAAATGTGGAATGTAGCGTCTGTAGAAGCTCAGGAGTCCCAAAAGAGCACGAACTTGCTTCTTAGTTGTAGGTGTCGGAATCGCAAGAATCTTTTTAATTTTCTTGTCTTCGGGCTTCAACACACCTTTTCCAACTAGAGTCCAGACATATCTGTGTCCTAAGTCAGTAGGAGGAGACAAAGGTCCCACAATATCTATTTCAACCTTGTCAAATGGTTCAGATTTCAGAGTCATCTGAGACAGTGGCACGGGGTAGACCCTACCTTTAGGTATTGCTTTTTGGCAAACATCACATGTTTGTATGTACTTTCTCACATCACTGGAAATACCTCGCCAAAAAAACTTTTGTAGAATTCTATTCAGTGTTCTGCGAACACCACAGTGTCCAGACAACAACTGATCATGCGCAGCAGTAAGTATGCTAGGACGCGTAATCTTGTAGGAACTACAATTTGATGTAAGGTTTCTTTTTTGTCCCTGTACTCTCTGTACAAAATGTCATTTTTCAAAAAAAAATAAAAAACTTCCAGATCCAGCAGATCTTCTCTCACCAGAATCAGCCAATTGAAAATATGGTGCCAGTGAAGAATCTTCTTTTGAAACTTGATCAAGTCCTGTCGTGTAACCTGCAACTCATCTGCAACTTCAATCAAAGGGATATGAGGAATGGCCTCGCGTTTAGCTTGAGCACGTGTAGTGACTGCAGAACTAATGCCATCCTTTGGATTTGTCAAACCCTTAATGTTGCCAATAATAATGTCTGCGACAGGGTCTTCCAGCACACAGCAAACTAGCTCACCTTGAAAATATGGAGTAGACACCGTGACTTTCGCACGCTTGTAAACATGTATCTCCCCACCAAATGTTTTGCAGCGAATTGTACCTGTGATATACTGGTCATCAGAAATCAACGTTTCCTAACGCCACAAATGGAAGCACCAGTATCTCTGAGAACAGAACAAGGGATGCCATTAACAGTACCTTTCTCAAGTACAATATGACCCATAGAGTCTTCAACAATGGAACAGACGATCTCTGTGTCCGCAGGAGAAACTGCATTACCAGTGGACTGATTTTCTGATTGTTTTGTCTCAACCAAAATAAAAGGACAAGATTTTCTAACATGTCCACCAACACCACAAACAGAACAAGGATTACTGCTACGTCTAAGCGGACAATCCTTTGCAAAGTGGCCCCAACCCTTGCAGAGCAGGCAATTTTCATTACTAGTATTGTATGAACCACGTCCACGACCCCGATGGTTAAATTTAGGGGAAGTACTGCCAGTGTATGGTTTCTGTTCACCCGAAGAAGTATTATAGGAACCCTGACCTCGCCCACGATTGTTATATTGAGGTGAGCTATCACTAGTGTACGATTTAGGTCCTTCTCTCTGTTGTTGTTGACCAGCCCTACCTCTATGGTAGCGACCTCGGAAGTTATTGGACCTATTGTGCATGGCAAACGCATTAGCATCAGCTGTGTCATCAATGTCGCCTACAGCGCCAAATACTGATGTTGAAGCTTTTCTAGCAAGTACTTTACCCGGTCTGGCTAATCTGTATCTCTCGGCAGCTTGTACCATATCATCTAGTGTTACCAAGTTTCTTTCTCTAATGAAAGTCGCTAGATCACTAGAAACACTTTCTAGAAACTGTTCACCCAACACTAGGTCAATAATACCCTGCAAGGTTTTAGGAACACCGGAGAGTGCAACCCATCGGTCAAATAACCGGTTTAGTTCTATGCCATAAGTCTGAAAAGGTTCATTACCGTCAGGTCTTGCTTCTCGGAATCTTTTTCTGAAACCTTCTGATGTACATTGAAACTTTTGTAACAGGTTTAATTTCAATGTTGCATAATCAACACCACCCTTAGATGCTAAACTATGGTAAAGGTTCAGTGCATTACCATCAAGAAGAGCAGACAAGTATGTGACCCATTTGGTTCTATCCCAGCCAAGGGCATTTGCATGAGTCTCGAATCTGAACAGATAAGAGTCTATGTCATCCTGTTTCTCTTTGAACATAGGAATTTTAGGATAGATTGGTCTAGCACCTGTACTTCTATCTGCTGTTCGATTTCCGGCGTCAGCATTATCATCCTCACCTTTAATCTGAGCCTGTAACTGTAACTGTTTTGTTTTCTCTCCCTCTAATAATTGTTTCGTTCTTTCTTCCTCTAGTTTAACATCAAGCTCTCTCTCTTTCTGCTTTGCTGCAACATCAAGCTCTCTCTCTTTCTGCCTTGCTGCAAGCTCCATCTCTTTCTGCTTTGCTGCAAGTTCTATTTCTTTCTGCTTATATTCCCTATCTTTTTGTCTTTCTAAACGCTCAAAACAAATCTGAACATATTGTTGTAATCCTTCCTCAGAAATACCTAAAGACCTGGCTTGAGCCACAAAAGTCTTAAACATCATATCATATTCTTCAGCCATGTTCAATAATTAAGTTATATGTATAACTTGAGTAAGCGTTATTATAGGAAAATAAAAGGCAAAAATGTTAAAGCAAAAGTAGAACAATTATATTCTTACTTATATACACTGGAAAAGTTTAAGTCCAACACATATGGATTTACAGATTCAAAATTCTCATTAATGTTGTAAAAAGTAATAATTATTGGTAAAACAACAAAGTAATAAAGTAATTGTTGAACAAAGAAAATTATATATAAAAAACAACAACACACCTAAATAAGACTAGACTAAACGCTAACACAACAAAGAAACAGTAACAACACAAACGAGTAAGTCCCTGGACCCGAGAAATTTTATAAAAATAAAACACTAAACTATCTTATTTACAACAGCCCTTAGTACAATATATACATAACAATAAAAAAAATCAGATATAAGATAGAATTATAAATAAAAGAAATTATGCAATACAAATATCAAGTAAAAGTAACGCCCTAATCTCTAAGTCCTAACGTATGAAAAAGAAACAAAAGAAATCTTGAAATAAATCAAAATATCTAATGTGACTAGCAATAATAAAAGTGTAATGCTTAAATAATTGTTTATAAACACATAATTCAAATCAGACTAAGCTAACAAACAATGAAAGCAATTTTTAAATCTTCGCAAAATGTAAACAAAAGGGAGATAATCACACTAAATGACAAATCAGTAAACACTAAAGCAGAACAGAAGGCTTTTTAAATTTTTTATAAAGTCTAAATTACTAATAATAATATGAAAAAATATATCTAAAAAATTAATTTAAAAATAAACCTTGACAACTAATAGAAAGAAAAACAAACAAACAAACAAACAAAAATAAATAAAATTAATGAAGTACAATAAGTTGTAACAAAGGGAAGTAACAGCAAATCAAAGGCGAGAAAATCTAATAAACCTGCGAAACAGCACTCTAAATAACTAATACTAATAAATGTATCATAAACCTGCGAAACAGAACTCTAAATAACTAATACTAATACATGTATCATAAACCTGCGAAACAGAACTCTAAATAACTAATACTAATACATGTATCATAAACAAAGTCAAATATCTTCCATAATAATAATAAAATTATAAACTTCAGTTGAAAAAATTAGAAAAAAAAATATTTTGAATAAACTACTGGGGCTGACCTATTCTAAAGACAAATTAAAACAGGGCAAAGAGGCGAACACTAATTACAAAGGATAGCACCTTAACTAAAGTACATTAGGCCTAAAGAAACAAACTTAAAAAAAAATAAACAAAATATCTATGATAGTAGGAAAGAGCAGTGAAAAGAGAGAAAACAGACCCCACAGGAAGAAA
Source organism: Oncomelania hupensis (assembly GCA_036898135.1). Taxonomy (NCBI): domain Eukaryota; kingdom Metazoa; phylum Mollusca; class Gastropoda; order Littorinimorpha; family Pomatiopsidae; genus Oncomelania; species Oncomelania hupensis. The sequence continues at coordinate 90,032,239 of CM072514.1, read as the reverse complement.
AATGAAGATAGATCCTTAGTGCCTCAGAACTATACAAGAAGCACAGCCATAAAACTGGAGATGGCATACAGAAGATAGTAACACAACATTCACACTGGGAAAAGGGAGAATACCCACTAACTAACCTATTACCCAAAAATTAATAATGTGTAGTGCAGCACTATGGTGACTTACTAGAAATTAATTTCTAAAGACGCTAAAGAATATGAATGAAGCTACACAGAATAGAAAAGGGTCACCAATTGTCACGAATGGATTTTCATGAATTAAACTAATTAAATGCTTGTTTGCTTATTTATCTGACTCCATAAATATGTTGTGTGCATGTGTTCTTTCGTATCTGTCGTTCATTCACACTCATTCAGGACAAAGAAGGTTACTTGCATTTTTGGCCTCTCTGCCCCGTTCACTATTCAATTAACTTATACACAATCAATTATCACACATATAAATTACACACATATCATTCATACTGAAAAGTTCCGTGACTATAGTATCTCAGTTAGAGCATACTAGGAATATACCGTGACTCATGTTTCACACATATCCAGGCCTATAAAAAGTTCCTTGTTCATATATTTCGCATAGGCGTATTAATATAGAAGTTCCTTGTTTATGTATTTCACATAGACTGTAGATTAACAATCTGAAGGACTGGCCTCTCTTTGAGTGCTCAGTCTAATAAGACTCACAAGTAGAAGCGATGGAATTCAACCTGCTCCTCGGTTACCATGCTCTGGAGTCTACGGTGGCCATCAGATCCCGTTCTGACATCGGCACCGTCACAATCCACGCGTGCAGACCTGGGGGGTTCAGCTCAGCTGCAGCTGTCCTCCTAGCCCACCGTGGGGAGGTACATCCCGGAAATTGGTCCTAGGGTAGGAAGCTGTAGTTTAAGAGAAAGTTTATTAATTACCAAAGTCAGTTATTCTCTTTTTCACTCACTCTCCTTTTCTTTGTCCTCCTTTGCGTTTAGTCACGTTATCTTCTTACGTTTCCACAACGTTAATGTCAATTCACTGCACGGCCTCAATAGGTCGCATTTTCCAGTTATGTCACGTATAAAATATTTCTCAACACATTCATGTGTCTTAATATCTGAGTCACGTATATAATTGTTTATCAGTCATTCACACATTCACATCACTCGGCTATTCTAACAATCACTTCAGCCCCAGTTATAATGCGTAATGGTGAATACCCTAACAATTATTCTTTACATTTCTTTACAGTGAATTCACTCACTGACAATATGAAATTACAACAAAATTTCATCTTCTTGGTTACATTGAATTAACAAAACCCCAAGAATTACACATAAAACATTTCACAGTAATTTGACTAATAATATTTAAACAATATTTAAATACCTGTATAAAACAGCATAATCCAATATATCAAAAAATAACTTTGATATTCCGGGAGCGAGTCACTGACATCCTATCCTGTCAATAGCTCTCGTCACACTCCCCGATTCCCGCAAAAACCGGTCAGCTGTCGATTGTTCTAATATTTCATTGGCTAAAATAAAAGTATGGCAAGCGATCCGTGACATTACTTTTAAAATAAAAGTATGACAAACGATCCGTGACATACTCTAGCCCGTGACCACACCCTACCTCACTACTCTAGCCCGTGACCACACTCTACCTCACCACTGTAGCCCGTGACCACACTCTACCTCACTACTCTAGCCCGTGACCACACTCTACCTCACCACTGTAGCCCGTGACCACACTCTACCTCACCACTGTAGCCCGTGACCACCGCTACTTTATTTAGTGTACTGTACACCAACACTTAGCCTAAATAATCGCCTGTCGGGGTCAATCAGTGTGTGTGGACTAACTACTGGGTCAGTTCCTAACCTTACTTTGTGTGGACGCTTATGACGATCTGCTGGTTGGTCAAATAGATAAGGAAAAAGGAATGGAGGATAAGAGAGAGGGAGAGAGAGAGAGAGAGAGAGAGAGAGAGAGAGAGAGAGAGAGAGAGAGAGAGAGAGAGAGAGAGAGAGAGAGAGAACTTTTTTTGAAACTTTTTTGAAACTTTTTTTATTAGGGATAAAGATTTTAGACTAATGATACTGTCTAATCTTCCAATCTGTCCCTTAAGGAGAGAGAGAGAGAGAGAGAGAGAGAGAGAGAGAGAGAGAGAGAGAGAGAGAGAGAGAGAGAGAGAGACCAAGCAGACAGAAAGACAGACAGACAGACAGACAAAGAACACCATGCGTCAATCTTCTGGACAGTTTCGTTATTTGTTTAATCTTTCTGTCATTTCTGCTTTAATCTCAGATAGTAGACGTAGACCCTTTTGCAGCGATGACTCAATACCACATTTAGACCCACCCACCCTCTCTCTCTCTCTCTCTCTCTCTCTCTCTCTCTCTCTCTCTCTCTCTCTCTCTCTCTCCAACCGACGGTTTCTGGGGCTAGATCTTTTAGCCTGGTTAGCAACAACGGCGCCTTTCTTTCTGTATCAGATTGCAGGCAGGCGGGTGAAAAATAAAACTGAATTTTCACCCGACAGTATCATCTCTCCGCGAGTAATGTGGCTGCTGACGGATGCTCCCAGTCACAACAACCTCACTGTTCTTCTGCCGAGAACTCCGGATTTCGCTGATAAGGTTGGAACCCCGTGGACCATCGCTTTTTCTTACTGTTTTTATAGTTGGAAGCCACCGAAGTGACGGCAACGTTGAATCTAATTCTGTCAACAAGCAAACGTCCCAATGAGCCAAAAAACTCCACCTTCGGGGAAGACAATCCGATAGAGTGCGCCTAGGGTAGCGTACTTCCGGTAGTAAATAGGCCTACGTGATCGAGCCCCTTGTAATAACTGTATACCGTGTTGCGTCACGCCATGTGGGGCCGGCTAGCTCAGTTGGTAAGAACGTCTTGCTAGTAACCGAAAGGTCGCTGGTTCGAATCCCGGATTGGTCAACGTGTGATCATATTATTTTTCCCTTTACCAACAACTGGCCCGCTGGTGTCAGTATAAATCGGTCCAGTAGTCACCTATAAGGCGAAAATGTCGTGTGACTATAATCTACAAACAACAACAACGTCACGCCATCTGCTGGAGTACCGAACTCTATAAAAATTTGTTATTATTAATACATATTATATGACTAGACTATTAAAAAAAATATTATGTATGATTTCAGACTTGGTGAAATGTATGGAGTGATTATGTACATGTTGTCAGTACTACAAACTGATTTATTTTGTGAAAAGTCTGTCAGGCCGAGCACAAAATAAATCGTTTGTAGTACTGACAACATGTACATAATCACTCCAAACATTTCACCAAGCAAAAAAACATTTGGGGTCGCCTATGAAAGCTGAAGATATATACCGACATCAAAGAAGACTTAAAACTGTAGATTTTGATCCACGACCTGAACATTGAAGTACGCGACTATTGGCGCACCTATCGGCTGAACATTTGCATATTCAAGGGAAATAATTTTAATATTTTGGCCCATTGCTAGCATCAGATATCAACAGCCTGGCACAAGGCAAATGTATTTGTGATTATACTTTAACACCCTACACGTGGGTAGTTTTACTTTGTTCTTCCCAACCTTTGATAAAGGGAGAGAAGTGCCCCGACAAATACCTACACATAGGGAATTCTCCACAGACACAGCCTTTCAGCACAATCACAAGTAGTTGAGACGTTGCGCGCTTGAAGAGCTGTCACTGTTAGAACGGTGATACGATAGTATCATAAGTAGTAACGAAGCTTGAAGAAGCATCCATGGTGTTGAAGCTGATGCTGGTGCTGCTTGTCAGAGAAAACCCACAACTGTAGAGGCGTAGACGATGATGGCGATCCTGCCACATGGGGTGGGGACAGTTTAGTTTGAGGAAATGTGCATCAGACACCAGGGTTAACCACCCAACAACCAAGCTTATTTAAAAAGCTGAATAAACGTTGATCTACATCCACTCCCGCCGATAATATTGTGTTAACCTGGAATAACTTGATAAGCTGCCCTAGATCCACAGCCAAGAATAACATTACAAAGGTTTTGTTTGCGACGATATGGGTACCAGTACGATACGAGAACGAAAGTCTGAGACGGGAATTGACAGGCTTTCGAGTTGCCGAACGCAGTTTGGTTGTTTCGTTTTTGGTATATGGCCAGGGAAACGCCATATGCCTACCGCCATTAGTAGGCTAGCTCTTTCCTTCGTTCTTTCATTGGTACGTTGCAACTGAAACCTAACATTTGTGCTAGGACTATATCCTATCCTATAACTCGTAGGTCGTTGGGATACCATAGATGATCGTTTAACCAGCGTACTCCATCTTTCTCTGTTCTCAGCAACGCCCATGGTTTCGCTCAGTGTCAAGCCAGTGCATTCTCTAGTGTTGTCCTTCCACCTCTTTTTCTGTCTCCCTCTTCTTATGCCTCCTTGCACCGTGCCTTGCATGATGGTCTTTGCAAGGCCTGATGCTCCGGTGAAGTGGCCATACCATCGGAGTTTCTGTTTTTTCACCAATGCGAGCATGTTATCTTGTTGCCCAATGGCTTGTGTGATGGTCTGTCGGACTTCGTCTTTGGTGATTTGCTGGGTATAGGAAATGCCCAGAAGCCTTCTGTACTAGGACTAAGCGTGAAATAAGTTGATTAAGTAGCTCTCCATCTAGCGCGGTCATTGATATTGTGATAAGCCGTTAAGTCTACCGCCTTTATATCTAGACTCCATAAACAAGTCCTTCACGGTCCACGTCAGGTCTGCAAGTTTTATCACCACTTTCACATCAGTTAGGTCAAAGTAGGAGCTGATTACAGCGCTGGGGTGGCTTGCCGTAAAAATGCTCTTTTCATGACCAGAGGAGCAACATCAAACTGACAAGAAAATTATATAGGACTTAATGTAAGTCAATATAAGTGAAATCTATTGATGTATAGAGGTGGCGAGATGATGATGATGATGATGATGATGATGATTATGATGATGATGATGATGATGATGATGATGATGATGATGATGATGATGATGATGATGATACTCGTAAGGCGCACATAATCTATGTTAGCAGTTTGCTCAGGGCGCACAAGAAATAGTTTATGGTACACAGCCAAGTAGAGCTAGAGAGACCGAGAGACGTGGAAGGTGAATGTTTAGTGCAGATTATCATGTTAGTAGAAAGGAAAGACATGACACATTGTAAGACGTGGGAGGAGGAGGGTGGGGTGTTAACTGTGGTCCATTTCCGCAGTGACAGTTCAGGTGTATTGAGTGATGCAGTTTTGTTCCTTATGATGACACCAAACTGAAACACAATAGCTCAGTGGCTTCTTTTAGATCGTGCTGACTGCTAACGACCTGCAAACAGGCATTAGGAGAAAGAATATCAAAGATGTTTTTTCAACGACGCCGATTGTTAGAATGTGGAATGTTGCTTTAGACAACAAGGGTAGAGAAATGGGGATTAAACTAACACTTTGGGGAGAAACAAAGTATTAAGTCAACAGCACAACGCACACACTATCTCAAAAGTTGCCGCACTGACGTTTGTGAGGTAAACACACTGTGCTTACCTCATCATCGTGTTTCTTCAATGACGTCATTCTGCTATGACAACTGCTATTAGAGCTCCATACGTCATGTTTTAAAAGATGGTAATTGGAGCTCGGTGCTTTTGATATGATGGTGATGATCATTGCTGTCAAGGTGGCGACGTGGTGATTCGTCCTTAACGCTAACGCAATAGGACGTTAAGCTTCCTTATTCCTTCTCCGAATTGACGTAATAAAACGGTAGGGGAGGGTAGGATGGGAACCTCTTGTGATTATCCCCGTCTGCCATATCGCCAATGGTGGGTGTAGACGTTAAACTTCAATGTTCACGATGGAAAATGAAAGTAATGAAGGAAGAGAAAGCCCAGAGACAAGAAGACTTGGTACGTCCGTTAGTAATCTACATCTATAACCCTCCTCGTCGTCACCGCCTTCACCACTGGCTAGGAACAATACTCATGTCTGGTTTCATTCCATTGAAGATTGTCTCTTTAGAGCAAGCGTCGCGGTATAGCAATGCTGTTGGCCCTTCTGTCCGTGCTCTGTGTGATCAATGGAATCACAGAGGGAATCACCAGTGCCCGTGATGTGTAGTACTGGCCATTGCCTCTGTAATCCAATAACCCTGATCTGGACCATTCTTCTCAAGGCAATCGGGTTTGTCTGAAGATCGTACTAAACGGCATGGAGTGTCTCTCCCCGCCATACACTCTCTATCTTTTAGCTCCTAGTTTTTGCCGCCGATCCTGTCTCTGTCTCTGCCTCTCTGTCTCTGCCTCTCTGTCTCTGTCTGTCTCTGTCTCTCTCTCTCTCTCGGTACTTCTTCCTCTCCTGCCACGGTACAACGGTCGATCATTATAAACACCAGTTGGAAAATGGAGTTTTGGAGGGTAAAGAATTAAAGGTTTTAACACCCCACGTATGAAGTACATTGAACATGTATCCGATATAATCTGCATTGCACGTACACTAGATTATAGTGGATTTTAGCCTATATTTTACATCACACTGTCTTGACATTACGTGGGTGGCTGCAAACCATGGGTCTGGTGCATGGACGGATCTATGCTTTATATAGTCCTTGACAGTGACAGTTATGTCTCAGTGTTGTTGTATGTTTACACCAGACTTGTTGCTGGCTCAGTTGATGCATCACTATGCTGAATCTACTTTCCAAGGTAAGGTTGCTGCGCTCCCTTGTCATCTATATCTTCTTAAACGCTTGCGAAACATGGACCCTCCCAGCAAATCTACAAGGAAGAATACACAGCATGGAGATGAGGTGCTACAGAAGACTTCTGGGCATTTCATATACCCAGCACATCACCAATGACGAAGTCCGACAGACCATCATACAAGCCAGTGGACATCATGATGACCTCCTCACAGTGGTGAAGAAACGGAAACTCCGATGGTATGGCCACGTCACGAGAGCATCAGGTCTTGCAAAGACCATCCTGCAAGGAGGCCGGGGAACAGGGAGACAAAAAGAGGTGGGATGACAACATTCAAGAATGGAATGGCTTGACACTGAGGGTTGCTGAGGACAGAGAAAGATGGAGTACACTGGTTAAACGATCATCTGTGGTGCCCAAAACGACCTTGGAGTTACGGGATAGGATAGGATAGGATAGATAGGATAGGAGAGGATAGATAGGATAGATAGGATAGATAGGATAATGCTGAATCTATCTTTCTCCCTTTTACCCGCACTTCCAGTCCATGGTGACGGGTGAGTACCAGCTACATGGAGACATCCAACAAGCACTAGGTCCTCTCTCCCCCATATCCCAGTATTGTGCTGTTATGTGGACGTCAGGCGATGCTCCTAAGTTAGCAAGTGGACGTCCCAGAATACTGGAGTTAGATCCTGTTGCGCACCGCGACTGAGTTAGCAAGCGGACGTCCCAGAATACTTGAGTTAGATCCTGTAGCGCCACGCGACTGTACGCTGATCTTGTGCTGGACAAGTGCTGAATAACAACATTAAATAAATAAATAACATAGACTTGCTAGATGTAGACTAGATCTGTTTCATTGACGCTGTTACCGACTTGGTAGATATAGACTAGATCTGTTTCATTGACGGTGTTGCCGACTTGGGAGATATAGACTAGATCTGTTTCATTGACGGTGTTGCCAGACGTTTATCTTTTAAATACGTACATGTAGTACAGAAAGTGTTGCGGTGCGCCGAGTGATGATGTCTATCTATGATACATGCATGCTGTAGATATATTTCAGTGTGTTATTTATAATACATGCATGCGGTAGATCTATTTCAGTGTGTTATTTATAATAATACTAGCATGCAGTAGATCTATTTCAGTGTGTTATCTATGATACATGCATGCAGTAAATCTATTTCAGTGTGTTATTTATGATACATGAATGCAGTAAATCTATTTCAGTGTGTTATTTATGATACATGCATGCAGTAGATCTGTTTCAGTGTGTTATTTATTTATAATACACGCATGCAGTAGATCTATTTCAGTGTGTATTGAATTTCTCAGTTTGAGATCAATAAAGTTATATTGTATTGTATTGTATTGTGTTATCTATGATACATGCATGCAGTAGATCTATTTCAACGTGTTAATTATAATACGTGCATGCATTACTAGATCTATTTCAGTGTGTTATCCATAATATATGCATGCAGTAGATCTATTTAAGTGTGATATACATAATACATGCATGCAGTAGATCTATTTCAATGTTGTTATACGATGCCTGTTGTCGGCGAGGCTGCCTGCAGTCCAGAAAATCTTAAGAGCTCCATGTTTCTCAGTTCTGCATTTCGACCTTGACTTTACCTGCTGATTTATGGCCCTTGGCTGGCACAGAATTCAATAAAAGGGGCAACCACTGTCCCCACCCGATCAACGCTAGGGAAATAACCCAATGCGTCATCTGCGGTTATGCCGCCCGCTATTGCTTAAACCGGTCTTGTTGGTGTTTTTTTTGGACTGTAATTTTTTTTCTTCTTTTTTCGTGAAGAAAGGAACGTGGATGAAGGAATGAAGCAGAGAGAGAGAGAGAGAGAGAGAGAGAGAGAGAGAGAGAGAGAGAGAGAGAGAGAGAGAGTTAGTTTATAAAAGTATAAAAAGTCATTTCGATGAATAAACTATTAGTCGTCGAATTGTACTTGACCTTATCAATTAATGAACATTGAGGTTTAACGCCTACAGCCACCATTGGCGATATGGCAGACGGGGATAACCATCCCAGGGAAAGAGGGGTAGGGACCTGAATCAACACTGAACCACCAAAGCAATCATTCTGCTAAAATGGACAGTGAAAATGGACACATTTTATATCGCCCACCACGGGATTCGAACCTGGGTCATCGGTGTGCCAGGCGAACGCTCTACCAATTGAGCTACGGCGGTGGGACAACCTTATCAAAAATATTGTATGAAATGGCTTGATTACTATAATAACAGTGTGACGCTGCGAGAGTATGGACTTTCAGCTAGCGCTACAAAGGCCCCTGTAAGAAATCATGGCCAGTTGTTTGACAGAAGAACTTTGCCTTGTGTTGGTTGTTGTTGACACCATTGACTTTCACACCTCCCTACGGTGGTTATTCCTGTTGATTATCACATCGCTGTGTCCGTTTACACACGAGGAGGCCAGCGACTCTGGCCATCCACCTTTCCCTCTGAGTAAATTCACCACATTGCGAGATCCAGACAGGCAAGTCATCAACACACAAATTAAACTGGGGCATGAACATACCGGATGTGGAATGTTGTTTTCAAAACTTTAATTTTGCTTGTTTTGGCCAAGGTGTGCAGGCCACTTTACCAGCTGCAGAGTACATACTAAGCCAAGGTGTGCAGGCCACTTTACCAGCTGCAGAGTACATTCTAAGCCAAGGTGTGCAGGCCACTTTACCAGCTGCAGAGTACATACTAAGCCAAGGTGTGCAGGCCACTTTACCAGCTGCAGAGTACATTCTAAGCCAAGGTGTGCAGGCCACTTTACCAGCTGCAGAGTACATTCTAAGCCAAGGTGTGCAGGCCACTTTACCAGCTGCAGAGTACATACTAAGCCAAGGTGTGCAGGCCACTTTACCAGCTGCAGAGTACATACTAAGCCAAGGTGTGCAGGCCACTTTACCAGCTGCAGAGTACATTCTAAGCCAAGCATAACTAGTGTTTACCGTGATGCGTAAATAAAGGTTACAACAGAATGGAGTTATTTTGAATTTAAATATTACAATGTGGACAAAATTTACTGTCTTCGAACTTGACATGTTTTATTATAAGCGTAATTGCGATCTGGTATGGGTGCATGTGTGTGTGTGTGTGTTTGTGTTTGTGGTGTGCACATGAGAGAGAGAGAGAGAGAGAGAGAGAGAGAGAGAGAGAGAGAGAGAGAGAGAGAGAGAGAGAGAGATAGTGCGGAATGAGGAATTATTGACCTGATAATTTGGGATGATTAGAAAGTGTACACTTTTAGTTGTACCATATATGCTGACTAGTTCTTTGAAAGTGAATTGTATGGCCAACGGCGTAAATATAATATTATTCACCTTTCCTACACATTGAGAGAGAGAGAGAGAGTGAGAGAGAGAGAAGGGGGGAGGGGGAGAAGAAGAGAGGTTAATTTGTTTGTGAACATGAGCACAGTACGTGTGAATAATGGTTTACGTGCCCAATAAATATTATTGTAACAATAAGCTTAATTGTTTAACATACTTTGTTTACTCTCTCTCTGTCTCTGTCTCTCTGTTTCTGTCTTTGTCTGTCTCTCTCTCTGTCTCTCACTGTTTCTGTGTTTGTCTGTCTCTCTCTGTTTCTGTGTCTGTGTTTCTCTGTCTTTCTCTGTCTCTCTGTCTCACATATTCACTTTAAATGCTATAATACAGAAGTGTCTTAGCAAAAGGAGTGGTAAATGTTATGTTGGTTTTGTTGATTTTAAAAAAGCCTTTGATCTTGTCCAGCACGCCGATTTGTTTGAAGCTTTGCGGAAAGTTCGTTTAAGCAGCAAATTTATTTTAGCATTAAAATCTATGTATTCCTGTATGTTTTCTTGTGTGAGATTTAACAGCAATGAGCTCACAGAATTTTTTGAGTGTCCGTAGGGAGTCAGACAGGGTTGTGTTTTGAGCCCCACACTTTTTTCAGTCTTTATAAACGAATTAGCAAACAGTATTGATGCTTCTGGTCGTCATGGAATCCAGCTTATGCCTGGTCTTATTGAGTTGTACATCTTACTGTTTGCCGATGATCTTACACTCATGTCATATACTCCAGTTGGCCTAAGGAACCAGTTAGAATGTTTGCGCTTATGTAGCTCTAGGCTGCACATGACAGCACTGAGAAAACCAAAGTTATGGTATTTCGAAGAGATATTGGATATTTGGCTGCAAATGAGATTTGGTTCTTTGAAGGCAAACGATTATAAGTTGTTAACAGTTATAAATACCTAGGATATATTTTTACAACCATGTTAAGTGTGGAAATAGGCACGCAGGACTTAGCGTTAAAAGCTAGAGAAGCCACGTACGGTGTTTTAAGAATGCTAAAAGTAAAACAATACAAAGGTCTCAATAGGAAAGTTTTCTTTAAGATATTTGACAGCAAAGTAACTTCTATTTTGTTGTACGCATCTGAGGTATGGGGTATCCATGAAGTTGCAGGCATTGAAAAGGTACACTTAATTGCTTGCAAACGATTTCTGGGTTTACCCAGAGGCACCCCAAACAATATTGTATATGGCGGACTAGGAAGGTACCCCTTATATGTTAACTCCCGTTTGCGTTGTATAAAATACTGGCTTAAATTACTCCAGCTAGACGAAAACCGGCTGCCTTCAGTAGCTTACAGGATGCTTGTCTCCCTAGATGAAAAAGGAAAAAGATGTTGGGCGACGAACATTAAAGAATTGCTTTTTAGTACTGGCTTTGGAATTGTATGGCTTCATCAAGGAGCTGGTAACCTAAATGCGTTTTTGCAACTTTTTAAGGAAAGACTCATTGATACGTTTGTGCAAAACTGGCGCGAATCAATGTGTGAAAGTCACCGTTACGATAACTACACTTCCTTTAAACTCTTATTTGTTCCTGAAACATATCTAGACTATTTTTCAGTGCCTACGTTTCGACAGGCTGTTACAAAATTCAGAGCTGGAATGTTTCCTGTAAATGCAAACTTATACCGATATGATGGATTGTTGATCTGAAAAAGGCTGTGATTACGCAAAGTCGCGATACCCTAGAGGTTAGTGAAAACAAGTCGGAAAGAGACCGCTCTTATGCAGATGCCGTTAGAGGTTCGCCGTTAGTCTCTACTGATCTTACCTCATCTGGATCGAAGCCTGACCAGTTCCCATGCCCTCCAAAACAATCAAACAGCAAAACATCCGCAGGTGGGCTTAGAAACAAAGAAAGAAATAATAGGTCTGGAAAAAATGACGTCACAGCTTTCTCGACGACAAATGACGTATCATGTGACGCAAAGTTGCCTGGAGGAATGCGGAAGCAAGCTCAGCACTGTGTCAGAAGACAAAACTACCTCTCAAGTCGTCCCATTGTTGTAGTCCTGCACGACTCAGTACTGAACGGGGTGCAAGCCAGGAGACTGGGACTTTCATATGGTGTTCATATTACCAAGAAAAGAGCGTCTACCATTGCTGAAATTGAAAGTGCTCTCAAGTCTGCTGAAGCTTCTCTGACAGATCCCGTCAGTGCCATTGTTCTACACTGTGGCATCAACAACGTTAAGACCCAAGACCCGAAGATAGCCAGTTAGACCTTTGTGGATGCAGTTCGAAAGATCAAGGCTGATCATCCAAAGGTGAAAGTGGTTGTGAGCAGAGTGTCACCTGTGCAAGACTCCAACCTTCAAGCCAAGCGAGATTTGTTTAACGCTCTTGTCTTTGCTGATCTGGTGGATGAAGAAAACGTAACTTTTGTCGCCCATGAAAACGTCCAGCAGTCAAGAGCTTTTTACGACCATATCCACCTCAATGCCACCGGGTCGTCAGTGGTAGCGGGCAACTTGGGACGGCACCTCCATCAATTGTTCTGGAAGAAGCCGAGACGGTTTGTTCGCCCTCGCCAAATCCAACCACAGGGTTATTATAATTGGAGGGGACAGTGGCGAGAGGACAGAGACAATGGGAGAGTTTGGTAGTCTTTATGTCTTGTATGGGGCAACAGTGTCATCTTGTCTTTATATTTCATCAGTTTGACCCTTTCACACCTGACTCTTAAGTCTTATTGTTGAAATTGGACATTTATTCATAAGCCTTATAAGAATTTGTTATTGTTGTTGTTGATTACAAAGGTTTTTCTATACTGACTGACAACATGAAAGAAAGGACACACAATGTTACAATTCTACAATGGAATTGTCGCTCAATTTCTACCAACTTACTACAGTTTGAGCATCATGTTTTACAAGAATCATATTGCGTTTTAGCTTTACAATCTTTACACGTTTCACCAAAGAGACTTCCAAAAATTGATAACTTTTATTATCCCCCACTTTATAGTTATATTAAGAACACGGGGATGGTTCAATCTGCATTATACATTAGATCTGATTTACAGTATTCTAGATTGGATTCTATGCCTGTACCTAAAGATACTAATGATGTGTTTGGTACAGGAGCAATGATAAAAATCAACCATAACTTTATATTAAATATACTTTCTGTATATTATCCTAATGGTCCAAAAGATGACAACTCTGACTGGATCAAAAATCTAGATGTATTTAATAACAAATGGTTGATTGTAGGCGACTTTAATCACATGCTCCTTTTTGGGAATCTGGATGTACAACCATAACTTGTAATCGTTTTCTAGAAAACATCGTCGATTCTAAATTATATCTTTTAAATGATGGTTCATATACCAGAATTCCTGATGTGTCAACTCACAAAGCTACTGCGATAGATTTATCCTTAATATCTCCTGATCTTGCTGTTAATTGCATTTGGTCTACAACTAATGATACTTTGGGTAGTGATCATATCCCCATTCATATAGAATTAAATGAGGATATAATTGATGAAGATGTGAACACTGAAGATAACATTCCAAAGTTTCAATACAATCGTGCAAATTGGACAGATTTTAAAACATTTTTCTCATCCCAAAACATCGACTCCATTATTCATGAAGATATTAACACTTTTTATTTAAATTTTACAAATATTATTATTCAGGCTGCTGAATATTCAATACCTAAATGCAAATTTTATAAAAACCGTAAATACAATGCATGGTGGAACAAAGATTGTGCTCTAGCTGTACACACTAAAAAGGATCATTTTAAAAAATGGTTAAAGAACAAAACACCAGAAAATCACAATGAAATGAAACGTACAAAGATACAATGCAACAGAATTATTGCGCAAGCAAAACTTAAATATTGGACAGAATTTTGTAAAACTGAAGTTTCAGAATCAAAAGATACATACAAGGTCTGGAAAAAGGTAAAGCAAATAAAAAATTGTTACCATCTTCAAAACTATCCTGTAAAAGTTGAAAATAATCCTTTTCCCAGTTCTTTAGTTAAAGCTGAATCATTTCTTAAAAATTTTGCAGAAAATATTCTGTCTTCAAGTCTTGATGAATCTCAGAATCGTTTTAGGTTAAAAGAAGAACAAAAAGAAGATTATGAAGATCCACACCCTATTGAACGTCATTATATGAATTCTCCAATTACATACGATGAATTTTTAGAAGCCCTAAATTCCTTTAATTCCAATAAATCTGCTGTTGGTATTGATGCCATTTCTTATCAAATGTTGATCCATTTGCCTGATATTTGGAAACAGTTACTTCACTCATTTTACCAAACTTGTTGGTTAAATGGAGCTCTTCCTGATATCTGGAAGAAGTCAGTTGTAATTCCAGTTCTAAAACAAGGCAAAACAAGATCATCATTAGATAGCTACCGACCAATAGCATTAACATCTCAAGCTGGAAAATTAATGGAAAAGATTATTCTTAATAGAATGCATCATTATTGTGAGAAAAATTCTATTTTCCCTTTAAATCAAGCAGGTTTTAGAAAAGGAAGATGTACTACCGATCATTTAGTTAAACTAACATCACATTTAAAAAAGCAGTTTTCTCGTAGAAAGTCTACGTTAGCAACATTTTTTGATGTACGTAAAGCGTATGATAGTGTTTGGCATGCACGTTTACTTTACAAATTGAAGAATATAGGAATATCCGGAATAATGTATCAATACTTTAAGAATTTTTTATCTCAAAGATACATTTGTACCCGCGTTGGTAAAACATTTTCCTCCTTTCAGCAGATTGACATGGGTATTCCTCAAGGATCAATAATTGCCCCAATGTTATTTTCTATTCTTATTTACGATCTTCCAAAAGACATGTCTAAACACACTAATGTTGTGCAATATGCAGATGATGTTGCTATTTGGATTAATACTAATTTAAGAAAAAATACATGCAAAAGAGTTGTAAGCTATGTACAAAAGATATATCAGATAGAACTTAATAAATTAAATGTATTTATGATAGAAAATGGTCTTCAGTTATCTGCGGAAAAAACCTGCCTGGTGTTGTTTAATAATGGTGTAAATTCAAAGTGTTTGCCTAAGTTAGAACTAAATGGTAAAATTCTAAATTATAAGCAAAATGTAAAATTCCTGGGTGTATATCTTACTCCAAAATTATCTTGGAATTTTCATATTAAATACTTAATATCAAAAGCTAGTAAAAGGTTAAATTTTTTAAAACTACTTTGTGCACAGCCATGGAGTCAAGACACAAATACATTACTTCATTTGGCAATATCTCTAGTGAGGTCAGTGCTTAGTTATGGACAAGAAGTATATTTTTCAGCTTCAAATTCATTGCTAAATAAGTTGCAAAGTATTGACAGTAAAGCAATTAAAATAGCACTAGGTGTTCCAGTGCATTCAAGTACACTTAAGTCATATAAAGAAGCTTGCCTGTTATCTTTTCCTGAACAACAAAAATTATCAGTTGCAAAATATGTAGTCAGAGGTTTGTCAGTTCCAAATTCTGTTTCAGAAGAAATATTAATTGATTCTAAATATAGATTTTCCAAAAAGAGCTAGGAATTTGACGTATCTTCAATCAATACGAAATTATACAAATGATATATTAACAACTTGTAATATTGATATTTCATCTATTCCTATATTACCAAGTATTCCTCAAATTCCGCAGTGGGAACATACAAATGCACAATTTGATATTGATTACTCTCTAACAAAGAAAAATGAAAATGTTAATCTAGTTGTTACTGAAGCTAGGGAGCATATCGAAAGGCAATATACTAACCATTTAAAAATTTATACTGATGGGTCAGTGTTAGAAACATCAGATGCTGGAGCTGGAATTGCGATCCCTGACTTAAAAATTCAAAAATCATATTATGTTGGTAAGAATGTATCAGTATTTACAGCAGAATTGTATGCTATCCTTATGGCTTTAAACATAATGTGTAACTTCCCAATTGCTTTCTTTAATATTCTTATATGTGTTGATTCAAAATCAGCATTATATTCTTTGCAACATTGGTCATGTAAAACGAGAACAGATATTTTATTTGAAATCAAGTTTCTAATTCATTATTTGGTATCTAAAGGTATTGGAATCAGCTTTTGCTGGATTCCATCTCATTCGGGTATTTATTGGAATGACGTAGTTGATAAATTGGCGAAACAAGGAGCAATGAAAGCAAATAATTCTATTGCATGTAATAACATATCACCTTCAGTATATGAATTATTATCCTTACTGGAAAAGCGTATGCATTCTGATTTACCTCAGAGTAGAAACGTCGAAAATTATGCTTGTCCAAGACATTTGTGTAGGCTAATTAATAAACTAAGAGTAAATTCATGGAACACAAAGTTTTCAAAAAATATCTTGTGTACTTGTTTATTCCCAATATCTGTTAAACATATTTTATATGAATGTCCTCTTTTGAAACCACTTTATGAAGAAAAGAACATCATTGTGGGTATTCAAGAAGACATTGACATTTTATTGCATAGTCCTGCAATAATGGAGATAGTTCGTATAATATACGTGTCCGCAGTTGGAAAATGTTTGTAGTATTATTAGTAATAAGCTTAATGTTATTAACCTGTTATTATTTATGGTTGCATTTCAGTTTTAATTGTATGTCTGTATGTCCATGCGTGAGAATGAAGTGGTCTAAAATCACAACGTGAAGAGACTTTAAAATAAAATATTGAATTGAATTGAATTGAATTGAATTGAAATGGGTTGTCCAAACAAAAATGTTCATTTTGCCCTGATAGTATTGATGACGAACGCCATTTTTTATTCGTCTGTCCGCTGTACAGGTCTCTTAGAAGTAAGTTTATATTTCCTAATAAGTACGACTTTGAGCAATTGTTTTTGTCCAGCGATATTTGGCTTTATATGACGCTTATAAAAGCGTTGTCTTGCTTCCTGGTTTATGCAGAGAAAATTAAGAAAAATGAAAATAACCGAAGTCCGTAATGCGGTTCAAATGTGTATATATATATCATGTTCTTCCCTGTTTTATTATCGTTGTTGTAATTATTATTATTATTATTATTATTATTATTATTATTATTATTATTATTATTATTATTATTATTATTATTATTATTATTGGAACTATTTGTTTGTTTTTACAATTGTTTTTATGACTCTTTTATTTTATTGTTTAATTAATTATTTTCCTTTTTCTTCCTGTATATTGTATCAGTTTATTATTATTGTGTGTGTTTTCTAAATCGCGCGACGTGTCCAGGCGTTTGTTCATTAATCATGTAGTATGTAAATACGTTATACGTACTTGCGAAAGGGGTGTGGCCTAAAGCAATAAACCAATCAGTCAGTCTGTCTCTCTGTCTCTCTGTCTGTCTCTCTCTGTTTCTGTGTCTGTCTGTCTCTCTGTCTTCTCTCTGTCTGTCTGTCTCTGTCTCTCTCTGTTTCTGTGTGTGTCTGTCTCTCTATGTTTCTGTTTCTCTGTCTGTCTCTCTGTCTCTGCCTTTAATTTTGTGGTCTTGATGTATTAGTTATTGAATAGTTCCTGTAAAGCGCTTTTCCAGGACCAAGAGCTGCTCAAGGCGCTGGACGATACAGAATATCACTCAAACCGCCCGAGGCAGCATTTGGGCGCATCATTGGACGCCCAGCCAACTGAGTACAACCCTGGGCGACTGCTTATAGGGGAGAAAGACCTAGTGGTTGTTGAGTGTATGTTGTGCAATCGGCACTCCCCCGTCTTCTGGAATGTAAAAGACGTTTTAACGATGGTAACGCCCGTCCAAAATTATTAATCAAAGCTAAATTATTAATCAAAGCTAAATTATTAATCAAAGCTAAATTATTAATCAAAGCTGATTTGTTTCTTTCTGTTTCATGTGCTGTGGTAAATGGATTGGCCATTAATAGGTGAGTTCTTGCCATCCTCTTTCTCTCTCTTTCTGTCTCCCCCTCTCTCTCTCTCTCTGTCTCTCTCTCTCTGTCTCCCTCTCTCTCTCTCTCTCTCTTGAAGGTCAAGGTCACAGGGTCATCAAATGTTATAAAAAAAAACGACCATTGTCCACAAAATTTTACTTTTTTTTCTTCTAGGCTAACAATATCATGATTAAGGTCACTGGAGCTGTCCAAAGTCGGTTTGTATAGGTACTTCAAAGTGACCTTGACCCTAAACTATGGGAGATATAAATACAAACTTTTTGTATTTAGAGATGATAGAATGATCTTCCACGTATGTTCCGTTTTTTGCTTTTTTGGGTTGGTCTTGAAGGTCAAGTTCATTTTTAGGCATTGCATAAAACACACAAAAAAATAGGTCATCATACAGAATGGCTGTTTGTTTAACCCATGGTATGCAACAACATTGGGTTATTTGATCATACATGCATGAGATATCACATGGAAGGTCATTCCAAGGTCGACGAGGGAACTGAAGGTCAAGGTCATCGCATGGTCACCGTGGGGTTTTTTCTCTCCATAATACAACTTTTGCTGTACTTTATTTGATAGTACATGAGTATATTTGGAGCCGTAGGTCAATGTCATCTCAAGGTCAAGAGCATAGAAAGATCAATGTCGGTATTACTTTGCATTTTAATGCCGCCATTTCATGTTGGCTTTGTTGGCACTCATGTTTGTGTTAAATATTGGGAGTTCCATAAGGAGCGTGTGAGTCCGGATGTCATTGCCCTTGTAGTTGTAGTTTGCAACAAACGTGCCTACCTGTTTGGTACTAATGCACTGTCTTCATTGCCCTGTTTGGTACTAATGCACTGTCTTCATTGCCCTGTTTGGTACTAACGCACTGTCTTCATTGCAAAGTTCATGGAGGTTAACAAACTGCTTTCCCAGCTTCTCACATCCCCAACTATAGGCTCCTCAACTTTGTTTTTATCCAAAAGGTTCAGCAACCTAGGTCCGGGATCTGAAAACCTAGAAAAACCCCATTTTTAAACCTCCACGAACCTTCCAGTTAAGACAAGCCATACACAAACAGGTGGGGGGGGGGGGGGGGCGAGGTTAGGTGGGGGTAGATCTACCCCTATGATACGTAAGTGGTGATGCCGTGCATTTAAAATACCCAGATCACGTGCTTTGCGTACTTAATAACCCAACGACTGCTCAGCCAGCCCTCACTAACACCCCACTTAATCATGTATCACTTGTAAATGCTAATACATTAACACCAACGCCGCTCACCTCCGTCCATCATCATCTTTAATGTTATTATCATCATCATCATCGTTATCGGCGACGCCATCGTAATTGTCGTTGACTGTCATCATTGGTAGCGTGTGTTGTCATCATCATAATCAACATTATCGTTACCGTGATCGCCGTCTTCATCAACATGTTCATGTTTATGCATTACCAACACAACATTGACCATGGTTTTGGGGTGTTTTGTAGACTGGTTGTTTTTGTGAGATGAAAGCCACACGTGATGACTGGGCTCCTTTGGGCTAATGATGCCAACAAAAGGGTAAAGGGGACGGTCATAATAGGTTGATTGCACCAAGGACCTACACACAGTTAATTGCTATGAGTGGTTCTTGACAGAATTAATTGCATCATTGGTCTTAAAAGAGTTGCTCGCTAATAACCGAAGATAGAAAATAGCAAGGTTTGGTAGAATTATGGCAGACAGCGTCATGATTTAGGAACTGGCAACATGCCTATATTGCCCACATGGACCCACCATTCCGTGCGCTTGCTTAGTTTTTCAGTTCTCAACCTCAAAACACTGCCAGCAAGGACAAAAGCGTTTTAGCATTAGTCGATTAGCCTGCACCCATTCAGTGTAATATCGCCTTGTTTCACCCAATAACTAACGTCAGTGGCAGAGTGTTGGCCACAGGAATAACTTTCTGTCTTTTTACCCCTCCTCCCCCATCTCCGCCATCCTCATCCCCGTCCACTCCCCTCAACCCTCGCACCCTCAACCCTCCACCCCTCACCCTCACTCCTCCTCCGTCCTCACCCCCTCCACCCTCATCCTCCACCCTCATCCCCGCCCATCCTCATCCCCTCCACCATCATCCCCCTCCACCGTCATCCCCTCCACCATCATCCCCGCCATCCTCATTCCCTCCACCCTCATCTTCTCCACCCTCATCCCCTCCACCCCATCCCCTCCATCCTCATCCCCTCCACCCTCATCCCCTCCACCCTCATCCCCTCCATCCTCATCCCCTCCTCCCTCATCCCCGCCTATCCTCATCCCCTCCACCCATCCCCTCCATCCTCATCCCTCCACCCCTCATCCCCTCCACCCTCATCCCCTCCATCCTCATCCCCTCCTCCCTCTTCCCCGCCATCCTCATCCCCTCCACCCTCATCCCCTCAACCCTCATCCCCTCCACCCTCATCCCCGCCATCCTCATTCCCTCCACCCTCATCCCCTCCATCCTTCATCCCCTCCACCCTCATCCCCTCCATCCTCATCCCCTCCATCCTCATCCCCTCCACCCTCATCCCCGCCATCCTCATCCTTTCCACCATCATCCCCCTCCACCATCATCCCCTCCACCATCATCCCCGCCATCCTCATTGCCTCCACCCTCATCATCTCCACCCTCATCCCCTCCACCCCATCCCCTCCATCCTCATCCCCTCCACCCTCATCCCCTCCACCCTCATCCCCTCCATCCTCCTCCTCCCTCATCCCCGCCATCCTCATCCCCTCCACCCTCATCCCCTCAACCCTCATCCCATCCACCCTCATCCCCGCCATCCTCATTCCCTCCACCCTCATCCCCCTCCACCCCTCCACCTCTCATCCCCTCCATCCTCATCCCCCTCCACCCTCATCCCCTCCACCCTCATCCCCGCCATCCTCATCACCTCCACCATCATCCCCTCCACCATCATCCCCGCCATCCTCATCACCTCCACCATCATCCCCTCCACCATCATCCCCGCCATCTCATCCCTCCACCCTCATCCCCCTCCACCCTCATCCCCCTCCACCCTCATCCCCTCCACCCTCATCCCCGCCATCCTCATCCCCCTCCACCTTCATCCCCTCCATCCTCATCCTCTCCATCCTCATCCCCTCCACCCTCATCCCGCCATCCTCATTCCCTCCATCCTCATCCCCCTCCACCTTTATCCCCTCCACCCTCATCCCCTCCACTCTCTTCGCACACTCCTCTACTCTTCCTTTTTTCTTGTTTGTTTTTGTGTACGTGTTCTGGAAATACATTAAATCAATCGGGAATCATTACGAGTCAAATGTCGGTCGGTCCATAGAAAGCCATAGATCACTGAACGGGCTTTTGACACATGACCTAGATTAGTGGCCTGCCTCCCGTGCCATCGTATTTGCCCTAACGCAAAGGTCAAGGGCACTACAGTGCATTCGTGGCTAACGACGTTTTGCTCAATATCTTACAAAACGGCTGAAGCGAATGTGTTGAGTTTGGTTAAACAGCTATTTCAAATCATAGGCCATCTTTTAGTACAGTCCGCTTGTCGCAAACATTGTTTGCCTTGTTTTAACAATACTTTAACCCAAATTCATAGTTTTCCTGTGCAGACACTTTAACTATTGCTAAGCATGTTAGATCATTGGTATTTGTACTTTAACTATTGCTAAGCATGTTAGATCATTGGTATTTGTACTTTAACTATTGCTAAGCATGTTAGATCATTGGTATTTGTACTTTAACTATTGCTAAGCATGTTAGATCATTGGTATTTGTACTTTAACTATTGCTAAGCATGTTAGATCATTGGTATTTGTACTTTCTCATAGGTCAATCTCATTGCGCTTCACCATGTTGTAAAGACGTTTTGTGCTGTATCTACACAATGGGTGAACCCATATTGATAGTTGTGTGGCTTGCATATAATAAAGATAGTGGCCAGTCATTCCATGTGTTGGTCCTGCTTTCTTAGGATAAAGCCCAGAACGAACACCCCATACAAAATCAACACCTTTCAAAATATTTAGTTTTGGGCTGCCTGTGTCAGTGTCTGGAAATACATTTGAATGGCTTGCCACCTTTTTGGATTTCCTGACTTTTCTGGAATTACTTCCAAATAGTGGGGATTGGGGAATCAGAATATCCAAGCGTGTTTTGTTCTTTAGCTGTTCCCCTCTTTCTTATTGTCACAATTCCTGTCATGGTTTGGGACAGCATGCATAAAAGCCAATTTTAATTAATCCAGCATGAATCATTTCATCTGTAGAATATTGGGCGATTTCTGCCACCATGTTCTATTGCTACGGAAGCATAATCATTGCTCTCCCATGGCGTAAGGTGTCAGAATACATTTGCAAGCATTATTTTTTTCCTTGTAACTGCTTCCAACCCACTTTGATTTAGGATCCTTTTATTTATTTTTTAAATCTTACTCTAATTTTTGTCCTTTTAGCTCGAGATCTAAATCTTTCTCTGTGGATTGTAGGAGTGTGTGTGAGAGAGAGAAAGAGAGAGAGAGAGGGGGGGATATGTGATGAATAATTAATAAATGGGAGACATGCTCAGATTTCTTCCTAAATGTAAGTGATAATTCTCTCTCTCTGTCTCTGTCTCTCTTTCTCAATAGCTAGCTATATTGCAACCCTTCCAGTGTGTGAGTCTCTCCCATATATGTGTACATCTCAAATAGCGAGGGTAAGGGGGGGGGTGAAAAGAGTGAGTATGGAAATATGGTCTTTACCTTTCTGTCTCAAGTAGGAAGGGGAGAGGGGAGGAGAAGCCTGTTTTTAAGCCCTCTCTTACCCCAATATCATAATCCTTCCTTCACCAACCCCTTCCTCCCCAACATTCTCTCTGGTTGATCGTACAGTGACAATGGAGGTGTGAGTATGGAAGTGATATGGGTGTTGGGCGTGCATGGAGCAGTGGCTGAAGTAGAAAGTGTAATTACTATGGTGCATTGGTCCGTGAACTGTAGTCACACGGTGTCCGTTCTTGTCTTTGGGCCTGTATTCAGGAGGAACGCCGTGTTAGAAATATCTAGCTTTGAAGATGGGGGCTCAACCCTATACTCGTAGTTGCAAATTCACAGCACTGTAATTTGAGGTCATTGGAATTCTTTATTACATGGCATTTCTACACTTTCTTTTTGGATTTTAAAGAAGTGGTGTTGGGTTGGGTGGTTGAGGTTGTGAAAGTGGTGTTGTTCACACGTTTGTTGTGCTGTTGTTCACACGTTTGTTGTGCTGTTGTTCACACGTTTGTTGTGCTGTTGTACACGTTTGTTGGTGTGGTGTTCACACGTTTGTTGATGTGATATTGTTCACACGTTTGTTTTTTTCACACGTATGTTGTTGTGGTGGTGTCGGCGTGATCGCTTCGCAAACACTGTGACGGTGGGTCTATTGTTACTGGGCTCTGCACAATGGAATGCTCTTACCCACTCGTCTTTGTCTGCGGAGATCGGCTAGTATAATCACCCTGTGACTAATCTTAATACATTTATATGTTTAGCTCGGTCTGTGTGCGGATAGGGTTATAGAGAGATAGGGAGAAAATGGTAAAAGATTCACTGGCACACTAGCTCTCACTCGGCTATGAAACATAGGTAGTCCAGCCACTTGTTAACAGTAAATATCACACATTTATTTCCTCTACTCTATACATAATTCTCTAAACACTCTATTAACTTTAATGTCCAAATTTACTTCGAATAGTTCGTTCCTTGATGGGTCTATGCTGCAACTGTTCTTGATATTTGCTACAGTCTCATCATTGGGCTATGAGTTTTTTCTGTCCTATTGTTCGTTTTTCTGGACGAGTAGACTATCGCAGATCAGTGTTTGTGCTCGGTTTCGGAGGACTTAACTTTCTAGTTGATTGCTTCTTAAGTTTGATGATTGGATGTTCCTAGGTCATTTAAAGGGGGTGTGAGAGAAAGGAACACGCATGCAGGCACAGAGAATTGTTGAGGTTCTCCAAACGTTTTGCCGGAAAAACAGTAGATCGCAGTCCACTGCGCAGCTGCTGGCAACAGAAATCCACTTGTAAACCATTTTGTGTATTACCTTTCTGTGCTAAACGCCCTCTTTCATAAAGCTACTTTGACTTATTTAGTATAATCTAGTATGTGCTAACAATAACATTTATTTGACTTTCCTTTTATAACACTACTTTGACTTATCTTTGACAACACTACTTTGACTTATCTTTGACAACACTACTTTGACTTATCTTTGACAACACTACTTTGACTTATCTTTGACAACACTACTTTGACTTACCTTTGGCAACACTACTTTGACTTATCTTTGACAACACTACTTTGACTTATCTTTGACAAAACTACTTTGACTTATCTTTGACAACACTACTTTGACTTGTCTGTATAACACTACTTTGACTTATCTTTGACAACACTACTTTGGCTTATCTTTGACAACACTACTGTGACTTATCTTTGACAACACTACTTAGACTTATCTTTAACAACACTACTTTGACTCTTCGTTCAAAAACACTACTTTGACTTATGTTTATAACACTACTTTGACTTATCTTTGACAACACTACTTTGACTTATTTTTGACAACACTACTTTGACTTATCTTAACAACACTACTTTGACGTATCTTTGACAACACTACTTTGACTTGTCTTTATAACACTACTTTGACTTATCTTTGACAACACTACTTTGACTACCCCTTGGGGGTCATGAGCAATCTTGTCACTGTAGATTGTTCTAACCTATAAAGGGAACAGTGAAAGCCCCAGTTGAAAACCTGTCTTGCCTTTGTAGGCATGACTAATTCACTGCGGCAACAGTTCCCCCCGTTGGAGTGCCGGGGGTTTCAGTATAAATAGTATCCCCACTTTCTGGAAATTTAGTGCTTTAAATTCCCACTGTCGCTGTCTTCATCATTTGCTCTTTCCCATTCCTGATCTGTCCTATCACTCTGCTATACTTTCTTCTTCTTCTTCGCTAGATCAATGACCTACCTTTTTTCTTGAAAACTCTTCCTGGACAAGACTCCTTGTTTGTGTATGAGGTCTGTTGGATCAGCTTGGGAGTGTTGGACGCTTTCTGCCGGGTGGTCACTAGGGCTTCCTATGATTGTATTATTTCGCACTATAGGCATTTTATATGTATGTGTTTTTTTGATGATTTATAATGATGGTTGTATTCTATTTTGTTTTTGTAACCGGGGTGTTCGCGTAGTTGAGGTCAACCCTCAGCCGTCCCCCGCGTGGGATGTCTTTATTGTAAAGTGACTGGCCGGTGGAGGGCATTCAATTTTCCCACTAGGGTTGTTTCGGCAGATCTTTTATGCGGATCGGGGGTTGTCCGGTCCTGATTTGGCTCGGAAGAGTCCGCTGGACCTAAAGCAACAATAAATCAATCAACTACTTTGACTTATCTTTGACAACACTACTTTGACTTATCTTTAACAACACTACTTTGACTCTTCTTTCAAAAACACTACTTTGACTTATCTTTATAACACTACTTTGACTTATCTTTGTAACACTACTTTGACTTATCTTTGTAACACTACTTTGACTTTGACGACACTACTTTGACTTATCTTTGATAAACATTACTTTGACTTATCTTTGATAAATACTGACTTATCTTTAATAACACTACTTTGACTTGTCTTTATAACACTACTTTGACTTATCTTTATAACACTACTTTGACTTATCTTTCATAACACTACTTTGACATATTTTTGATAAACACTACTTTGACGTATTATTTATAGCACTACTTTCACTTGTCCCCAACATACTCGTAGCTTGAGCATCACGTTGTGTACTACTCCGTCTGTAAACCATTTGAAATTTTATCCCCAAACCTAGAATCGGCTTGAAGTGATGCATATCAGCCCTGAGATGAGGAAGAGAGGTGACGTCCTTGAGTAGTGAGGGTCAGATTTTCGTGATGAGGGACTTACCGCTACGCCTTGTCAAGCCGCCATTGGGGAATTGAACACGAAGTCGATGTAAGGTTAATAAGTATGTCTTGGCCAGTGCCGGTAATTGTATTCACCTAAAACGTTACACGGTTACATCATTCTTGTGGAATGGAATACCCCCTTTGGGGTGCCGGGGGTTTCAGTATAATTAGTATCCCCACTTTCTGGAAATTTAATGCTTTAAATTCCCACTGTCGCTGTCTTTCTCATTTGCTCTTTCTCATTCCTGCTCTGTTCTATCAATCTGCTATACTATCTTCTTCTTCGCTAGACCAGTCATCTACCTTTTTTCTTAAAAACTCTTCCGGGACAAGACTCCTTATTTGTGTATGAGGTCTGTTGGATCAGCTTGGGAATATTGGATGCTTTCTGCCAGGTGGTCACTAGGGCTTCTTATGATGTTATTATTTAGCAATGTAGGCATTTTATATGTATGTGTTTTGTTGATAATTTATAATGATGTTTGTATTCTATTTTCTTTTTGTTAACGGGGGCTCGATAAATTAGAGTACAGCCTCAGCGTCCCCTGCGTGGGATGTCTTTATTGTAAAGTGACTGGCTGGTGGAGAGCTTTCAGTTTTACCACTAGGGTTGTTTCAGCAGATCTTTTATGCGGATCAGGGGTTGTCCGGTCCTCATTTGGCTCGGAAGAGTCCGCTGGACCTAAAGCAATAATGATGTAATGTAATGTGGAATGGAAACGTATCCAAATATATGTATTTCTCCCGTTCCTCATCCGTAATATCATCATCTTCGCCAAATAAAAATAAGCAAGCAGTTCAATTTCACGAACTAAAGCAACCACTTGAAATATCATTGAGGATGCTGACAAAATGCATTTCCTGGGATCATACCGGGACTGTTCGATTTACATTGTGCGTCGTTAACAACGCCAGCTTCCTTCCTGTCTTGCCAAGCAGGTTCTGAGTAATTGTCATGGCTTCTGCGGCACCTTGAATGGGTAAATAAAGCTTGCTGTACGTGAAAAACGGCATACGGGTGTGTCATGTGATGTAGGAGAGAATCTATCAAGTGTTGTTGTTGTTGTTGTCGTTGTTGTTGTCGTTGTTTTAGATTAATGTCCCCGAATATCTTGGCATAAAAGGGACTATGAAGTTTGTAAGTGGATTGTGTTTATGAAGTATCGCACGTGGTCAGAGATGGTTTGTGGAACAGTGGGCCTAATCTTGTATCATGATCTGTTGGAGTGAATCGTTTGAAGTGTGTAAACGTATCGCTGTATGGTGTCACAAAGGTTTACAGAATAACTATAGGTTTGTAGGTAGGTAGATAGGTAAATAGATAGGTTTGTAGGTAGGTAGATAGGTAAATAGATAGGTTTGTAGGTAGGTAGATAAATAGATAGGTTTGTAGGTAGGTAGATAAATAGATAGGTTTGTAGATAGGTAGGTAGATAGATAAATAGATTTGTAGGTAGGTAGGTAGGTAGATAGATAAATTGATAGATTTGTAGGTAGGTAGGTAGATAGATAAATGGATAGGTTTGTAGGTAGGTAGGTAGATAGATAAATAGATAAGTTAAAATGGAGGGCGACTGCTGGAGCCTTCAAGTAAAATTATACATTGGTTGAGGTGGTCAGCAGGTCCAATATTGTACTTATTTAGTCATTGTTTGTAGGTAGTTAGTCATTGTTTATAGATAGTTAGTCATTGTTTATAGGTGGTCATTGTTTATAAATATTTAGTCATTGTTTATATGTAATTAGTCATTGTTTATAGATATTTAGTCATTGTTTATAGGTATTTAGTCATTGTTTATAGGTAGTTAGTCATTGTTTATAAGTATTTAGTCATTGTTTATATGTAGTTAGTCATTGTTTATAGCTAGTTAGTCATTGTTTATAGGTAGTTAGTCATTGTTTATAAGTATTTAGTCATTGTTTATAGGTAGTTAGTCATTGTTTATAGATAGTTAGTCATTGTTTATAGGCAGTTAGTCATTGTTTATAGATAGTTAGTCATTGTTTATAGGGTTCCAATATTATACCTGTTTACCACCTCAACCATTGTATCAGATAAATAGGTAGATAACCAGTGCTTAAAGTGTCGAGCATGGATTAAGGAAACATGTGTCATCGAAGGAGAGTGTGAGTGTTTGGGTTCTGGTTAGTATTGTGGGCTGTTAGCTAATCGAAACTGCTACACTGTTGTTGTTTTTTAATCAGTAGTTGATTCAGCCCCGAAGCTTGAATCTTGATAAGTGTAACTCAGATTCGTTTATCCACGCAACCTTTTCAATCAGCAACAAGGCAGGAGTCGTCGTATGAAGTTTTCCAACTTTATTCAGCGTACATCAACAACTGCATACAAGATTACTTTTCACTTTTTCAACTACTCAACTCTGAAACAATGCGGTACTTATATAGTCTCTTTATACTCTAGAGAACGTTCGAACTTTCCAGCGTGACGCAATTACAGCCAATCCAAAAAAAAAATCGTCATCAGAACTATGCACTGTCTTACCTCATACAACTTTTTTTTTAGGCCAGAAGCATCTCGTAGATTTATCTACACGCTTCAATCGATAGTAAACAAGCAACCCTAGAAAATTCTCTAATAATAAAGAGATTACTCTTATATAGCGCACTTATAAGCTCAGAGAGCTTCTCAAAGCGCTGGCCACTACTATCCAGCAATCACAAAATAGTTTGCTGAAGTCAGGTATCGACCAACGAACATTATCAACATTATACAAAGCTTCTTCCAACGACAACGCAAAATAAATTCAAAGGTAAATACACTCCGCTATAGCATGCTTTGCAAAACAAAATGATCGGATCTATCGTGCGCGTCTCAAACGTAACAGAAACCCTAAACCTAGTCATGTCAAGTCAGGACACTTTATTACCCAATGAATTACAAGGATTTTGTTTTAGCTTTCAGTCAGTCTACAACAACAAATGCGCTTCCACTGGACATTAAGACATTAAATTATCTAAGAGGAAAAAAATGTTTTAAGAAGTAAACCACGCACGCCATTCCCCTTCCCCCCCCACTCCCACACACACATACACATTCACTCACTGACTCTCTCACTCACTTGTACACAATTGTACATGGGTATGTACATTGAGGTATAAACATTATATAATGTGCATTAAAA
This sequence comes from Oncomelania hupensis, assembly GCA_036898135.1. Lineage (NCBI taxonomy): Eukaryota > Metazoa > Mollusca > Gastropoda > Littorinimorpha > Pomatiopsidae > Oncomelania > Oncomelania hupensis. The sequence goes on along the minus strand of CM072514.1, from coordinate 90,003,156 downwards.
CATCAAGACATGGTGCACAACTCCTGCTCTGTGAACAACTGAGGTCACTGGTACTGAGAGGGCAGCCTCGGGAAAGAAGCTGTGTCTAAACCAACAAGTTCTAACTTTTAATGCTCTGAAGCGCTTGCCGGAGTTCGAACAGGTGGTTGGCTGAATGAGATGGATCGCCAATGATGTTGCCGGCCCTTCTAACCAAACCCGTGCTGTACATCTATGCGAGGGATGGTAAATCGCAACCAATGATTTTAGCCGCGCGTTTTATAATTCTTTCAAGTCTTGCCCGAAGTGGCGCCTCCAATCGAGACCGTGATGCCGAAGCATAGGATACTCTCAGTCACGGCGCGATAAGTCAGCGAGTATCGTCTGATTAAGTCCAAGCCTCTTGAGCTGTCTCAAGAAGTGGAGGGCGCTGTTGGCACTTTTTGATGATGGACATGCTGTTGTTTTCCCACGATGGGTTGCTAGAAATTACCGTGCCAAGAAAGGTAAACAAATCAATCTGTTCTACGCATTCACCATTGATCGTGAGAGGTGAAATTGGACTTTTATTCCTGCGAAAGTCAATGACCACATCATTTAACATAATAATAATAATAATAATAATAATAATAATAATAATAATAATAATAATAATAATAATAATACAGGATGCTATATACGCGCCTTTCCCCAAATCAATCAGGCTCAAAGCGGGGCGATCTATACCAACATACACGCTCACCTGTCTCATCCACCCTCACACACACACCAAATATACATCCATCACTCAAACAGGTGGTGTAAAGGCAGGGAGATCGCTATTAGAAAACGGAAAGAAAATCGAAATTTTTATTTTTGAAATATTTATATTGACTGCGTCCTGTACCATTATTAAAGGGAGGGAGGAAACCGGAGTGCCCGGAGAAAACCCTCGGTGACCTCAATAGTCTCGTACCTAAGTCACATACGTTCGCCCCTTGCGGGAATCGAACCCGCGACATTCGGCATAGGAAACCGGCGACTTATCCACTGCGCCACGAGGCTACCATAACACCACAACATAGAGACGTTGAGCTCAAGATTGTTATCCAAGTTCCAGCCAACCAACCGACCGATCCCCTCGCAATATGCACTTTCATCTTCCCCAGAGATTAGTCCTTCAATTGTAATGTCGTCAGATAAGATGACAACTAAAACAGACGGATCTGACGACCCACAATCGTTTGTGAAGAGCGTAAATAAATGCGGTGACAGAACATTACCTTGCCGGGGACGTTAATCTATTCAACAACATACCTTGCGGGGCCCCAGTACTGAGAGCATGATGTGGCTTTAGTGACTCTCACTACCAATGGTCGGTCCAACAGAAAATCAAGGACCCAATGAATAAGCCCAACAGAAGACGTTTATTGTTTCTGTGTGCTGTGGCGGATTAGCATAGTTTGCAGATTTACATGACACCATCTTTAGATAGATGCATTGCAGTGTGCGCGGTACGGTATGTTATACTCGGTACAGGATTGTTTCTGTCCCAAAGTCCCAAATCTTCTTTGGACAATGTCAGCGGAGATGACTTTTGCACGAAGAGGTTCTCCGCATCCTTGACGGCTTTGACCTATTCTTGATTCCGGGGTTTCTATGGCTACAAGGACATTTGCATTTCCCGGTCATCCGCCCCGATAGTGTCAATACTGTGGCGCATGTGGTGCAGATAGCGTTGCATGGTGTCAGTTGTGGGATGCATGTGGTAATTTGCCCTCATTATCTATCTCATCAACCTTGACCTGGATCCATCACAGGGTCACACCACAGTGTGTTTTGTGTGTAACATGTATGGATAGTGTTTCAAGGCTTAGGCACTTGTTCCCATCGTTTTCCTGACCTCGGTGCTGTTGCCGCGATGCTTGTTTTGATTAACAGGACAGCCAGCATCTTTACTTATTTCATTGTGGAAGAACTAGGACAATCCCCAATTAGCCTTCACAGACGGGAGATTCTGGTTTGTACCGTACGGGTGCAAGAACGATGCGACAGAGCCGGTCGGATGGTGGTTCAGGCTACCCAAAGCGTGTTTTGTCAGGCTTATCGTCGTTGGTTGGGATCTTTCCACCGTATGAAAAACCAAACCTCAGTCCTATTCGATGTATAGCCACAATCGCTTAGCGATATTTGACGTTAGTGGGGCGGAGTGTGCGGCATTTGTGGCATGTCCGTCCTGTATTAGCAGATTGTGATCGCGAGTTGGCTTGGAGTGTTCCATCTTAACTACGATAAGGCCTTCACTTTTGAGGTGGCGTGTTCCATCTTAACTACAGTACACCCTTCATTTTTTGGCTTGGAGTGTTCCATTTTAACTATAGTAAGGCCTCCATTTTTGGCTTGTAGGTTTCCATCTTAACTACGAAAAGCCCTTCTCTTTTGCCTTGAAGGGTTCCATATTAACTACGATAAACCCTTCACTGTTGGCTTGAAATGTTCCGTCTTAACTGCAATAAGGCCTAAACTTGTGGCTTAGCCTGTTCCATCGATGATTAAGCCCTTTACTTTTTGCTTGGAATGTTCCATCTCAACTACGACAAGGGAATGTACCATCTAAACAACGATAAGGAGTTTGCTTGGAGTGTTCCATCTTAACTACGGTCAGGCCTTCACTTTTCGCCTAAAGTGTTCATCTTAACTACGGTCAGGCCTTCACTTTTCGCCTAAAGTGTTCATCTTAACTACCATCAGGCCTTCACTTTTCGCCTAAAGTGTTCATCTTAACTACCATCAGGCCTTCACTTTTCGCCTAAAGTGTTCATCTTAACTACCATCAGGCCTTCACTTTTCGCCTAAAGTGTTCATCTTAACTACCATCAGGCCTTCACTTTTCGCCTAAAGTGTTCATCTTAACTACCATCAGGCCTTCACTTTTCGCCTAAAGTGTTCATCTTAACTACGATCAGGCCTTCACTTTTCGCTTGAAGTGTTCCATCTTGACCTCTGTGAATAACACGTTGCCATTGCACGCTAATCACATAGTGGATGATTTGGAAAGTGTCTATAGATTAGCCGTCTGACGTGCATTAGGGTCGATTAGGGGGGGATTGTGCAGCGGTGGGATTTATTAATACCTTTTATTGTCAGGCGCAGTTCCTTATCAATCCATGTTATTTTGATGTCCATTTCTTTATGGCGCTATTGCGCACTCACATGCAGCACGAGACTCGTGCTAATGCATACAATGTCCCAAATGGTGAGCTTGATTCTAAGGAAGATCTTTGTTAAGCTCGTTATTGAATGGCGTTGTTGTTGCTGTTGTTGTGTTGTTGATGGTGGTGGTGATGGTGGTGGTCTAAATGTATAATTTGTGCACGTATAATATGCATCATCTGGGATGTGGTGCTGCATTAGAAGTCGGGCGCATTGTGTAGACTTGGTATTGAAAGCACATTCAAGCGAAGTGTGGAGTGTACATGTCTTCAGAAGGAGAGAGCAGGAAGTTTTAAGGACTAACTTTTCCATTTTCTTCTGTCTTCACCCTGGCGACCCCTATCAGAGATGTAGGGCAGTTGAGGACCCACCGCACCCTTTAAACACACATCGCTCTCCCTGGGGACAATGATGGACGTGCCAGTGATGAACCCGCCAACCTGCTCACTAACACGGCGCAACAGTTAAGGTTGAGCTACCACTGTTAGACACTTTTAACTCGTAACTGACGGAGCCCAAGAACTTTATTTACATTCTTCTCCAAGACTATGCATGTAGATTTTTTTAAATTAAAGAGGGGTGGTGTTGGGTAGAGGGGGTTAACTTGGTCACTACGTTCCTCATTGAGCACACAGCAGCGCCACATTAAACACTCCGGGGTTTAGGTAGACTTAACTCCTTATTAGTCACAACGTGCTCACCAATCGCAGTTACAAGTGTGAAGGATGGTATACCAAAAAGCGAACAATCATCAAAGCAAGCACAGATATAGGGCGCAAATAGTAACGGTAGCCTAACACAGTTTAACAGTTTTGAAGATGTTACACTCAACATGCTCGCACGCTTGCACTGCAAAGTTGGAAAACTACTCTATCTCTATTTTAACTAGTTTAGGACTTGCATGGTGCTCTTACACTGAAGATGCTGTGCTAAGAAGTGGTTTAAGTGAAACACCCAACGCCCACCGCTGTTTTCTAAGGTTGGTGTTTTGCCATTCAGTGTGTTGAAAGGAAATTCTACACTGACACTTTGGGAACTTACTACTTCAATTGTTAATCAACTATGACATTTTTTTTGTTTAAAGAGGGAGTGCCAGTGAAATATGTTTGTATTCGTAATTAGAGTATTCATTGCATCTCTGAATTGCCCATCAGTTTACTTTTTATCGTAATATTTCTAACTTGCTCTGGAACTTACCCCCCCCCCCCTCTCCCTTCTTGACAAAGAATGCAACAAGTGTTAAAAGGGAAGTGGCAGTATTTTTAGAAGTGTGGAAATAGAGGGGGTGGGAGAGATGGAACAGAAGTGGGACAAATAACATTGGGTTAACGTTCTTCATTCAAGTCTAGGTTTGCCCTGCAGCACAAAGTGAGACAACATTATATTCGGGTAGATTCTTGGTGAAAATTTAGGAGTTTCTCATTACTTTGAAGATAAACATCAGGTCTGGATTTAGAACTTCAAATGTATTTTAGGCGTTGAGGGAGAGAATAAGATTAAGAGAGAGAGAGAGAGAGAGAGAGAGAGAGTCACGGACAGACAGAAAGACAGATAAGGAAATGGAAGAGAGAGAGAGAGAGAGAGAGAGAGAGAGAGAGAGAGGTAGGTGTCGGCAGGAGTGAGGGCCACACAGAGAGCCTGAAGGGAGAGGAGTGTCCCTTTAATTGGCGCAGCTTGTCAGGATCAGATGAATTTCCACAAACATCCCTCTCACGCCAACGGCAACAATCTGCGCACTCCGCACAGGCATCAAACTCGTCCATAGTCACTCCCACAGGCATAGACATTTTTCACTGCTACTTACGTGTAGCTTGTGTACATAACACCAAAGTAGTCAATGTACTGAGGCACGGAACTATTTTCACAGTCACAGAACAGTGCACAGGCTTCCAAGCTCTAAATATCACAAAACACGTCCATCCAACTCACCGACAGTCACAAAACACGTCCATCCAACTCACCGACAGTTACAAAACAATGTTGTCGAATTCACGAACAGTCACAGATCACAGGCGTTGGATTATTCGTTTAGCTATCTTCATCTTCTACTTTGAAGATAAACATTAGGTCTGGATTTAGAACTTCAAATGTATTTTAGGCGTTGAGGGGGAGAATAAGATTAAGAGAGAGAGACAGAGAGTCACGGACAGACAGAAAGACAGATAAGGAAATGGAAGCGAAATGGTCTGAGATCACAGGCATTGGATTCTTTATGTAGCAATCTTCTTTCATCCTCAGATTTCCAATCGCTGCCCGATTCTCTGAATGTTTGACTGAGATCAGTTTGATTGCACCGCTGGAGGATAAACTTCTAATCTTTATGCCCTATATACATTATTTTGGAAAACAAACTTGTTAAAAAGTAAATAAATAATTTTACAAAAAAACTATCTTCGTAAAACTTGGCCTAATACTGATGTAATGAGAAGAACGCTATTGTCTCATTTGGTTGCCGGTGTTATTTGTGTATCGGTGAATTGGATGCACATGTTGTCTCATATCACAGACGTCGATACTTGTTACATTAAATTTAGAATAATTAAAAAAAAGGCGTTGCCCCTTTTCCATGTAGCTGTGCGCTGTAAAAGTGGATATTGACTTTGATGTTTTTGTTCAGTGCAGTGGCCAGCATAGACCAGGAATGGCCAGCAGGGAAATAAGCATGTTGTTGACTAAACCGCCTACGTTAAGCTTGATAACGTTCACAGCAGCGCTTCTGGCATTGATGTTTCGGACGGCATAGGATATATTATTTTCTGTAGGTCTGTGTTTAGAAGAGAGAGACAGACATTAAGTTGAGAGAGAGAGAGAGAGAGAGAGAGAGAGAGAGAGAGAGAGAGAGAGAGAGAGAGAGAGAGAACAATGTGAACAAATAGAGAGAGAGAGAGAGAGAGAGAGACTTCAGACTTCAGACTTCAGAACTTTATTTTAAAAGGTTAAGATTTTAGGCATGAGCCTATTCTTACAATCAGACCTTTTGTAATAAGATAACAACGACAACATCAAAATGTACTAGGCAATTTAAAAATAATTACATTTAAAAATAAAAAAATAAAAAACAAACGTTTATTACAACAAATACAAAAAAAAATAAAAAAAATTACGAAACAAAAAACACAACCACCATTACTGCTACAACTATATATACCACCACTACTACTATAATAAACGGCTAGAAACATTAAAAGCAAATCTTATTTCGGAGACAATAGCAATGAAACAATCTTAAGAGGTTTAATTAGTTAAAAGCAAAGTACACAGCAACAAAAATTTTACATATTTAGGAAACAAATTAATCGATATGAAGCAATACATTTCATTTTTACATGCGCATTAATGATATACATTACAACATGAATTTTACATTTGCAATTTTGATACAGTTAATATTACAAAATATTATTTTTAAAAAATAAAACTTAATACATACGTTATGAAAATTAAGGCTGTGACATAATTACCAACTGAGCATTAATAATTTTGGTTTATTTGATTTGATTGAATAAATGGTAGCGTAATTTTGTTTTGAAACCGCCAACTGTTGTCTGTTGTTGGATTTGTGTTGGGAGAAGGTTCCAGATTGAAGGTCCAGAAAAGGAAAAGCTGGATTTAAATTTATCAGTGTGTGGTAAGGGCAATAAATACCTTTTAGATCTGATGGATCGACTGTTTGGGGCTGCAGAGAGAAGGACCTTTAGGTATTCAGGTGATTGATTTGTGTGAACTTTGTACATAAGCATTGCTTTGTTGTAAATAAATTGCTTATCCAAAGGTAATATTTGCAAAGTTTTCATTTTTTGTACAGTAGTCAAAGTCGGGTCAGTGTGAATAAGCTTAACAGCTCGTCGGTGAAGAGAGTTCAAACTTTTTAAAGTGTTATCACTCGCCATACACCAGATCGATGATGCATAATTTATATGAGACAAACAGTGTGCATAGAAAAACATTTTTCTAGCTTCAAGTCCTACATATTGCTTTAGTTGCTTAAGTAGAAACAAATTTCTAGATAAAGTTTTGCTAACCTTATTTACATGGCAGTGCCAGTTTAATTCGTCATCAATAACTACACCAAGTAGTTTATGTTCACGGACTTGAGTAATTGGTTTAGAATCAATGTCCAGGTTTAAATTCAGAGGCTGTATTTGATGCTTCTGTCTTGTAGTTATTACCATTGATTTTGTTTTTATGGGGTTGAGTAACATTTTGTTTTCTTTGCACCAGTTTTGCACATCCAACAGACCTTGCTGAAGTGAAAGCTGGACTTTGGACAGATCTTTGTCAGAAGTATGTAGAGTATTGTCATCAGCAAATAATTCGCATGATATGTTTGAGTTTTCAAGAGATAAGGGTAAATCATTGATAAATAAACAAAAGAGAAGTGGACCCATAATTGAGCCTTGAGGAACGCCACATGTTAAAGTTTTATAGCTTGACGATTTACCATTTAAATGGACACATTGTGTTCTGTCTGAGAGGTACGATTTGAGGAACGAAGTGGTGTTATTGCTATTAACATAAAGGCTTAATTTTGTTAATAATATGCTATGGTCGACTAAATCGAAAGCCTTCTTGAAATCAAGAAAAACTGCTCCGGTAACTGTAGATCGATTTATAGCTGATAACCATGTGTCACATAATCTGGTTAGCGCTGTGTGACAAGAATGATGTTTACGAAATCCAGACTGCAAATTATGGAACAGTTTGTGGTTTTCTATATATTGCAAAAGATGTTTATGCATATGTTTTTTCCAAGGGTTTGGACAAATTTGATAACAAAGAAATGGGTCTATAATCATTGAGACCATTCGGGGTTTTGATTTTTGGTAGTGGGATGACTTTGGCAATTTTGAGTGAAGTCGGAAATACACCTTTTTCAAGACTTAGATTAAGAACATAAGTTACAATTTCAACAATGTATGGCAGAGATATTTTTAGGATAAAAGAATTGATGTTATCTGGACCCGTCGAACGATTGTTTTGTAGATCCATAATATATTTTCCTACTTCATTTACGGCCAGCGGGGGGAATGCGAAAGAGTTTGAAGATCTTCTTTGATTACAAAAGTCTTCTAGTCTACATGGGGTGGTGTATTCATGTTTACCTTTGAGACCAATGTTGGCTATGCTTAAGAAGTGGCTGTTGTATTCTTCTTCAGAGAAGGTAGCTTTACTCACATGGTTCTGATTACGTGATTTGTGTGTGATTTCATTCATTGCTTTCCAGAGTGAAGCGGTATCCCCCCCATTTTCAATTATTTTCTGAAAATAATTCTTCTTGGACATTTTAACAAGAGTATTGACTTTGTTTCTTAGAATTTTATATTCATTAAACTGCTTATTCTTTTTGTATCTGTCTCGCTGTTTCATAGCTTCCATTATTTTGGGAGTTAGCCAGTTTGGAAGTGTTGGACTTTTTACTCTCTTCTTACACATAGGTGCATGTTTATTTATAACGGGAAGGAAGAGTAAATAGAATTCTTCAAGAGCTTCATTTGGATCCGTCTTGTTCAGAACATTCGCAAATGAAATTAAACTAAGCTCAAACAAAAATGCGTTTTTATCGAAGTTTTTAAAGGACCTGTATTGTATGTAATTATGCTCTGTTTTAGTATACTTTTCACGCTCACATAGCCATGTGCAAATAGTAGGACAGTGGTCACTCATGCCACTTTGAATCACCAGTACTTTATCAACTCTATTCCTCTGACTGGTGTAAATATGATCCAGAAGAGTTGAGGAGTTCGGTGTTATTCGAGTTGATTCCTTTACAAGCTGATGGAGACCAAACATGGATAACGTGGATTTCCAGGAATGTTGTGGTTTATGCAAGTCAATATTAAAATCACCGAGTAAAAGAATATCTCTATTTGTTGCACTGACATAGTCCATCATTTGAACAAAATGATCATACCAAATATATGCAGACGACGGATTTCTGTACAAAATTCCTACAAGAAACGATTGAGATTTATACGCTTTTATTTCAAACCACATACACTCCACATTTTTGGATTCTAAGTCAGAACGTCTTTTGATAGAATGTAAGATGTTCTCATGAATATAGACGCCAATTCCTGTTTGACCAGGATATTGAGCATCTTGACGAATGAAGGAATAATTAGGAATTGATAAAATGTCATTAGATTTGTTTTCATCAAGACGAGTCTCAGTGATACCAAGCATGTGGAGGTATGGAGTTTGACTGATCAGGTTGTTTACATCATGCAATTTATTGTACAGGTGATAGATATTCACGTGCCCAAAACGAAGGCCTTGCTTATGATTTAAATTTGTCGCCATAGTACATATAATTTTGAAATAAAAGATTGGACGAAAATATGCGAACGACACCAACAGAAGAATACAAACAGAATAAAAATCAGGAAAACTGATAAAATTAACAATAAGCAAGTAGCAAACTCAAGCTTCAAGATAATATGGATACACAGAAACAATTCGAAGCACGGTCTCTGTGCAAATAGGAGGTCGATGCAAGTTGTCAACGTTTAATACTAACCGCAAAGAAAGTGGACAACAACCACTCGCTAAAACGAAAACCAACGGAATAATAGATTGTGGCAAGGGCAGATAAAACATTCATCATTCAACACAACAAATTTTTATTTCAATGTCATTCAAAAATATATGTCACAGACTACAAAACTACTACACTACAAACGAACTGTATTTATAATGCTTGAATTTGCTATAAATTCGTCGATGCGCCTGTTTTCCGCCCATTTATTTAGTGTTCAGTGCTAGTGTGCAATGAACTGAAAATGTCCATCAGTGTGTAAGGATGGTGCGTGGTTGTGGAGTAAAGAAGGAGGGGAGACCACGCGTGGCGTAAGGGGCAAGATTTGGCATGTGTTGTGAAGGATAGGATAGTGGAGGGGAAGGTGGAAAGGGGTACTGAGAAAAGGGATAGCGGTTGATCCCCTGTGGGTGGTAGGGGGAAAAGTCCGGGAGATAATGGGGGGTGTATGCGGTAGGGGGATACGGGTGTTGTGGTAATGAATGTGGAGGCTGGTGGGAACGAGATACAGATACTATATCACAGTCTGCCCATGGACTGAAGTGATTTTGAGGTGGTGGGTAAGAACCACGAGAAGCCTGCTCTGTAAAGCGTGAGTTTTCACTGGAAAGGGGATGGAATTGATTGGGGTGGGCAGTCAGTGAGGGATGATTAGAGCTATGTGGGTTTTGGTTGGGTGGTTGCGATTCTTGCAAGTCACATACCTGTTCACTGGTCGCATAGTGCGAGCTCTCTCTTGCAAGGGGGTATACATTACTAGGATGTGAAGGTGGAGGGGGCTGGTGAGATCTGTGGAAAGGATGTCTGTGATGAAGAGATTGGTCGTTTCCTGCACGTGTTTTAAGATTAGGAAAATCTTCATCAACAGCACGGAAAGATTGGTAATGTGGGGTCATTGTGGGGTCAAGATTGCGCGTTTCGGACTGAGTCGTGGACGCAGGGCCAGGTATAGACAAGCGAAAATTCATTGCCAGGCTGGTGATTCCAGCTGGACTTGGGTGAATGGTGTCATGGTACAGTTTCTTTCGGGGAGCTCCCGAGGCTACGCGAAATGTTCTGTAATTGTCTATGATGGACACTTTCAGTTCCCTGCACGCATGAGTCAAGTTCCTGTTCGATGGGAAGATTGAATTGTTCAAATTGTCTTTTCCAAATGCAGGAATGATGGTGCTAAGCCTGATGCTGCTATTGGGAAACACATTCATGCATACATTAATCAAAGTTTTCCATGTTTTGCTCGTAACAACCCCTGCGGGACAATTGTTCACACCCACGTGTATCGTGACATGTTCTACGGTACTGACAGGTGACTTAGGAGCCAACCACTCGATTATATCTTCTATCTTCAGTCCCGATACACACACTTTTTGTAGTCTTTGACCTGGGGGCTGAAGGCGCTTAGCATTGATTCCCTTAACTACTGAATCTCCAATCAGAAGAAAAGATGTTTGTGGATTTATAAGAGAGAGAGAGAGAGAGAGAGAGAGAGAGAGAACAATGTGAACAAATAGCTCATAATATTGAGTTGAAAAAAATTGAAAACATAGATTGGGGCAATGACTGCGAATACCTAGATTAGGTGAGGTAACTTTACCTGTGTAGCTAAAACCGACCACAACATTGCTGTGGGGATAGTACGCTACCAATGCTGGGATCTACTGTGTCCTAAGGATCAGATGAGTTTGAGGTAATTAAAGTTGGCCAGGGTGCGTCAATCAGAGGTGTGCAGCCATCCATCTCCTGTTTGCAGCGTTTGCATATGGTGCTGTGCTTCACTGGGCAGTCTATCAACATTAGGGGACAGCCTATCAACATTATGGGACAGTATATCAACATTAGAGGACAGCCTATCAACATTAAGGGACAGCCTATGCACAAAGCTTTGATCTACCTCACAGCTCTTTGTTTACATGATACGTGTGACGCTCCTGGTTCATTCCACCTCAACTCTCGTGTTCTGAAGAACCGCACACAACATTGTAGCTGAAGAAACTCTGCTTGTTTAATGCTTGATATAGACATCGTCAGCAACAAGAACAGCAACAAACATTTTCAATATTGATTGATGTACATTTGCATGTTTTAAAAAAGACCTTGATTGAAACAATTTTTGGAACTCCTGTAAGAGTTCGCTCATAAGTTGCTATTTTGTAAATTACCGATATCTTGTGCTCTTTTCGAAATCAGTCTTTACTTATAGTTTTTACAACAGAGTGCCAAACTGTTTTTTGGATGAAGGTAAGTAACTCTGTTTATAGCCGCTGTACAGTAAGGGCTGTGGGCTGTTCACTGTTGGCTCATATTGCTCCTTCTGACATGTCGATTGTGGTTGTGCGATTGCTGTCTCAAGTCACCCTGACCCACACCAGAGGAATATTGCAATTAGCGCAGGCCTGTTATTAATTCTCTCTCTCTCTCTCTCTGATTGGTTTTGTATAATGTGCGACCCACATTTGACCTGATTGTGAGAGAGAGGGAAAGAGAGATGTGTTTGTGTGCGCGCGTAAGCATATGTACGGACGAACCACAGTTACCCACATTCCATTGTTTAAGGGTGTGTGTGACCGTACTGTACATGTACGCGCGTATATATTATTAGTACAACTCGGATGAAGCCCAATCCGATCATTCACTTGACTGCCGTATTTAACTTTTTTGTTCCGCGTCGTTTGACGTGCCCCCGCAACCACAAAATGTGGACTACGTGATTGGCTTTTTAAGGCCTTTGAAGTGGAGCATTGGGCTATCAGACACGGGTGCCTAATGAGGTAGGATTTGATGTAGGGGACAATTAAAGTCAATAGTGATGGAAAAGTGTAATGAAGTATGTCATCACCTTAATTCAGCGCTCAGTGATACGGACTTCATCTATCCGGTCCCCAGACAAGGTAGATTAACTGGTCTTAAACGAACAACCAAACCAGCCTTTCATGAAGTTTAGACCGCTGCTTCAAAGCTATAAGCCGTCTGATAAACCTGCCGTATCAACTGCTTCATTTGTTGACTTGGAGCTACGTTTGATAGATCAGGAAGTGATGTGGTAGTGAAGTCAAAGTCCACACACTTGACATGCAACATGCACACACATTTATGGTTTGTTAAATCATCTAAATAAATATATACTCTTACTGAAAGCAAGTGCTAGTGCCGTAGACTACTGTCAGAGGAGAACGAGGCAGCGGCGATGATTACGGCAACGACGACGACGACTACTAAGGAGAAGAAGAAGAAGAAGAAGAAGAAGAAGAAGAAGAAGAAGAAGAAGAAGAAGAAGATGGTGTTCAATGGCGTGTGGTGGCGGGATGTAAGGAAGAAGGAGAGGAAGGAGAAAGAGCACTATGGACTATTAAGTCTTCGCAGACGATCAGCTTATCCACTGGCCTTGACCTAACATCGCAGCATGGTGGGATCAAACCTTAGGACTTAACTCACCTTGGCTATCGGTGACCACCAGCGAATGCATTATTGGCAACCGAGATATCTGAAAACAGACATTCGGTCCCTGCTCTAACGTCTCGCCAGTTTCCTTCTATACGATCGTTACGCTTCAACCGATCTAACAGGCCAAGTGCCAGTTCCAAAGAAACAGTCACAGCGAAGCCCTCCTAAACGCGCTGTGGAGTTTAGTCACGCACTGCTCACTCCATGGGACGTAAGTCACCCAATACTTATAGCTCTGCTCACTCCATGGGACGTAAGTCACCCAATACTTATAGCACTGCTCACTCCATGGGACGTAAGTCACCCAATACTTATAGCACTGCTCACTCCATGGGACGTAAGTCACCCAATACTTATAGCACTGCTCACTCCATGGGACGTAAGTCACCCAATACTTATAGCTCTGCTCACTCCATGGGACGTAAGTCACCCAATACTTATAGCAGAGGACCCTTTGAATGGTCCGACACCAACTTTAAAATGGTCTGGCACCAAGTTTACAGTCAAATAGTAGACATTTTGGAAGTTGTTGCACAATTTTGATATCGAAACACTTTGATATTACACGCTTTTCATGTGATCTCGACACACTTGAGATATTACACGCTTTTCATGTGATCTCGACACACTTGAGATATTACACGCTTTTCATGTGATCTCGACACACTTGAGATATTACACGCTTTTCATGTGATCTCGACACACTTGGGATATTACACGCTTTTCATGTGATCTCGACACACTTTAGATATTACACGCTTTTCATGTGATCTCGACACACTTTAGATATTACACGCTTTTCATGTGATCTCGACACACTTTAGATATTACACGCTTTTCATGTGATCTCGACACACTTTAGATATTACACGCTTTTCATGTGATCTCGACACACTTTAGATATTACACGCTTTTCATGTGATCTCGACACACTTGAGATATTACATGCCTTTCATGTGATCTCGACACACTTTAGATATTACACGCTTTTCATGTGATCTCGACACACTTTAGATATTACACGCTTTTCATGTGATCTCGACACACTTTAGATATTTTACAATTTTTATTTTTAGGTGCCACGTGAGTATTTCAGGCTGTCAGTACTTTTAACGGCGTTGATTTGTGCTGGATTGTGTGGCTTTGAGCACACTCTGTAGGAATCTCCTGTATCAGGTTGCAGGCACCACCATGCCAACCTGCGGAGCTGTACGCCCTTGCTGTCACTGCAAACTTTGTAGTGACAAATTATTTGAGTCTGTGATTGGGTACACTATTGTCACCAGGGGCCAGGACACCTCCCGCCACTAGCTTGACAACGGACTATTTACAGTTACAACTAACTCGACTACATTTCTAACGATAGATGATGATGATGATGATGATGATGATGATGATGATGATGATGATGATGATGATGATGATGATGATGATGATGATGATGATGATGGTGTCCACAAGAATATTATGACAAGGTCGTGCTGACTGGGGTTGAAAACAAAGTAGAGAGCATGGTCAACTGTGAGATGGTCCATGAGCCTGTCACCAGGGGCCAGGACACTTCCCGCCATTAGCTTGATAACGGTCACTTTGCCTGTACACACACACACACACACACACACCAAAGCATGCACGCAGACACATACACCCATATTCTCTCCCCCTCTTCCTCCTTCTCCTCTCTCTCTGTCTGTCCCACTGTCCCTCTCACACACATATAATTGTTGGTTTGCCCACTTGTTGGTGACCTCATACGTGGGTTGTGGTGTCATTTGTCAATCCACAGTACCGCGGTGGGTAGCAGAGGTCAGATGTTTGGACATTACACAAATATTATGAAATTCCGTATGAAGAGTTCTTCTCTAAAACCAAATCCATAGGGTGTGTGTTTGTGGGTGTGTGTGTGGGGGGAGGGGGGCGATGTAAAAACGCCGTTATTGTTACACACTCTATACACTCTGCCTATGTTCTTTTGACGTCAGAACAGCGTTTCCTTATGGTTATGGCTATGTTAGGCTTAAGGTCAGGTTTAGGGTTTAGGTTAGGGTTAGCATTTTTTTTAAATGGACACATTTTTAAAAATGTCAAAAAACGTATGTGGCGTTTTATGAAAGCTATTACAACGGCGTTTTTAGACGGTGGTGTGTGTCTGTGTTTGTGTGTGTGGGTGTGTGGGTGTGTGCCTGTGTGTGTGTGTGTGTGCGTGTGTGTGGGTGTGTGCGTGTGTGTGTAGGTTACGTATGTAATTTTGTGGCTGCTTTGTCCGACAGGCCCTGTAGAACAGTAAAAGAAGTTGGAGGTTCCACGTCTGGCGTGGTATTGAGCCACACAATAAACAGATTGATTCCAAAACAGGAAAGCATTTAGCATCTACACCCACCACACTAATAGTGCCAGGAGTTGTAAAAGCCCCAGGCTTTGGATCTATTGAGTTGGCAACTAGCTTTTTACTCCTAGATTTATGTATTCGTCAGCGTTATTGCCATTCTAGTGAGCATTACTGTCGTCGTCGTCATCATCATCTGAAGAAGAAGAATTTGGGTCACCTGAGCATCATGTTCAAGTTACAGGTGCGGCAGAAGGAAGATGGTTACCCATTTAAATGCTATTCGCTAACGTCATTGCTTGCAGTTTTTCGCTAGGCGAGAGAGAGAGGAGAGAGAGAGAGAGAGAGAGGGGGGGGAGAGTGAGAGGGAGGGAGAGGGAAAGAGAGGGAGAGAGAGCTATAAGCTGACTACAGTGTATTTGTGCCAACTTTCTCAGTCACAAACTACACAACCTTCCTCTAAATGACTCTTCAATCCCTCTTGCCCTTTTGATTACACCTCCCATACAACCACCCGACCCACCCCTCCCCTCGCCAATGTGTTAACCACCCCACTCCTTCTGTAGTCTGCTACTGTACACCACCAATCTGTAACACCACCTCCTCCAATCCCTGTCCCGTCCAAAATGTTCTTAACTTTCCCTCTAATCTGTAACACTATCGGCGAAGATGGATTTTGTGAGTGGACAGCAGTGATTGGCTGATAGTTCGGTTTGCTAGCTGTGCGACTGTGCTACGCTTTGCTATTTTCCGTCTAAAGTGACTTGCTAAAGTCGCTTGCAGACATCTTTCAACAAACTACAATACATCAGCATCACCAACTAACTGAAACATATCTATACACTTAAAAACAGGTGTGATGGTCGCTATCCTATCCAGTACCTCGTAGGTCGTTGTGTATATAATCGTTTATCAAACGTACTCAATCTCTCTCAGTGTCAAGCCAGTTCATTCTGGAATGTTGCCCTCCCACCTCTTTTTCTGTCTCCCTCTTCCTCTGTCTCCTTGCACCGTGCCTTGCAGAATGGTCTGGTGACGTGGCCATACCATCGGAGTTTCCTTTTCTTCACCACTGTCAGCATGTCATCATGTTGTCCAATGGCTTGTGTAATGGTCTGTCGGACTTCGTTGTTGGTGATGTGCTGGGTATAAAAAATACCCAGAAGTTTTCTGTAGCACCTCATCTCCGTACTTTGTATTCGTCGTTGGAGATCTGCTGTGAGGGTCCACGCAAGCGTATAGGAAGATGGAGATGACAAGGGAGCGCAGCAGCCTTACCTTGGAATGTAGACTTATGGTCCTATCTTTTGAAATGGGCTTCAACCTTGTCAGGGCAGCAGTTGTTAGTGTGATGGTTGACTAGATTTTACAAAAAAAATAGTCATGCGGGCAGTTACGAATTTGAAGAATCCATTTACATTTTATTGCATTTTCCTGCAATAATAGATATTGCCTGCATAAATTACATGTCCGCAGTTGGCAATTTTTGTAGTATTATTACTTTATAGGGTTATGATTCAACTTTAAATTGTTAGATTTGCTTTTATGTTTGAATGTCTATGCGTGAGAAAGAGTGGATGGTCTAAAAAAGCATGCACGTGAACTGAAGTTAAAGTAAATTATTGGATCGCTAGATCTTTTACCGCTAGTTACTTCCATTGACATCTTAAGTGTCCAGGATGTGGTCCTGATTCGGCTCTTGGCAGTCCGCTGGACCCTATAAGCATTGAATATCTTGTGTCCAGGACGTGAGGCTCAAACGGTGACCTGCCTATGTATGTGGGTGCGCCTGGTCACTGCGAGGCTTGTGCATAGTGTCCTATTCATTCATAATATTATTTGAAATACCTTTTTGACGAACAAGTACCGTGCTTTTGATTTATGAATGTCTAGCTAGTTAATTGCTATATATGAAGAGCCTATTATGTAAGTTGCAGCTTATGTGGTTTTCTCCACTATCAGCTCTATAACATGCGTGCACTTTTGAAACTAAAGTGGGGAGGGAGAGAGAGAGAGAGAGAGAGAGAGAGAGAGAGAGAGAGAGAGAGAGAGAGAGAGTAAACTCATTACATGCGAGGTTCAACTTTATGCATTGAATCAAGTATGGAGACGCCTTCACAACAATGTTTATTCACAATGTCTTCTTACTTATTCATTGTTTCTGCTCAGAAATGTCCCGCCAGTAACGGCTTGCCAGCAATTTTAGAACCTGAATGGTTACAGCTCCTTTGCTGTGCCATAACGCTAGCCCTGGAGCCAAGTTCAAGGTCCTTTTTGAGGAGACCGGCCTATTGGCAATTACGATCCTTTGCTGTAGACCGAGACTACAGAGGTGAACAAAACTGCCCGGAATGAGCTTCCTACCGATGGTTGTAGGAAGTGACAGCTATGTCTATTTAGTGTGTATAGGATAGTGTTTCAGGGGCGGATCAGTTAGGTTTTGGGGGGGGGGGGGGGGTTCCAAAATTCTATTAAAGGGACTTACTCGGTAAATGTTAATGATGGTCAAGAAACGCTTCAGATCAAGCATCAACATTGGCAGGACACACACTTTTCGAGCAGACATCGGAAGTGACCACAATCTTGTGATGATGTCTTTCCGACTTCACTTGAAGAGAGTAAACACAGCAAAGTGCACTAGACTAAAGTTCGACCTGGACAAACTGCAAGACCCGGAGGTGACAGAAATATTTTAGGCCACAATTGGAGGGAAATTTGCACCACTGCTCATTTTAAGAGCTGGTGAAGTAGATGTTAACACCATGACCACCACCTTCAACTTAGCTGTGACAGATGCCTCCATGGAAATCCTTGGAAAGCACCGGTCAAAGAAGAAGCTGTGGATCACACCTGAACTTTTGGACCTGTGTGATAAACGAAGAGATGAAAAAGAAAAGGAACACCTGACAGGGAGCTGATGCCTACCGAAAAATCAACAATGACATCCGAAAAGGCATGCGCACAGCAAAGGAGAACTGGACAGAAGCTCAATGCCAGGAAATAGATAACAGTCTGAACAAAAACAACAGCAAGAAGGCCTACCAGACTGTGAAGCCGCTGACAAGTGTTAAACAGCCCAAGGTCTCCACGATCCAAAGCAAGTGGCTTATGCCTTACAGAAGAACAACAAGTCTTGGACAGATGGACAGAGTACTGCTCTGACCTTTACAACCACAAACCAAACGGAGACCCATCAGTTCTAACATGTCCAGAGAACAGAGAAGAAGAAGAAATCCTCCCAATTCTCCGAGAAGAAGTTGAGGCAGCAGTGCAATCGCTGAAGAAGGGGAAGTCAGCGGGAGTGGACAACATACCCGCGGAACTGCTTCAAGCAGGAGGAGAAGCGATGATCGACGCACTCACCATTATGTGTAACAAGATGTGGCAGAGTGGGGAGTGGCCTTCACCATGGACATCACTTGTCATCACTCTTTCCAAAAAAGGTAACCTTCAGGAATGTGAAAATTACCGCACCATCAGCCTCATCAGCCATCCCAGCAAGGTCCTCCTGAAATATAATACTCAACAGGTTGAAACCCCAAGCTGAAAAAAATCATAGCCGAAAAGCAAGCAGGATTTAGGGCAGCGCGAAGTACCACTGAACAGATTTTCAACCTCAGAATAATCTGCGAGAAATATCTACAGCACCAACATCTATATCATGTGTTCGTAGACATCAAAAAGGCGTTTGACCGAGTCTGGCATGCAGCTCTGTGGGCAACCATGAGAGTGTACAACATCAGCCCTAAAATTGTTGAAGTAATCAAAAGCCTGTATGACAAGGCTACCAGTGCAGTCCTCCACAACAGCACCATCGGAAACTGGTTCAGAACAACAATCGGTGTGCGTCAGGGATGCCTACTCTCTCCAACACTCTTCAACATCTTCCTAGAGCGCATCATGTGAGATGCCCTTGCAGACCACGAAGGCACAGTCAGCATAGGGGGAAGAGCAATCTCCAACCTTCGTTTTGCGGATGACATTGATGGATTGGCTGGAGAAGAACAAGAACTTGAACAGCTGGTACAGAGGCTTGACACCACTTCCAGAGCTTATGGAATGGAAATAAGTGCAGAGAAGACCAAAATGATGACCAACAACACCCATGGCACCAACACGGACATCAAAGTCCAAGGCCAATCCCTCAACACAGTGCATAGCTTCAAATATTTATTAGCCATTGTATCAGACAATGGGTCCCGACAGGAAGTCCTCTCCAGGATCGCACGAACAACTGCTACCCTGGCGAGGTTGAAGACAATTTGGAAAGACAGGGCCATCAGTCTACATTCCAAGGTAAGGCTGCTGCGCTCCCTTGTCATCTCCATCTTCCTATATGCTTGCGAAACATGGACCCTCACAGCAGATCTCCAACGAAGAATACAAAGCATGGAGATGAGGTGCTTCAGAAGACTTCTGGGCATTTCCTATACCAAGAACATCACCAACAACGAAGTCCGACAGACCATCACACAAGCCATTGGACAACACGATGACGTGCTCACAATGGTGAAAAAACGGAAACTCCGATGGTATGGCCATGTCACCAGATCATCAGGTCTTGCAAAGACCATCCTGCAAGGCACAGTGCAAGGAGGTAGAAGAAGAGGGAGACCGAAAAACAGGTGGGATGACAACATTCGAGACTGGAATCAAGACCCCATCGACCGGCAGATTGCCAGGCGGAAGTGGCGCTGGGTGGGACACACTTTGCGGAAACCCCAACGGGACATCACACGGCAAGCCCTACAGTGGAATCCTCAGGGGAAGAGGAAGGTTGGTCGTCCCAAGAAGACCTGGAGGCCTTCCTGTGAGGAGGAGATGAAGAGCTGCAACCTGTCATGGGGTGAACTGAAAAAGGCTGCCCAGAACCGAGTGCGCTGGAGAACTGTTGTGGAGGCCCTTTGTTCCACGCGGAATTCAAGGAATTAAGCAAGTAAGCAAGAAACAATCAGGGTTGCTGAGGACAGGGAAAGATCGAGTACGTTGGTTAAACGATCATCTGTGGTGCCCCTTCGACCTCCGAGTTATGGGATAGGATACGATAGGATAGGATATGTTATTTACTTTTAAGATTAAATTTTCAAAATAATAATTACCTCCTTTGCTCCCAAAATATGTACTGAGCTTTGCCACACCTTTCGAATCGGAGGGCTTCAACGACGGCGTTCGCGGCAGTTTGAAGCGCTGGGTTGCCCACACTATGACTTTTTCAGCATGCGAGGTACTTTTAAAATGACCAAGCCAAAATGATCTACCTACCACCAAAATGCAAAACATATATATATAGTCATATAATAGGCTGACGTCAATTTTTTTTAACGCTAGCGATCTGAGTCACACTGCCTTCACGATGGACCGATCGATCGCGATCGACGTATTGGGCACTCCTGTCTAATCCATTATATTATCCATTAGGAATATCGTTTCCTTTCTTTTCATTTCTTCCGCTCGTGCCCCCCCCCCTCCTCCCTCCTAAAAAATAAACAAAAACTAAAACTACAAATAAAATAAATAAATAAATAAATAAATAAATAAATAGAATGTCGACGAAGACGGGAAATAACAGCTTTGCTCTTTGTGGAGCACGAAAGACGGTGTTTGTCTGGAGATTGTTTAGAATGATTGCAATGATTGAAGTTTTTTAGGGAGAAGATTGCGAGGGCTTGCATATTGTGGGAAAAGTCAAATACTCGTACCCAAAAAAAAATACAATTAAATAAATAAATAAATAAATTAATAAATATATATATAATTTATTTATTTATTTATTTTTATTTTTTTTATTTTTTGTTTTTATAATTTCATATATATATTAAAGTGATTTTTTTCTCTCTCTTTCTCTCTCTCCTTCTTCTTCTTCTTCTTTTTTTCCTTTTTTTTTTTTTTTTTTTTTGGGCTGGGGGGGGGGGTTTCCGGAAACCCCGGAAACCCCCCCCTCGTCCGCCCCTGTGTTTGGCGTTAGTAAATATTATTTACGTATAACCCATTACCCTTGTTTTGCAGCTCAGTTGCGGTTATTGTAATCATAACATTCTATGTTGTTTACATGGACCGGTTCATAACATGACAGTAATTGTATGTTGCTGTGTACGCGTGTCAGCTGACTTATTTTTCCTGTGTGCGTTACAATATAATACAGGAGGCAGAACGTGCGTTACAATATAATACAGGAGGCAGAACGCATTCCCACCAGGACAGCAGAGAGCACAAATTCTGTCATTATACTGACAAGATTAATTTATAGGGCTGTTTAATGAACCTTATGACACTATATTGTAGAATTTGGAGTTTCAAGTTGCACACTCCCCATGTCAGACATGGCTATTACAGCTGACTGCCATACTACATCACTGATCTGACGGCAGTCCAGATCCACAAATCTAACTTATTTCCATTCAGATGACAGAGCTTAGAAAAAAAAGTGTTAACGAATTTGAGTAGTTAATTAAGGTAAACAGGATATTACGCACGATGCTCAACGTAAATAGTTATATATACGGTATAAGATATCAGTAGTTTAGTTAGCTATTCATTGCTCACAGGGTCCAGCGGACTGCGAAGTGCCCAATCAAGGCCAAACATTGGTTGAAAGAGGACTCACTCTGATCCGTATAAAAGATCTGCTGAAACAACCCTAGTGGTAACACCAAAGGCAGTCCACCAGCCGGTCACTTTACGATAAAGGCATCACATGCAGGGGACGCTGAGGCTATACTCTAATTTATGGAACCCCCGTTTACAAACATACATTTAGAATACAAACATCATTATAAAATATTAACAACACACATACATTAGCCTCCATTGCTAAAATTACATAAGCATTAGTTACCATTTGGCGGAAAGCGTCCAATATTTCCAAGCTGACTCAACAGACCTCACACACAAATAAGGAGTTTTGGAAGAGTTTTCAAGAACAAAGGGTAAGTGACTGGTCTAGCGAAGAATATAGTATAGTAGATTGATGGAACAGAGTAGGAATGAGAAAAAACAAAGGAGAAAGATAGTGGGAATTTAAAGCTCTACATTTCCAGAAAGTGGGGATACTATTTAAACAGAAACCCCCCGGCCGGCACCTCTCGGAGTAAGATATCAGTATGAGCTGTACATTTACAATTGAACTGACAGAATATACCACTAAGATATTAAAAAGTCGGACATGTTTACCAGGGAAAAAAAGGTAAATTATTTTCTTTTTTTTCTTTTTTCATGCAGCACAGCGTTTAATGTCCGAATCGCGTTATTGTTTTATTTTAATTATGTACAAATTATTTAATAACTCACGGTACTCTTTTATTTTAATGATCTACAAATTATTAAATAACTGCGTTTTGACAAGTAAAATTTTGTTTATGAACTATAGAATTATCTTCAGTCAATTCAATGATCAGTATGACTAATACGTTAGTTATTAACTGTACTTCTTGTAAAACTCAAAATGTCACGTATAATGTTCAAGTTTTTCTTATAACAAATAACAAAAAACATTATCTATAACTCAATCAGGGTGATATGGAATTTGAAAGCACAGAAACACAAAAGGAAAACCAAATGAAGAAGGGAATAAAACAATCTCCATTTTCATACAATAATTAGTTTACACAACAAAACACATACAACAAATAACAACGTCAAAACAAAAAGAGATAAAACTAAAACTACAATGAACAATAGGTCAATGAACTGTACACACAGAAACAGGATCAGTCATATATGGAACCAATCCCCATTGTTTCAGTGTTATGGAATACTGAAGACACCTGTGTACTGTATTCTCTTTCAGCTTTCCCTAATTAGGCTGTGTTGGAAGTGTCTTTATTATTAGAGATTATTAAACTGCTATTGCTCGTTGGTTGTCGTGTTTTTTAGTTCACGAACCCAAACCCTACCTTATCCCCAAAATAAAAAAAAATTCTTCCTCCTTTTCCATTAACTTGTTCTCATTTTTTTTCAAGTTTATGTTCAAGTTCTCAGTTTATGTAAGAAAACCAGTAATACGTGATCAAAAGAATCAGACTGGTATACGGCAATGGTGGATTCAGTCCCGATGCTTGAATCTTGTGTAATTCTAATTCATTATCCACGCAGCCCGTTCACTTAGCAACAAGGCAGGAGTCATCGTTATAAGTTCTTTTTTAACGTTGTTCAGCAAAAGGGCGCAAACAGCAATCATCAACTGCAACCAACATCTCTTAACGAAAAACCCTCATCAAGACGCTCATACCTTGCTACTTGAATAGTCTGTTAACAATGTAGAAAAATACTGAATGTTCCAGAATGACGCAATAAAATTTTTTTTTTTTAAATCTGAAATAACATTCGTCATTAGAATTTACAGTGTCTTACCTCATAGAATTTTTTAACGCGTTCGAAAATGTAATAACCTGTTACTAAATAGATCTGAAAGTTTTGATCAATAAACACATTATATAAGGCCACTTCAGCAACAGCATAGATCATATGACAATAAACGCTGTAATTGAAACACAATATCCGTGAGTATAGTGATAGTCTCAGTGGTAACACATATGTTTACAATATACTCTGTACTCTGACATACAAAGATTCATGGTGTAGAGTTAGAACGTCAGACTCCAGATGAACTCTTTGTCAGACAGCGCATTGTTGACAATTCTAACTAGCCGTCACATATTCATCAGCTTGAAACTTACCCAAAACGTATAGTTTGTATTTTATTTCTAAGCCCAAAACCTAATTTATTGTCGCCCATAAAACACAAGAAAATTCTGCTTGTAATCCAAACCCAGCGGGAAACCCGATTCTTTTTTAGATTTTCTTCAAGGAAAGCGATAATGTTCTGTTTTATGAGCTGTACCTGTCAAAGCATGAAAGTTTTCAGTCCATTTCCCAATAATAGGCTGTTTCATGTTTCGGAGCTGAAAAACCTCTCCTTAGGAGTAAAATCGCCTCTCCTGAGGAGTAAAATCGCCTATCTGACGTCAAACATCACCTTTATTAATGTAATATTGAACTTGAGACTAGTCCACTACTGTGGTATAAGTGTGGCTATTGCAGCATATATTCCATGACAAAACTGTACAGGACTAATACAATTAAAGTGATGGTGATAACCCTACAACGGTTGCTGCACTGGACCTGCCAACCCAACCGTATTGGTCTCGACGTCGTACAAGTTTCTGTTAGATTATAGTTTGCTGTTTAGTGAACTGTTGTATCTTTTTATGCGCCTTGTTTGTATTGATTATAGTCCTGTCATTATTAAGATTCAGGCTTGTCTGTAGTGATTGATTCCTGTCATTGTTATGATTCAGACCTGTCCTTTTTTCTTGAAATCTCTTCCGGGACAAAACTCTTCATTTGTGTGCGAGGTCTGTTGTTTCAGCTTGGGAATATTGGACGCATCGGCTACAGATTTGTTGACAAGTCACACATGCGTAAATGGCTACTTACTCGTGTAGCTTTCAGCGACGCTTTCTGCCAAATGGTCGCTAGGGCTTCCTATGATATTATTTAGCAATGTAGGCATTTTTTATGTATGTGTTTTGTTGATATTGTTGATATTTTATAATAATGTTTCTATTCTATTTTGTTTTTGTAAACGGGGGTTCCAGCAATAGCCTCAGCGTCCCCTGCGTGGGATGCCTTTATTGTAAAGTGACCGGTTGGTGGAGTGCCTTCAGTGTTACCACTGGGATTGATTGATTGATTGATTAGGTAGATTACCGTCCCCGGACACAGTAGCATATAGGGGACATTACCACTGGGATTGTTTCAGCAGATTTTTTATGCGGATCAGGGGTGAGTCCTCTTTCAGCCAAGTTGTAGTCTTGATTTTATGGTCCTGATTCGGCTCTTTGCAGCCCGCTTGACCCTGTTACTGTAAGCAATGAATAACTAACTAAATTCAGACCTGTCTGTAGTGAATGTATTCCTGTCATTGTTGTGATTCTGGTCTGCCTGTAGTGATTGTATTCCTGTCATTATTAGGATTCAGACCTGTCTGTTTGTATTTCACTGTCCGGGAAATTATGTTTACAATCTTTTGTTTGCACTCTTTTTTTTTCTTCTTTTTTTTTTCCAATCATCGAAAGCCTGTATGAGCAGTGCAGTCCCCCACAACAGTTTCAGAACAACAATCGGCGTGCGTTAAAGATGCTTACTCTCTCCAGTTCTCTTCAAAATCTTCCTAGAGCGCATCATGTCAGATGCCAGATCACGAAGGCACAGTCAGCATTGGGGGAAGAGCAATTTCCAACCTTCATTTGGCGGATGACATTGATTGATGGGTTATCCAAGGCAAGGCTGCTGCGCTCCCTTGTCGTCTCAATCTTCATTTACGCTTGCGAAACATGGACTCTCACAGCAGATCTACAAGGAATAAATATAAAGCATGCAGATGATGTGCTACAGAAGACTTCTGGGCATTTCCTATTCTCAGCACATCACCAACAACGAAGTCAGAAAGACCATCACACAAGCCATGGGACAACACGATGACATGCTCACAGTGGTGAAGACACAGAAACTCCGATGGTGGCCACGTCACCAGAGCATCAGGCCTTGCAAAGACCATCCTGCAAGTCACGGTGCAAGGAGGCAGAAGAAGGGGGAGACATAAAAAGAGGTGGGAGGACAACATTCGAGAATGGACTGGCTTGACACTGAGCGAAGCCATGAGGGTTGCTGAGGACAGAGAAAGATTGAGTACGCTGGTTAAACTATCATCTGTGGTGCCCCAACGACCTTCGAGTTACGGGATGGGATAGGATTGATGGATTGGCTGTAGAAGAACAAGAACTTGAACAGCTGGTACAGAGGCTCCATACCACCTCCAAAGTATTTGGAATGGAAATAAGTGCAGAGAGACCTAAATGATGACCAGCAACACCAATGGAATCAACACGAACATCAAAGTCCCTCAACACAGTGCATAGCTTCAAACACGTAGGAGTCATGGTATCAGACAGGAAGTCCTCTCCAGGATCGCACAAACAACTGCTGCCCTGACAAGGTTGAAGCCGAGTTGGAAAGATAGGACCACCAGTTTACACTTCAATGTAAGACTGCTGCGCTCCCTTGTCATCTCCATCTTCTTATACGCTTGCGAAACACGGACTCTCACAGCAGACCTACAACGAAGAACACAAAGCATAGAGTTGAGGTGCTACAGAAGACTTCTGGGGATTTTCTATACCCAGCACATCACCAACGACGAAGTCCAACAGACCATCACACCAGCTATTGGACAACACGATGACATGCTCACAGTGGTGCAGAAACGGAAACTTCGAAGGTATGACCACGTCACCTTAGCATCTGGTCTTGCAAGACCATCCTGCAAGGCATGGTGCAATGAAGAAGGTGGGAGGACAACACTCGAGAGTGGACTGGCTTGACACTGAGCGAAGCCATGACGTTTGCTGACAGAGAAAGATGGAGTACGCTGGTTAAACGATCATCTGTGGTGCTCAACGACCTACGAGTTACGGGATGGGATAGGATAAAATTAAATTCAGTCTATTCCTTATAGTTCATTTGGCCATTTTTGCAAAGAGGAGTCTAAATTACTCACTTCTGTATTTTTGGAGTGTAGTGTGGTTTTATTTTCAAAGAGTTCACAAGATGTAGGGAAAAAAAATTATATATATATATATATATATATATATATATATATATATATATATATATATATATATATATATATATATATATATATATATATATATATATATATATATAGTAGAGAGAGAGAGAGAGAATAATAAAGGTCTCAAAATCGATCCTTGAGGTACTTCAGCAGTAACAGCCTCAAACTGACGTTTAGAAAAGCGCACTGCTCTCTTTCAAAGATGAAAGATTTTAGAAGATCAAGAAATTTAAAGGTAATACCATATAATTGTAATTTACGTAAGTGGTCATGGTCAATTACATCAAAAGCTTTTGCGAAGTCATCGAACATTGGTCCGGAAAGTTTGTGCTCATTAACATTATTAAGCCATTGTTCTATTTTAGATATAAAAGCTGTATGACAAGAATGCGTAGCTCTGAAGCCAGATTGATTTTTATGTAACAGTTTTTTTTGTTACAGATCTAGAAAATGGTTGTTAACGTGATTTTTAAGGGATTTCACAAAGGGTGGTCCTGATTTCGGCTCTTTGCAGTCCACTTGACCCTATAAACAATGACTAACAAACTGACTAAGGTCACGAAGGAGATTGTTTTGTAACTGAGCCTAAGACTGTCGGCGGTACCGCGTTTTGTACGATAATTATGTAACTGTTACGAATATAAACATTGTTGAAACTATATAGCATTTGATCTTGACCAGTATGATGTTTTGTACTATTGTGTTTATTGCAACCATCATGGAAATTCTTTTTCCACCGCACAATACAAGCACAAACTTATTAACAACGCTCTCAATTATCGCGCGCGCACAAACACGCGCGGTGCACTCAACCCACTCCTTCCTCCCTCCTCCCTCCTCCCTCCCCCCCCCCACACACACATACATCTTGGAAGATTGCTATTCAAATTAAGGAAGAGATACGCATCATTGTACAATTTTATGTCGGGCAGTTACAAATTTAGAGTTCCTCACCTTTCACTTACCGATGTTATTTAGAAGAGTGCGGTCACAATCCAGGATAATCGCCATTGTTGTCAGGGTGGCGACGTGGTGATCGTCCTTAACGCTCATGCAATAGGACGTTAAGCATCGTTTTCCGAGAATCGCCAGATGCATCCTTTCAGGTGAGGAAGATCGTGACATAATAATCGGGCGCTTTCTCTGTTCGTAGCGACTAATTTAAAATTACAGATTTGATTTCGCCATCACCAGGAAGTGATTGGAGATATTGTCTTACAGATTTTTATTTATATTTCGCTCTCTCTAAAATCGCTTCTCCCCCCCCCCCCCCCCCCCTACCCCAGTATTTGATACCTTATATCTGTCAGATCTCTTTAGCTCATCAACAGCCCTCTTCCTAAATCACGTTCATCTCTCTCTCTCTCTCTCTCTCTCTCTCTCTCTCTCTCTCTCTCTCTCTCTCTCTCTCTCTCTCTCTCTCTCTCTCTCTCTCCCTCTCCCTCTCTCTCTCTCTCTTTCTTCACGGAATGTACTCGTCCATGAGAGATTCCAGGTTTTGATTATTGACCTTTCGACCTTTATAGTCTACTCGACCTTTTGACCTTTGTAGTCTACTCCGAGTATCATCGTCACCATTGTCGTCGTCATCGTTTTTATTCTTAATATTCTTGTTTTGCATGGCCGGAAACAACTTATCCGATGTGAACTCCTTAGACGAATAAAATGTCTGATGGCTTCTTAGGAAAAGTGCACCTTTTGTTTTATTGTCAGCCCCGGGCGCGTGGTATTGATATTTGATCTTGCAGGTTGCTACAAAGGGAAACGGGGATTGCTGTGTTATTTGACGGGAGATCGGCAACCAGGGTGCTGGGAAGCGGCCGTTGTGTCTGGCGTTGCAAATCATGGACAGTTTTACATGTTCCGCATAACTAACTAACCACCTGGCCAGCGTCTGGATAATTGATAGTGCTGGGTCTGTGTCACATTCAACACAGAACATTACAACACTTTTATTATCTCAAACAGGGGAATCAGTGTCTGCATTGTGCGTACAGGCATGCGTCATATTGAACAACACGTTTATTGTCTCAAACGTGAGAATCAGTGTTGTTGTTGTTGTTGTTGTTGTTGTTGTTGTTGTTGTAGCAATTTTTATTCATCAGATTAACATAAGTTGTACTGATGTAACATAAAACAATTTACGAAATCTACCATGTAAACACCAGCAACTGCATACAAGATCGCTTTCCGAAAATCACTACAAAGTTTACTTTCTTTTTTTTCAAACAGACAGTGTGCATTACTTACATAGCCTCTCTGCAATCCAGTGAAGATTAGAACACCCAATCAAAATAAGTGATGGCTCTTCCAAATGGGTAATTTTTGTAATTCTTTCAGGTTGGTTGTTCTGACATCTGTGTTAGGTGTTTGTTTTTGTTTTAAGTTCTAGAACTGATCATGTCATTTGAATTTTGCGTGATTGTCCGTTGTAACCCCACCTCCAACCCCCCCCCCCCCCAAAAAAAAAAAAAAATTAATAACACAAATGAACAGGAAAATTTCTTTGACTGTAGATAAAAATCAGACATGCTTTATCGACAGCTTGCAAGCGGGAAGAATAGGGGATGGTTGTCAGCTGTGACAGTCGTCCTGCCGTACTGTACAGTTGCTGTGCGCCGCGTTGGCTGTAACAGTGTTAGTTTAAAGTTCTTCAACAGACCTAACTTCACTTACTTCCTTGATGTCCGTTATGCAATGAAGTTTTCTTCATTTTGTGTAGACGTTTTTGACAACTCAGTTTCCCAAGGAGCACTTCGGGTGGGTGTGTATATATTGTATTACACCGGCGGTGCCCCTTTGGCTATGTTAACCAAGGCAGACGGTGAAAGGCTGCTTCCCAGCGCCAAGTACTTAACATTGTTCAATTCCCGCTGTCTTACACTTGTTAGTTCTTTGGTTTCTTCACCTCATGTCCTGTTAGTTCCAGAAGCGTAAGCTGTCTGAAACTATTGTTTTTGGCTTTGTCCATCCGCCAGTTCCTCCATCCGTCACTTTTGGACACTTTTATATGAAACTAATGGACGGATTTCTTTGAATCTTGGTATGTGGTGTGATCTCTACCACAGGAAAATATTTATGCATATCCGATGACATCATAGTTTGTTTTTCTTTATCTTTTTCTAATCGCATTTTCTCCTGGAGGGATTTGGTTGAAGTTTGATATGTACTTAGATTTTACGCAAGCCTTCAACGTAATTCTAGACTTATGCCAATCCAGTGACCAATGCAGTGACGTAATCATGATGACGTCCTCTTTTAAAGTTTAAAAAAATTGTCCTTGAAACTTGGTATGTGTAGAGGTGTGTTGCTGCTGCTGTTGTTGTTGGTGGTGGTGGTCTTAGTTTACTAACAGCTTTCTCTTCTTCTTCCTCCTCTTCTTTCTGCGGCCCCTGTTCAGATTGGTCCCAGGCGATTGCCATTGAAACTAGATGTAATATTTGTTTCTTTATCTCTTCTTCCTCCTCTTCTTATTTATCCTGTTCTATGCCTCTTCTTCCTTCAGCTGTATTCACAACTTTCCGGCACCTCTCATAAAAACTCGTGGGTATCGCCATTGTAAATCAAAACGAGGTTAGAGTGAAACCAAGTTCCGGTCTGGCTTGTTTAGCTTTTCTCAAAGCTTGATGCGTGACATTTAAATATGGCATATTGCCAAAAACGACGATTGTTAGAGCCAGAAAACGAGTGGGATAAGTATAAAAACGGTGGAGGAAGTACATGCTCTGTGAAAGGATGCAAACACAATCGTAGATGCCTGCATTTGTGGCGACTTCGGAGGTGCGTTGATCACTACCCAATGGTTCATGGAGAGTGCATGTGTCAGGAGCCCTAGAAACTGCACACCCCTTCAAATAGTGAACAGATAAGAGAGTGGCTGTCAAAACTATATTAAAACGTCCATCGAAGACAATTTTTGTCTGTTCCTTTCATTTTACTGACCGAGAGCCCACCATTCAAAATCCATATCCCCAGCTGTTTCTTGGTTACGACAGCAAAGTGAAGATCGGCAGAAAGCCACCACAAAAACGCCAGTCGTCAGATGGAAGAGCTAGCGATACAACGATTAAAGAACGATCATCGACAGAAAGTGAAACAGGACCTGAAGACTCTTGTGGTTTTCCACAACTTCGCCGTCGCAACCTTCACAAAACACGAAGTAGTTGACAATGTGAGGGTACGATACCGGTGACCAGTGACACATGTTGTCTTCCCACTGTAAACGTGACTGTCACAACTGGGATGTCAAATCCATCAGGCATTGTCTGCAACACTTTCTCTTTATGCTCCCACCAACGCTTTCTCGTGTGATCCGACATATTCTTGAATATTTGAAAATAACTCACTCAAAACACTCGGATAAACAATACGCGGAGAAAGAAACCGGAAGTATGTTTCACGGTAACGGAAAGAGTTACCCCTCTTACATGGGGGATTCCCGTTGGTGCATAGCAGAAAAGTGTGAATTGCCTTATGTTGAAGGTGCTAACACGTAATTGTGACGTACAGCTGACAGCGCATGATGTGGAGGACACAAGTGTTATTTGTTCTAAAGGCTTTCTCCACACTCAGTAGGCGTCTGAACACTTCACACATTCCTTACTTCCATTGCCCAACCTGCAACTCCTTAACACTGTGCCCATTCCATAATCAACTCCTTAACACTGTGCCCATTGCATATTCAACTCCTTAACACTGTGCCCATTGCATTTTCATTTCCTTAACACTGTGCCCATTGCATATTCAACTCCTTAACACTCTGCCCATTCCTCCTTAACACTGTGCCCATTCCATATTCAACTCCTTAACACTGTGCCCATTCCATATTCAACTCCTTAACACTGTGCCCATTCCTCCTTAACACTGTGCCCATTCCATATTCAACTCCTTACTCCTTAACACTGTGCCCATTCCATATTCAACTCCTTAACACTGTGCCCATTCCTCCTTAACACTGTGCCCATTCCATATTCAACTCCTTAACACTGTGCCCATTCCATATTCAACTCCTTAACACTGTGCCCATTCCTCCTTAACACTGTGCCCATTCCTCCTTAACACTGTGCCAATTCCTCCTTAACACTGTGCCCATTCCATATTCAACTCCTTAACACTGTGCCCATTCCATATTCAACGCCCCACCTCCTCTTCCCCTCTTTGCGCTGTTATTCTCCTCCATTCAGTTCAAATCAATTGAGTATTTAAAGTTGTACTGAAACCATTAAAATTTGCGTTACTATAAAATGTTACTAACTGTGGACATGTAACTTATAGGGGCCGTACATGTTATTGCCGGACTATACAGTAAAAAGCACTGTTCAAGCGATTCTACCAACTGTTTCTACTTTCACTTTGGGGCGCGGGAAAGTCTTGTAGTGCTATGTTGACTTTGTGTTTTTGTTATTGTTGATGTGTTGTGTGTGAGAGAGATAGAGAGAACGAACGAACGAACGAACGAACTTTTATTTCCTGAAGGCACTGGCCCTTAGAAAGGGGTCACAATACAATACATGAGAGATAGAGAGAGAGAGAGAGAGTGTGTGTGTGTGTGTGTGTGTGTGTATGAGAGAGAGAGAAATTCCCCACCCCCACCTCCATCACCCACCACCCTCCCTCTCTCTACCATTTACCACTTAAAAACGCCGTCAGCAGAGAAGGAGGAGGAGGGTTAAGAAGAAAAATAAAAAAGCAGCAGCTGCTGCTGCTGATGATGATGTTGATGTAAAAAAAAAAAAAGGTAAAGGTAGTCCCATAGCCTTGTGGCCGTAGGGGAGCGTGATGTTGGAGATCACACTTATCTTGGGCCAGCGTAATGAGGGTGATGCCCAACTCTCTCCCTCGCTGCTTTACCTTCCCCACCCTCAAGAGAGTAGGTACTCAATCACAGTTGAGTCAACTGGGGGCGTTGTTATTTGTCGCTTCACGCCTTAGCGGTCACCCATCCAAGTGCTAACCGCACCGGACGGTGCTTCACTTTCGACACAGTAGCGAGTGCTCCAACCACTGCACTATCCGACACCCCAATGATGATGTTGATGATCAGGATAAAAGTTTTCGCGTGTCTCAAACAACATTTAGCACAACAATAAGAATGCTTTCTCGAGTCTGTTCTGAAATTCATTAGGTGTCCAGAAATATTTGATTTGAAATATAAATATGTAAACATCACGTCTGGTGTCGTGAAACTTAAATTAGGTTTTACGTGGCCTGAATCGTGTTAAGTTAATGCCAGTTTTATGTACAAAACGTGATGTTTGTGAACAAGGGAAAAATAGGTTCACGAATGGTTGTTAACACAAAAATAATCTTTTTGCCTCTAGCTATGATGTATCAGTTATATAATGTGGCATGTATGTAGTGCCTCTAGCCACGATGTATCAGTGACATAATGTGGTTTGTATTTAGTGCCTGTAGCCATGATGTATCACTGACATAATGTGGCGTATATTTAGTACGTGTAGCCAGGATGTATCAGTGACACGATGTGTATTTGTCCAACATATTTAAAGAGTTGAAGTGGAAGACTTGTGTTGGTGAAAATGGCTTTGCCCTAGTGTGTGCTCTCCTTGATCGCTACAGTTGCAATTTTCCATTTCTGCGCTGACCAGGAGTGACGTCCCATGGTTAACGAGATACCAATACTACTAGACGCTATTTTTAGCGCTACAGTTGTAGCTATTTATAGGCACAACAACTTCGGACATTTATTAAACAACTATACTTTTGAAAGAGTTTTGTTAATTTTTTGTTTGGTTGCTAGCTAATTTTTTCAGTGAGGCAACACTCACTGTGAATGTTAAACGGATCTTGGGAACGTGGTCAAAATGGGTTTCCATTAACTAAGCTCATAACCTTCTTCTTCCCTTACAGCTACACTACTTGTTTCTTGATGATGATGATGATGATGATGATGATGATGATGATGATGATACTGGTGGGTGATGATGATGGCTATGATGATGATGATGATGATGATGATGATACTGGTGGGTGATGATGGTGATGATGATGATGATACTGGTGGGTGATGATGATACTGGTGGGTGATGATGATGGAGATGATGATGAAGATGATGATGATGATACTGGTGGGTGATGATGATGGCGATGATGATGATGATACTAGTGGGTGATGATGATGGCGATGATGAAGATGATGATAGCAACGACGATGATGATGATGATGATGATGATGATACATATACTGCGTTTTCCAGCCCCTCATCGTGACAGAATCTAACTCCAGGGGCCCACTAGCTGCAATAGGCAGATCAACCAAAAGCATTTTAACAAAATCAAATATTTGAATGGCTTACTGTAGGTGTCAAAACTAGTGGTCTTTCACTAGAAGCAAATGTTACAATGTCCGAAATTTATGTTACTATAGGTGTGAAAACTAGTGGTCTTTCACTAGAAGCAAATGTTACAATGTCCGAAATTTATGTTACTGTATGTGTGAAAACTAGTGGTCTTTCACTAGAAGCAAATGTTACAATGTCCGAAATTTATGTTACTGTATGTGTGAAAACTAGTGGTCTTTCACAAGAAGCAGATGTTACAATGTCTGATATTGATGTTACTGTAGGTGTGAAAACTAGTGGTCTTTCACTAGAAGCAGATGTTACAATGTCCCATATTTATGTTACTGTATACGTTGTTGCGGACTAAGGGCGATAAATCATCGCGGTCTAAACGTAAGAGGGTTGTACCTCATCTGACCTTTTGTGTACTGGCCTTGGCGTTATTGAGGACGAGAGGGTGCAGACTGCAGGCTAAGTGTCGGATGGTGCTGCTGTGGAGTGCGCTGGCAGTTAAACGGCGTCGGAGTGCTAATCTGCTTTTACCTTCAAAGCCGCGCACTTCAAATGGGGCACGCTGGGCTCAAAACACAAGGCCAGGGCTTCAACAGGGAGCGAGTGAGGGAATGAATGTGGACAGAAATATTCTTTGGACTGATGTAAAATCTACATTTAGATGTTTAATTTAATAATCCCCGATAAGTCATGTGAGTTATAAAAGGTGTGTGTGTGAGAGAGAGAGAGAGAGAGAGAGAGAGAGAGAGAGAGAGAGAGAGAGAGAGAGAGAGAAGGAGGGAGAGTGCGGACACAAAATGATTGTATTGTGTGGTTTTGGCTTCTAAGTGTGGATATTTAATGTAGCGCAGTGTCACGACTCAGTTTTTTAAACATGTGATAATAGGGTGTTTCTTCTTCATCATAAGGGTTGCTGAGGACAGATAATGATGGAGTACGCTAGTTAAACGATCATCTGTGGTGCCCCAACGTCCTTCGAGTTATGGAAAAGGATAGGATAGGATAGGAATAAGGTTTCTAAGCCTGTTATAGAGGGTGGAAGAAGAGGGAGTGGAAATAAATTAAAGTTTATTGCTAAGTTTGCAAATAATATAATTTCCACTGGTACATTGTTTTGTTTAGGTTTGTTTGATCACCTTAAAGTGGTCAAGACTGCCGCTATATGGTTATGGTCATCCTTCGGATGAGAGTATAAACCGAGGTCTAGTCTGTGTCGCATACATTCCATCATAACGGACTTTAAAGATCCTGACGCTC
Source organism: Oncomelania hupensis (assembly GCA_036898135.1). NCBI lineage: Eukaryota > Metazoa > Mollusca > Gastropoda > Littorinimorpha > Pomatiopsidae > Oncomelania > Oncomelania hupensis. The sequence goes on along the minus strand of CM072514.1, from coordinate 89,967,481 downwards.
ATGTCCTAGACGGGTGAGTGCCGGTGACAAGAACACACCCAGCATGCACTTAGGTCCTTCTCCCCCATCCCTGGCTGCCCAGGATTGTGCTCAGTTGTACGGGCGTCAGACCATGCGCCCAAAGGCTGCGGGTGGGCGTCTCGGGCGGCTTGAGTTAGATCCTGTATCGGCCAGCGCCTTGAGCAGCTCTTGAGCTGGTAAAAGCGCTATATAAGAACGATTAAATAATGAGGACAGACCTGTATATTCATCACCATAAAGTGGTCATGACTGCCGCTATATGGGTATGAGGACAGACCTGTATACTCACGTGCCGTGCAAGTTTTTCAGTGAGCGATATGCGCACTAAATTTGAGAGTGCGAGCAAATAAAACTGTTGTACGTTACTGAAATTGGGAGTGTTAGAAAGAAATTCTGAAAAGATAAGCTCTTTCAAGGGGGGATTGTGTCGGCCGTGGTTGTGATCTTATCCCACGTATCTCAAGCAGCGTGTCGTACTGCTGTGACCACCCTGTGAGGCAGTCTCCAGTCGCCCTGGGGCTGATGTCCTGCGAGAGAGAAGAGAGCTGCCTGCACGTCTGTGACCACTCGGACTTTGTCTCGTAGTCGCGTGGGTTGTGTCGTCGTGTCCGAGAAAAGCACCGGTAGCGTAAATACCTGAAGGCAATCGGGTGCCAGCATATATTTTATATTTTGAATGAAAGGAAATATGGGTAGAGAATATATTCTTTTGAATGCAAGGAAATAATTTATATTTGATTATCTGCAACGGTGTGAAGAGGAGTAATTTATGCATGACGAGTTTGAATTCTTTGCTAGCATTGTAAAGGGAAGTAAAATGTCAATGAAAACGATTTTTTCAATAATTAAGAAAAGATATGTATTTTATAAATAGAATTCGATCAATTGTTTTCAATTGTTGGAAAGGGAGATAAATCATAAATTACAATTAAATTGTTTCCAATGATTATAAAGGGAAATAATTTGAGCGTTCGTTAATTTTAATTATGATAAAGGGGAATAATTTATGAGTGAGCTTGTTAATGGATAAAGCGGAGAAGGGTAGTAACTTGCCCAAGGATACAGGAGAGTATGTGGGTATTTTTCCTATGGTTGATTAACAATGCAAGAATCTACTGTTGTGTATGTCTTAGTGTATCTGTGATGGTGACATCTCCATTCTGGCGTGTGACGTGGCTGGGCCTGATCACAGACCATAAATAACCCCACCGCTCTCTCTACTACTTCCGCTCTCTGCACTCGTCGCGCAACTATTCTTGCGCCTTGGTCAGTCGATTCTTCCGGCTCAGTACATCGCAGAGCTTTTCACATGGATTGTGTTTAGTGATCTATGATTTTGCTTAGTGGTGCAGTTTGTAATGTGTATCTTTTGTCTTGCATTATGCCTGGTGCAAGTTGTACGGTTGTGGGACATGCCACGGAAAGTACAAGGGGCTGTCGTGTTTCTTTTCCATTCGCCAACCGAGGGACTCGAAGTGTTCACGCTGTGAATTGTGCTGACAGCAATTTCAACAGACACTGCAAATTAAAAGGCATACGCACTTTAAAAAACCCAACACAACACTGTGTAGTACTGGATGGATGAACCATTTGACCTGAGTTTTTTTAAATACGGGCTTCACCACTGAAAACAACATCAATTTGTTAATATGCCTCTAGTGGTGCAAGTCATACTAAGAGAATAACAAGCACTATGCAGGTCAATACATAACAAAGTGTAATATAATATACACGAGAATACCTCAAATAATTACGAGCGGCATTGTGAACAACAACAAAAAAGGCAACGCTACTTTGATTCACACGAGCTTAGCATTGCAAATATAAACTATATTATGTAGGTGTATGACCCAAAATCAAGCTTTTCGGGATTTTTGCAAATCTGTGCTAGATGAGTCCTAAATTATTACGCACACACACACACACACACACACACACATACACGCACACACACATACACACACCCACACGCACACACACACATAACATAAAAAATTATGCACAAAATGTACTATATGTATGTCTATCTGTCTGTATTCAAAATATGTATGTTGCGATCTAATCGGGACCTCTTGCATATATTGTAACCAGAAGAAAGTAGCTGTAGCAGACGTACTTTTAGGACGTAAGCCTACTCGGATTGGGTTTGCTACTTCATGCAGTGTAATGATAGAACGGAGAAGAAATCACAGGAGTATTAAAAGTCAATTCTGTTTATGGTAAATAAGTAGGTTCAAGTTAGAAAATCTTGGAGTTCAAACAATATTTGCTCCTCTTTACTTGCAAAACCCTGTCGATCTCCATTGCTGTTGTGTGGAAAAAAATGCGGATGCGTAGGTTGACTTAGTCAGCTGACTCATGCGCGACGGGAGTTCTGCCTGTGGTTCGTCTGTTTCTCGGCAATGAGATGCTTGTCCGGTTATTTGTGGTGTGACCGAAACGACCGGGAGCCCTGTTTACAACCCGGCGTCCTGTTTACAACCCGGCGTCTCCACTGACCTGGGCCTCTTAGGGAACCACGCTGGTCGCTGATTGAAAGTCCGTCAAGGAAAAGTTGTTTATTTTTGTCTCATAAAGTCTGCTCAAGAAAATGAACTTTAAAGAAGGTCAGTTGCCGGTTGTATATAGCCACATGTGTTAATAAATAAAAAAAGATAAGACAACTGTATTATAGTTTGCAATAAATTATATTTCTGTAATCATGTATTCTGTACAATATTATTATTACTGTTTACACTATTATTGTGTATAATGATTACTGTGTACAATGTAGTTAAATAATGTGCTGGTCGACAGCCACTTATGTGGTTAATTTTGCTGTCGCAACAAACACTCCAAAGGAAACTATTATCAGTGTTGGGTCTATTCTGTTCAGTGCCCGAACCCACAGGACTAATTTGCACCTCTATTTTCAACTTTATCTTGGAATTAAAAAGACAAAGTAATATACCTTATTGGCATCTTGGCGTGGTATATGGAAAATGGTCACACCAAGGTCGGACAATATTCACGACAGCGCTGTGCGATTGATTGCAATATTGTCCAATGGAGATGTGACAATTTCTCATATTCCACGTCTAAGATGCGAATAACGTTTTTGTATTGATTTGTTCAATTGGAGAAAAGGAGGAATGGGAATTAGACTAGAGGAGAACGATGCGTGTGACCGACCACTGTACACGTTGTTTTCCCACTAATGCCATCCTAATGCTCAACCACAAATAGTCCAAAAATCTGAACATTTCATTCACATTTATTCAGCACGCACACAAACATAAAAGCACACCCACCCAAATATCCACCCGCCCAATCACACACATAAAGAGGGTAAAGGAAAATGAACATCAAAACGTGACAGGGTCCTTTAACCAAAGTTGACTAGTGTTGCTGTAGTATTAGTGAATTAGTGACGGTTTGGGAATAAAACCTTGCAGCTCTAGCGCGTCTTACAAAATACAACAAGACCGTTTGATTTTTTCGGTCTTTGCATAAAAGGCCTAGGAGGCTGTGATTCATAAATGTGTTAAAAAATACGTTATGTATTCTTACCACGTGCATATTTCACAGCTTGCTAGAAACATCCTCTTCTGTGATTGGTCAATTACCGTGCGATATCAGTTTTAGTCATATTCTACTTGGTCAAAGAAAATATGACACTTGTGGAAATCGATACGTTAATTAGACGGAGAGGGAAAGAGAGTAGTGTCGGACATCGACGTCCACTTTGAGACGGTTGTTTTGCTGTAGCCATTCCTGACCCAGTGGTAGGCACGATAAGGGATGGCGATCTCAGCCATTGGAATAGTGGTCAATCGCGTATACTCGCTGCAAAGAGATAGTTTACTCTGTGCTCTCCTGTTCTTCTTGTTAGATTTGACACAATTAAAGGAAATGGAGTTACATTATGGACACAAAATGAGCTTCATTTGGCACGCCTATTCTTTGTTCTTGTGGTGTTTTAATCTCCCTACCCCTTTTTAGTTTACTTTAATGTTTTATTTTTTTTTATTTTTCCAAGGTATCAGTTTAGTCTTATGTCATAGATCTATCAAATAATGACATTTGAAGCGCTGGAGTTCTCGGTTTTTTAAAACTCGTGCCTGCTTTTAATTCAGTCTGTTTTTGTTCATATTCCATCACCGTCAATTTTAACTGGTTTCTTCTTCTTCTTCTTCTTCTTCTTCTTCTTCTTCTTCTTCTTCTTCTTCTTCTTCTTCTGCTTCTTCTTCTCCTACCCCTTCACCCTCCCCCCCCGGGGGTATTCTGAATAAATAGTATCCCCACTTTCTGGAAATTGAGTGCTTTTAATTCCCACTGTGGCTGTCTTTCTCCTTTGTTCTTTCTCATTCCTACTCTGACCTACCGGTTCTACTACATAAGATAAGATAAGACAACTTTATTATCTTTTACAAGAAATTACATTTTGGTGTACAATTACAATCAACAAGGAATAAACATCATAATAATAATAACAACAATCATAATGACAATGAGGATAAAAATGCAGTCACATATAAATGTAATTACACTTATGCATGCTAAAATTAAACGACAGCAAATGTTAAATGAAATTATTTTGGGCAAACAAACACACTCACACGCACACACACACACACATGTCATTTAAGTAATGAGACAGCCTTTGGAATAAAACTTTTTTTCGTTCTGAGAGTTCTGACCCTTGGTGTTTGGTAGCGCCTTCCAGAAGGCAGGAGCTGGAAGTGGTGCGCAAGCACATGAGTGCTATCCAGCACAAAGCAACTGGCTTTCCGCACAACACGTCTTTCATACAACACTTGCAGACTCTCTTGTTTCACTCCCACAACCTTCACCACAGACTTTCACTACTCGATCCAGCACACTTTTGTTTTTTACACACTAACTTCCATACCAGCAGATAAAACGGACTCAATAAAAGAAGAGTAAAAGGTCAGAAGGATGCGGCTATTGACTTGGAGATTTCGAAGTTTTTGAAGGCAGTAAATTCTAGACTGACATTTTTTTGTGTATGGCCTGGGTGTTTGCAGTGAAGTTCAGTTTCTCGTCAATTATGGTTCCCAGGTATTTGTATTGAGTGACTCTCTCGACTGTAACACCATCAATGACTAGGTCTGGAATGAGAGCGTTGTTTTTACGAAAGTCAATGACCAGTTCCTTAGTTTTCTTGACATTTAAGTCCAGATAGTTTTGTTTGCACCAGGAGCTGAACCTATCAACTGCAGAGAAATACACAGCATTTGAATTGGACAGGTCCTCAAGGGCAGAATCGTCCGAGTACTTTATGACCGGTGTGGCGTCAGTTCCTCTGCAGTCGTTTGTGTAGAGCGTGAAAAGTACCGGAGAAAGAACCGTAACCTGAGGAGCTCCTGTGGACGTTTGTTTGAGAGATGAGACAGCAGAGTGAAAGCGGACGACCTGAGAAAGCGGACATGTACCTTCGTCATTAGACCGGACACCTACTTTTCTTCTTGAAAACTCTCACACAACGCCTCATTTGTGTATGGGGTCTGTTGGGTCAGCTTAGGGATATTGGACGCTTTCTGCCAAATGGTCACTAAGGCTTTCTGTGGTATTATTTAGCAAGGTAGGCATTTTATATGTATGTGTTTCATTAATATTTTATAATGAGGTTTATATTCTATTTTGTTTTTTGTAAACGGGAGTTCAATAAATTAGGAGTAAAGCCTCAGCGTCCCCATGCATAGGATGACTTTATTGTAAAGTGGGCCGGCTGGCGGCTGGTGGAGTGCCTTCAGTGTTACCATTAGTGTTGTTTCAGCAGCTCTTTTATATGGATCAGGGGTGAGTCCTCTTTCAACCAAGTTATGGTCCTGATTTTGTGGTCCTCATTCGGCTGTTTGCAGCCCGCTGACCCTATAAACAATGAATAATTAACTAACCTGACCATATAAATAATAACTAACTAACCTGACCCTGTAATCAATGAATAACTAACTAACCTGACCCTGTAATCAATGAATAACTAACTAACCTGACCCTGTAAACGATGAATAACTATCATTCTAACCTGACCCTGTAAACAATGAATAACTCATTAACCTGACCCTGCAAACAATGAATAACTCACTAACCTGACCCTGTAAACAATGAATAACTAACTAACTTCTCCTCCTGGCCCTTCTTCCTGTTGTGATTCTTCTTCCTCTTCTACTTCTTTTTTTTTCCTTCTGAATTTTATTTGTTTTCTTCACGATCTGTCTATCTGTTTGTCTGTGTACTCTGTCTCTCTCTCTTTCAAATGAAATGACACGTTTGTTCATTGCCCTGTTCCTCTGCACCACAAATGATGTACTGCCTTTGGTCTTGTTCTCGGCGGTGCGACTGTATTTTGTTATTTCACTTTAGCGGAGGGCAGCGGGGTTAAGGCACTTTTAGCGTTTTATCGAGTTTGGACAGTTTTTACATATCGCCGATGGAGGACTCGCGTGCGGTTTGAGCAATGTGTTTCAAGATATATGGGTTAGGAAGGTCCCAACGTTGAGAAATTCAAGTTTTTTTTTGATAAGTAAAGAAGTTTCTTGCGGAGAGAGTGAAGTTTTGTTTTTTTTGTTATTGTTCTTGTTGTTATTGACGTCCTAGTTCTTCTTCTTCTTCTTCTTCTTCTTCTTCTTCTTCTTCTTCTTCTTCTTCTTCTTCTTCTTCTTCTTCTTCTTCTTCTTCTTCCTCCTTGAAATATGTGGGTGATGTGAAGAACCGTAAGATGTACAGCTAAACCCGCTTTATTTTCTTATTTTTAAATATTTTAAGCGCATAGCCCCTCGCAGCCTTGCCCAATTTTTACTTGGTGAGCTATTGGATTTTGAAAATATTATATTGAAATAACATTATATTATTCTTTCGTGCGCACTCCTTGTTGCTTCTTCTTCTTCTTCTTTTTTTGCTACTACAGTGATAATGTAGGGAATGTCGGTGTGCGCGCACTCGCTAGGTACTTGTACAGTAATTGTGATTTGCCGCCTTAAACTATTTGACTTGTTTCCTGCTGTTGCCAGTCAGCCAGATTGTGGATGATGTTTCGGCATGAAGATGTTTTTTCTGTGGACTTCATCGACTTATGCTATTGAATGACGATCAGTCAACCGATACTGTGACGAGCTGAGGACAGGACAAAATGGCCGTCTGTATCTATGGAACAATCCCACATATGCACACCGTTGTCAGCAGAGAAGGGGAGATTGATCTATATAGGTGGCTGATATTATATCTAATTATGTGGTTAATAGTATATCTATATACGTGGCTGATATTATATCTAATTATGTGGTTAATAGTATATCTATATACGTGGCTGATATTATATCTATATATGTGGCTGATATTGTATCTATAGATGTGACTAATATTATATCTAAATATGTAGCTCATATATCTATATATGTTGCTGATAATATATTTATATATTTTGCTGATATTATATCTGTATATGTGACTGATATTATATCTATAGATGTGGCTCATATTATATGTATATATGTGACTGATATTTTATGTATATATGTGGCCCATATTATATCTATATATCTGGCCGATATTATACCTGTATACGTGACTAATATTATATCTCTATGTGACTAATATAAAATCTATATATGTAGCTGATATTATATGTATATATTGTGACTGATATTATTTGTCTGATATTAAATCTATATATTTGGCTGATATTAGATCTATATATGTGGCTGATATTAGATCTATATATGTGGCTGATATTACATCTATATATGTGGCTGATATTAGATCTATATATGTGGCTGATATTAGATCTATATATGTGGCTGATATTAGATCTATATATGTGGCTGATATTAGATCTATATATGTGGCTGATATTAGATCTATATATGTGGCTGATATTAGATCTATATGTGGCTGATATTAGATCTATATATGTGGCTGATATTAGATTTATATATGTGGCTGATATTAGATCTATATATGTGGCTGATATTAGATCTATATATTTGGCTGATATTAGATCTATATATGTGGCTGATATTAGATTTATATATGTGGCTGATATTAGATCTATATATGTGGCTGATATTAGATCTATATATGTGGCTGATATTAGATCTATATATGTGGCTGATATTAGATCTATATATGTGGCTGATATTAGATCTATATATGTGGCTGATATTACAGTGCGCGCTGACTGCCCTAGTGTCACTATAATAACATCTTATTGCCCGGAGGACAGCATGCAATAAAGTCTATGTCCAAGATGCTATGATTAAACTGCAGTTCCATCTGTGTAGGCAGGCTATGACTGCCCCAAGTGTTACACAAACATCTTGTCTTCTTTCATTCCGCCTTTATCACACTTCAGTTATTCAGTTCAATGTTGGGATATAATAAATGATGAACTGCCTTTCACACGACCAAAGGAGGAGGGTGATGACACTTTGTTGTGTGTCTGTAAATGAAAGACAATGAGGTTTGTGTGTATTTTGTGTACCAGTAATGAGCTTACCGAGAGAGAGAAAAAGAGAGAGAGTTGTACAGAGTGGAGCAAAGAGAGTTAAAACAATGATGAATGTACGCTGTATTGTGTTGTTTTTCTGTGACAACCTGACTGCCAGATACATACAGACAGAAGTCATGTTGACAGACCCATCTAACTGACTGCTGAAATAATTTGTACAGCCACAACAATTAGGATCACACTTGATGCGAAAAGCGCTTGTGTTGATAAATGACGATAAATAGGGGTTAAACACTGTGTAGGATTGTCACACACACATTTTGACAATGAAGACATTTACACAAACAATAGCAAACAACGCATCGCCCTCTGAGCATAGATCGTCGAAACCATCACGAAGAAAATGAATATACTCACCCACCCACACGTACTCACTCACTCACACACACACACACACAAACACACACGCACACCAGATCGGCTAGAATCAAGTTTGCTAGAAGGTATAAAGCTTGGGTGTTTAATTGGCTAGAACTGTACTGCTGACTTTGAGGGACGTCAAGTGATATTACACAAAGCCAACAAACCGCAGCCTCAGCATGGCTACGGAGTTTGTAGATGGAATTTGTCTGCAGCGCGTCCCCAGCCTCGCGCCTTGTGACGTCACTTCCCCCCTCCTTGGAGACTGCAGCGTGAAAATGATAAATTGGCGTGAAGATGAGGAGCGACTTAAGACTACCTCTTAACTGTGGGGACCGCTTGGCGCTACCCGCTGTCACTCCCTTGACGATGACGATGTCTTGAAGTCAGTTGCGTGATGCGACCTTCAGCAGCTGTGGCAGAGTGGGACAGTAGTACCAAATGCTCTGTGTTAGCTTTGACCACTGTCTTCCGCTGATGTGAAGCCGTGTGAGGAAGATTCAAACCCTATGGCTTTGTGTGTGTTGGGTGCTGGTGTCGCCAGCCCTTTTATATTTAAAGCTGTAACCTAGCGGAAGGAATAGGTCAGAAACGCTTTCACGACTTCAAGAGGCCGTCTGGATATGTAAAAACTGCATCATATCGATCTTGTATAAAATGCCCAAGATCATATCGATCTTGTATCAAATGCCTAAGATCATATCGATCTTGTATAAAATGCCCAAGACTTGTAACATATTTTAAGTAGCGTCAGCTTTCAACTATTAACACTCGGAGAGGAGTTAGTTTAAATCTTTTTTCTTTCCATCTCTCTATCTTAAGGCGACTTCCAAGGCTGACGGTTGCATGACCATTGATACTCTTCTTCGCCTTCCGTTAAATTTTCTATCTTAAGGCGACTTCCAAGGCTGACGGTTGCATGACCATTGATACTCTTCTTCGCCTTCCGTTAAATTTCTTCTTCTTCTTCTTCTTCTTCTTCTTCTTCTTCTTCTTCTTCTTCTCATTCGTCTTCTTCTTAGGAATATGAGCAGTACGCACGACTCCCGTCATCTTTGGCGCTAATCATATTTTGAGACGCATAAAAACGGAGGCGGGGTTGCGAGGGGAAGTAATTTGCAAATTGCAGGCTTTGCATTTTCTTTGACATTGATGGTTCCCATATTTTGTTCTCTTTACCCACGATCGCCTACGTGCCGGACGCCAAAAATTGTTGGTTGCTACAGAAAGGTTAGCACGGTAATCACCACAAAAGAAGAGGAGCGTGTGAATGATTTGCATGCTGTCACCTACTACACGACCTTGCCACAATAGTCTCTGTACATAATTATTGCAATCACAATGCTCAACAGAACACTTTTTTTTTTCAAAACGGGAGGTAGCTATCACAAATTGATCATTTATATCTCTTCCTTTCTCTACTCCCTGTATCATCATCTGTAGTTCTTTCTCCCTTTCTCTTTCTTCTTTCTGTATCGTCTGTATTTCTCTCTTTCTTCTTTCTGCATCATCTGTATTTCTCTTTCTTCTTTCTGTATCATCTGTATTTCTCTCTTTCTTCTTTCTGAATCATCTGTATTTCTCTCTTTCTTCTTTCTGTATCATCTGTATTTCTCTCTTTCTTCTTTCTGCATCATCTGTATTTCTTCCTTTTTTTCTTCTTTCTGTATCTGCATTACTCTCTCTTTTTCTTTCTGTATCATCTGTATTTTTCTTTTTCTCTTTCTTCGTTCTGTATTTTTTTATTTTATTATTTATTCCTTTCTTTTAATCTCTCTCTCTTTCTCTCCTCCTTCCCCTGCCCACTCTCCATTTGATGTAAATAAAATAAAATACTCAGTACTTAAACACCCAGTTGATCGCTGTAGCAGTTGCTACTAAAGAACAATAGATCTGTTACTCTCCGATCGCATTTGTGTCGCCCAAAACTGCTCATCTAATATCCGAGCGTGAGTATTTATGTATTATTTAATTACTTGTTTATGCTGTTGTTATTTATCAAGAATGGTATTAGTATTATTAATTATTGTAATTTGTTTATTGGTTGTGCATAATCTAGTCTATGCATGTGAATGAACTTATGTGTCTGCACTTTTGTAAAGCTGCTGCGCTGTAGGCCTATGGAGCGATGATCGATACTAAGCCTAGTTATGTTCAATGATTACTGGTGGTCTGTGTGCATGTGTAGTTTTAACTTCTATTTAATAATAATAATAATAATAATAATAATAATAATAATAATAATTTTTTTTCATGCCCAAAACCAAACAAACGTCTACTGCAAGCATTCACACGCACACACATACAAGATTAAATATTTAAACAATATTAATACATTAGGGGATTAAAAACAAGTTGAACATCATAAGAAATATAAAAAGTATGTATAAAATCCACACACACCCACACACACACTTACACACACACACACACACAATACAACACAACACAAAGACATCAACGGTAATAATACATAATGAAGCAACGATAAAAATATTTACAAGTAAAAAAGCATGACACAGGGATACAAAACTAGTATAAATATATGTCAGTAGTAAAAAGCAACAGCCAGTATTCAAAACCATACACTAAAAAAATTATATTTAAATATAAATTTTAAAAATATATATATGTAGAATAAGAATGAATGAATGTGTAGTTTAATATATACAGGCCGACTGGACGATCCGCTAAATAAATGAAAAACAAACATTAAGAAGCAGATGAAGTTAAAACACAAACAGGCGCGTAAACACACAAACACACACACGTATAGCGTATAATCCTTCAGTGTGCGTGTTTGGGAGCTGTAATGTTCAACTTTTGCTCAATTGACCATTGTACAAAAACATATTTCTAGTATTTATAATGTATACATGGCAGTAAATTCAACTGAACTTAATTTTTGGGGGGTTGTTGAATTTTTTTTAATGACTGAATTTAGTTCTAATTATTTTTATATTCCTGCCTTTCACTTGGATCTGTTGATTTTTTGTTCAATTTTATTTTTAAACAAATGTTTTTGTTGTAACGTTGGTATGTGTGTGAGTGGGAACATTCAATCAAAACCAACAACAATTGTATTTCAACAACACAACAAACCATCTTTTTCATTCACATTCCTGCACCAATGTAAGTTATGACTTCACACCCACCCTCCCCCCTTCCTGCACCGTCTCCCTAAAAAAAAAAGTTGTCTACACTTTCTTCTTCTTCTTCTTCTTCTTCTTCTTCTTCTTCTTCTTCTTCTTCTCTCTCTCTCTCTCTCTTTCTCTCTCTCTCTCTCTCTCTCTGACTCTGTAAATTGTTTGACTTCTTGTTGTAGGTGGTGTTTGTGTTGGATTGCTGGATCAACTGAGGAATTCTCGATTATTTTTTTTTAGCAGCCGGAGATGGGCCATTGGATGGAGGTTTGGCGACAAGTGGTTAGAGGAAGACGTGCGCGATGTCATCATTGTCCCTGGCTGGCCTACGGCCCGTTAGCTAAATGCTATTTGCCGGCAAATAGATCAACCCACCGGCTACTCAGCCTCAGTGATTGCGTTAGTCTCGGCCCCTCACTTTACCCGTAACACCACAACCAAAGTCGCCGACGACGCCTATCGGGGGTCCCTTTGCCATTAATCCATTGGGAATGGTGGGCGAGGAGGGGAAGAGAGAGAGAGAGAGAGAGAGAGAGAGAGCGAGAGAGAGAGAGCGAGAGAGAGAAAGAAAAAAAAAGAAGAAATAGAGAGAGGAAGAGAGAGTGAGAGAGAGAGGGTTCCAGCACATTAGTGAGAGTTTGGAGTAGTAGAGAACGTTTTGTTGTGGGGGTTGTACGTGTGTTGGTTCAACATCAGCAAGCAGCAGTTAACAGCTTTGTGCGGCTTGTGTTAAGTACATCCTATTGACGGCCATGGTCTTGAGCGTTTCTTTGAGCGGAAAACTGTGCTATATGACAATATTGTGATGTACGAGGGACAGAAAAGGGAGCAGTTGTTTGGGCTGAAAACTGTGCTATATGACAATATTGTGATGTACGAGAGACAGAGAAGGGAGCAGTTGTTTGAGCTGAAAACTGTGCTATATGACAATATTGTGATGTACGAGGGACAGAGAAGGCAGCAGTTGTTTGAGTTGAAAACTGTGCTATATGACAATATTGTGATGTACGAGAGACAGAGAAGGCAGCAGTTGTTTGAGCGGAAAACTGTGCTATATGACAATATTGTGATGTACGAGGGACAGAGAAGGGAGCAGTTGTTTGAGCGGAAAACTGTGCTATATGACAATATTGTGATGGACGAGAGACAGAGAAGGCAGCAGTTGTTTGAGTTAAAAACTGTGCTATATGACAATATTGTGATGTACGAGAGACAGAGAAGGCAGCAGTTGTTTGAGCGGAAATCTGTGCTATATGACAATAGTGTGATGTACGAGGGACAGAAAAGGGAGCAGTTGTTTGAGCAGAAAACTGTGCTATATGACAATATTGTGATGTACGAGGGACAGAGAAGGTAACAGTTGTTTGAGCTGAAAACTGTGCTATATGACAATTGTACGAGGGACAGAGAAGGGAGCAGTTGTTTGAGCAGAAAACTGTGCTATATGACAATATTGTGATGTACGAGAGACAGAGAAGGCAGCAGTTGTTTGAGCTGAAAACTGTGCTATATGACAATTGTACGAGGGACAGAGAAGGGAGCAGTTGTTTGAGCTGAGAACTGTGCTATATGACAATTGTACGAGGGACAGAGAAGGGAGCAGTTGTTTGAGCTGAAAACTGTGTTATATGACAATTGTAGGAGGGACAGAGAAGGGATATGAGAGGTAAGGATAGGGTAAATTAGAACGACCACTCTACACACTTGGCGTCGTGGACAGGAACAGCAGCGGTCTTGCGCCTCGCCTCCCTTGTCAGCCACTGTTGACTCCCTTGTCACACCACACGGACACAATTGTTTCCCTTTTATGGCGAGTCCGTTCTCTCTTTCTCTATGAATCTCTCTCTTTGTCTCTGTCTCTCTCTGTCTCTCTCTCTGTCTCTCTCTCTCTGTCCCTCTCTCTATTGATTTAGATGGTGTGCTTGTTCATATTTAGTATTGTCTCATAAAACTGCAGGGTGGGCCAATAAAATGTTACCACTTTTTAATTGTACATAAGTTTTTACAATGAAAACGTTTTCGAAAATTTCTTCACAGAAATGTCACGAAAGCACCAAATTATCATTTTATACCAAAGGTTTCCCACTTTTTCACTCGTTCTGTACACAGTTTAATAATTGATTATATGCTTAATCCACGCTCATCTTCTCTGGATTACAGTTGCAGCACGCACATTGAAGTTTGTGATGATATTGCTACACATCTCAAGTAAGATTCTCCAAATGTCATGACGTAGGTTGGTCTTCAGGACCACAATAGTCTGTGGGTTGTTGTAGTACACTCTCTCCTTCTTGTACCCTCATAGGAAGTAGTCTGTGGGTTGTTGTAGTACACTCTCTCCTTCATGTACCCTCAAAGGAAATACTGTGTGTTGTTGTAGTACACTCTCTCCTTCATGTACCCTCATAGGAAGTAGTCTGTGGGGAAAAGATCGAGGGAGTGGGCAGGCCATGAGTTGTCTGTGCGCCATGAGATAAGCCTATCTTCAGGAAAGAATTGTTTGAGGAAATTC
>CM072514.1:89902936-89947936 GCA_036898135.1 Oncomelania hupensis | reverse complement strand
ATATATATATATATATATATATATATATATATATATATATATATATATATATATATATGTGTGTGTGTGTGTGTGTGTGTGTTTTGTTGATCATTTATAATGATGTTTGTATTCTATTTTGTTTTTGTAAACGGGGGTTCGATAAATTAGAGTATAGCCTCAGTGGCCCCTGCGTGGGATGTCTTTATTGTAAAGTGACTGGCTGGTGGAGAGCTTTCAGTTTTACCACTAGGGTTGTTTCAGCAGATCTTTTATGCGGATTGAGGATTGTCCGGTCCTGATTTGGCTCGGAAGAGTCCGCTGGACCTAAAGCAATAATCATGTAATGTAAGCCTAATGTAATGCGGATCAGGGGTTGTCCGGTGTAGCAGGCCAGATTATACCCCGACTCAAGTATACCCAGGGTATAAACTGGCCTAGCTCAGACTATGCCCCCGTATAAACTGGCCTAGCCCAGACTATACCCCAGGGGCGAGTTTCAAAACAGCGAGATCTCGGTAGATCTCGGTAGATCTTGCTCATTGGGTCGTTTCTACGGCTGCTCGCTCGCTAGTCAATCGCAAGGCGAGGCGAGAAAGAGCTAGGCGCCTCTCGGGGTACTTTGCCTGCAAGATCAAGATGGCGGAAAGTACGCGGTTTATGCTACTTGGAATCTGTTACGGTGATAATTCGATGGTAAATCTTCGAGTTTCAACCAGATCATGGGAGGGGGTGAAGAACTGTAAGTGAACAATTTTGCTTTTAATCGATTTTGATGATACATTTGATTTTTTTTTACTTTATTTGATTTTATTTTCGCAAATCGTCCAACACATTCGAAGGAACCGCCGTTTGTGTACAAATTGAAAACGAGGCTAGAATGAGGCAGCATGGTGGGTAGTTTCATTCAATGATCGGTCTGACTCAAAAACGAGATCTTGTGACCTAGATAGTCTCGCTGAATTGAAACTCGGCCCTGGGTATTATCTGGCCTAGGCTCGTTTATGTTTATCAGTTTATAGTCCCCTCTCTTCCCGTAAGGATTTTCAGAGAGGAGACTTTTGATATGGCTCGTTTAAGCCTCTCCTGCCCATTATAACCCCCCCCTCCCCCACTACGGAAGACCTTATCCTTCACGTTACTCTTTAATTTATGTGTTGTAATTGTTCTGATGCACTCAGATAGATGGATAGACAGACAGACAGACGGATAGACAGACAGATAGATAGATAGATAGATAGATAGATAGATAGATAGATAGATAGATAGATAGATAGATAGATAGATAGATAGATAGATAGATAGATAGATAGATAGATAGATAGATAGATAGATAGATAGATAGATAGATAGATAGATAGATAGATAGATAGATAGATAGATAGATAGATAGATAGATAGATAGATAGATAGATAGATAGATAGATAGATAGATAGATAGATAGATAGATAGATAGATAGATAGATAGATAGAAGATAGATAGATAGATAGATAGATAGATAGATAGATAGATAGATAGATAGATAGATAGATAGATAGATAGATAGATAGATAGATAGATAGATAGATAGATAGGGTTTTAGGTTGTTGTTTTTTTTTACACGCAAGCAAAAGGCTGTTACCTGAGAGTTGGTCACGCAAACGGTCATGTACAACAAACCCATGAGTGAAATCTCTTTAGGTGGGGGTATATTCCGGGCGCGAGGGGTATGACCTGGCCTAGGCTGATCTATACCCAGGGGGTTAAACCCGCCTAGGCTACATTATACCCAGGGTATAAAGTAGCCAGGGGTATATGCCGGCCTGTTACACCGGTCCTGTTTTGGCTCGGAAGAGTCCGCTGGACCTAAAGCAATAATCATGTAATGTAATGTAGGGCGCGCGCTGGTCTTTTTAATGCCTGCTATGGCAGTTGGTTGATAAGGCGCTCGCTGGTCTTTTTAATGTCTGCTAGGACAGTTGGTTGATAAGGCGCTGTCTGCTAGGGCAGTTGGTTGATAGGGTGCTGTCTGCTAGGGCAGTTGGTTGATAGGGCGCTGTCTGCTAGGGCAGTTGGTTGATAAGGCGCTGCCTGCTAGGGCAGTTGGTTGATAGGGCGCTGCCTGTTAGGGCAGTTGGTTGATAGGGCGCTGGTCTCTTTAATGCCTGCTAGGGCAGTTGGTTGATAGGGCGCTGGTCTCTTTAATGCCTGCTAGGGCAGTTGGTTGATAAGGCGCTGTCTGCTAGGGCAGTTGGTTGATAGGGCGCTGTCTGCTAGGGCAGTTGGTTGATAGGGCGCTGTCTGCTAGGGCAGTTGGTTGATAGGGCGCTGCCTGCTAGGGCAGTTGGTTGATAGGGCGCTGCCTGCTAGGGCAGTTGGTTGATAGGGCGCTGCCTGCTAGGGCAGTTGGTTGATAGGGCGCTGTCTGCTAGGGCAGTTGGTTGATAGGGCGCTGTCTGCTAGGGCAGTTGGTTGATAGGGCGCTGCCTGCTAGGGCAGTTGGTTGATAGGGCGCTGCCTGTTAGGGCAGTTGGTTGATAGGGCGCTGCCTGCTAGGGCAGTTGGTTGATAGGGCGCTGCCTGCTAGGGTAGTTGGTTGATAGGTCGCTGCCTGCTAGGGCAGTTGGTTGATAGGGTGCTGCCTGCTAGGGCAGTTGGTTGATAGGGCGCTGCCTGCTAGAGCAGTTGGTTGATAGGGCGCTGCCTGCTAGGGCAGTTGGTTGATAGGGCGCTGCCTGCTAGGGCAGTTGGTTGATAGGGCGCTGCCTGCTAGGGCAGTTGGTTGATAGGGCGCTGCCTGCTAGGGCAGTTGGTTGATAGGGTGCTGCCTGCTAGGGCAGTTGGTTGATAGGGCGCTGCCTGCTAGGGCAGTTGGTTGATAGGGCGCGCGCTGGTCTTTTTAATGCTGAAGGTCGCGGGTTCGAACACCGCAGATTGCGAACTTTTGTGACTTAGGTACGAAACTTTTTTTCAGGGGTTTCTCCGGGTACTCCGGTTTCTTCCTTCCTCTTAATGATGGTATTTGATGCTGTCAGTCTACATTTTAAAAAATGAACAAAAATGGTTTATGTTCAGCGTTTTATAATAGTAGTAGTAATAGGTTGAGGACGAAACAGGCAGTGAAGCCTTTATGAACGTAGGATCTGATGTAGGCTTATACTTTTCCTGGGTTTATATGCATGCCATTTTCCTATTTGTATTATTCGTCAAAGGATAAAACTCCGAATTTTGGCATTGCGTCCAACTGGTTTTTAAAACAATTCATATTCTGTGCAATTTTTATAGTTAATGGTAAACTGTTCCAATTTAAAGAAAGTGTTAATAGCTATCTCTTCAGAGTGCCGCGCTTTGTTCGATTGAAGAAAAAGCCCGTGATAATATCCTGGTATTATTGGTGTTGTTGTGTGATTGTGTCTGTGTTTGTGATTGTTTCATGTGCTGGGATGCTGACAACACATTTAACATCGTCTTCAGGTAAGACAATACACATTTTCTTCCTGCCTTTAATGATGACGGCAGTTGGTGGTACTTACAGTGATGATAATGATGATGATGATGATGATGATGATGATGATGATGATGATGTTGATGATGATGATGGCGATTATTGAAGATGATATTAATATAAAAGTATGTAGATGCTTAGACCTACAACAACAGTGATGTTGAAGGTAAAGATGGGTTCTGTTACTGGACTCAAAGTAACTTATTGTCTTATTATTAACTCTGTCTCTGTCTCTCTCTCTCTCTGTCTCTCTCTCTCTGTCTCTCTCTCACTCTTTCTCCCCCTACCTTCTCCTCTCCTTCTCCAATAAATGTTTTTTGTCCTTGGCGAGGCCATCAATATCTATAGAGACAAAGCAGCGGTAATGGAACAAGCGGAACCATTATCTCATTAAGACGCCTTGGTCTGTCACTTTGCCTACAGCCCTTCAGTTGTATTCCCCATTTACTTTCCCCCTGTATACCTCTCTACACTCCTACCCTCCTCTTTTATACCCTTTCTTTATACACCCCCCCCCCCCCCCTATGGTTATGGGCATACTATTCGCTATTCATTTGTTGGTAGCTCGCTCTCTCTCTCTCTCTGTCTCTCTCTCGCTCTCTCTCTCTCTCTCGCTCTCTCTCTCTCTCTCTCGCTCTCTCTCTCTCTCTCTCTGTCTCTCTCTCTCTCTCTCTCTCTCTCTCTCTCTCTCTCTCTCTCTCTCTCTCTCTCTCTCTCTCCCTCTCTGTGGAAATGTAGTGCTTTAAATTACCACTGTTCATGTCATTGTGATTTGTTCTATCAATACAATCTATAACTTCTGTCTTCATCGCTAGACCAGTCCCCTACCGTTTTTTTTTCTTGAAAACTCTCCCAAAACTCCTCCTTTGTGTATGGGGTCTGTTGGTTCAACTTGGAAATATTGGACGCTTTCTGCCAAATGGTCGCTAGGGCTTTCTATGGTATATTATTTAGCAATGTAGGCATTTTATATATATGTGTTTTTATAATGATGTTTATATTCTATTTTGTTTTTTTGTAAACGAGGATTCGAAAAATTAGAATACAGCCTCAACGTCCCTTGTGTGGGATGTTTTTATTGTAAAATGAGCGGCTGGTGGAGAGCTTTCAGTTTTACCATTAGGGTTGTTTCAGCAGATCTTTTATACGGGTCGGGGCTAAGTCCTCTTTCAGCCAAGTTGTGGTCCTGATTTGGCTCTTTGCAGTCCGCTGGACTATAAACAATGACTAACTAATTCTCTGTCTCTGTCTCTATCTCTGTCTCTGTCTCTCTCTGTCTCTCTCTGTCTCTCTCTCTCTCTCTCTCTCTCTCTCTCTCTCCCCACCCGCACCTTCCCCATGTATGTTGTGATATAGAGCACTGTTAATTTTGATGACGTTGTGCTATTATCGCATGAGCAATGCTTCCATTAGCAGTGTTGGTTTTGGTCATTATTGTGGCATCATTATCATGCCTTATTTGGACACACAACATTGTCTGTTTATACACCTGAGCCCTTCCTAAGGCAGCCATTAGCGATCCAAACCGTAAAAATGTTGTAGTTGTTGTTGTTGTTGTGAGTATAATTTACCGGGAATTTTTATTCTTGAGGGGGTGGGTGGATGATGTTCCCAGTCTTTAGTTCTGCGTTTGTGTACTAAGATGTTTTGGTGAGCTAAAGCATTTTCACAATTTGCTGGTGAACTGAACTGTCTCATTCCCTGACTCTTACTTACACACACACACACACACACACACACACACACACCCACACACACACACACACCCACCCACACACACACACACACACCTGTATAACTTTATCACAACACAAACCGTTAACTTTCCTATCCTATCCTGTCCTGTCCCGTAACCCGGAGGTCGTAGGGGCACCACAGATGATCGTTTAACCAGCATACTCCTTCTTTCTCTGTCCTCAGCAGCCCTGATGGCTTCGCTCAGTGTCAAACCAGTCCATTCTCGAATGTTGTCATCCCACCTCTTTTTCGGCTTTACAAGGCCTGATGATCTGGTGACGTGGCCATACCATCGGAGTTTCCGTTTCTTCACCAATGTGAGCAGGTCATCGTGTTGTCCAATGGCTTGTGTGATGGTCTGTCGGACTTCGTCGTTGGTGATGTGTTGGGTATAGGAAATGCCCAGAAGTCTTCTGTAGCACATTATCTCCATGCTTTGTATTCTTCGTTGTAGATCTGCTGTGAGGGTCCATGTTTTGCAAGCATACAGGAAGGTGGAGATGACAAAGGGCGCAGCAGTCTTACTTTGGAATGTAGACTGATGGTTCTGTCTTTTCAAATGGGCTTCAACCTTGTCAGGGCAGCAGTTGTTTGTGCGATTCTGGAGAGGACTTTCTGTCGGGACCCATTGTCTGATACAATGGCTCCTAAATATTTGAAGCTATGCACTGTGTTGAGGGATTGGCCTTGGACTTTGATGTCCGTGTTGATGCCATTGGTGTTTTTGGTCATCATTTAGGTCTTCTCTGCACTTATTTCCATTCCATAAGCTCTGGAGGTGGTGTCAAGCCTCTGTACCAGCTGTTCAAGTTCTTGTTGCTCTCCAGCCAATCCATCAATGTCATCCGCAAAACGAAGATTGGAGATTGCTCTACCCCCTATGCTGACTGTGCCTTCATGATCTGCAAGAGCATCTGACATGATGCGCTCTAGGAAGATGTTGAAGAGTGTTGGAGAGAGTAGACATCCTTGACGCACACCGATTGTTGTTCTGAACCAGTTCCCGATGACGCTGTTATGAAGGACTGCACTGGTAGCCTTGTCATACAGGCTTTTGATGACTTCAATAATTTTAGGGCTGATGTTGTACACTTTCATAGCAATGTTGTAATGAACTCAGGACAGTTCGTCGATGACGACACCCGCACCCTGAATGTTCTACACTTCCACATCTTCCACAGCCCATCATGACAATGGTGGATAGGTATCCAACGAGGCTTTTACTCATCTTCCATTATTCCAATGAGCTGCAGTCACATTTCAATAACATCATTACAACCAAAAACTGTTTACCTTAATAACATTGTAATAAACTCCTGACAACTGTAACGGATGGTTTTTGAGTATTTAATTAAATATCTATTTGAATATACTACGTCTAATCTAATGAATGAGTGTGTGAGTGTGGCTGTCTGACGCTCAGTGTAAAGGTGTGTGTTCTATCTCTGTTTACTTTAACTTCTCATCCTTCACCACACACATGCTTACAGACAAGGACAAAGTCTACACAATTGTTTCTCTTTGCCCTTCTGTTATACTATTTCTCATTCAATCATAAACATACACAATAAATCATTCACGTATACAATAAGTTCACAGATATATCAAATCATACAATTATTTCCAGCATATAAATAAATTCACACGGACAATAATTAAGAGCGCTCAGTTAACTTAATAAGATCACCCAGTCAATTTGATAAGTGCACACAGTTGCTTTTCAGACAGAGTTCAACACTAGCAGAAGTCGTTGTCCCTTTCTAAGGACGTCACTCGACTCTACACTTTTGCATTAGCATCACTTCGATGACTCAGATTCTAGAATTCACAGTTTCTGTTTACTGACCTATTTCACGGATCAAGCACTCCCGGCGCGGAATTAACAGCCGAGCTGGGGTCACAGCCACACACACTGAAGACGCTGCAGATGTCTTCGTGGCGTAGATCCGGAAGTTTACTTCGGCACCGTTGTTGCACTTCTGCCCCAGTGATGATGCCCGAAGGAGAGTCACGGCGACGATGGCGTCCACATCCGGTTAGGTAGGTGATGTCATGTGGACCAGATCCATCCGCCGCACATCAGGGGTTCTTTGCTCCGTAACCGCCCCGCTGTATACAACATGTACACAATCGTAAATTTTCGCTCCTATCCATAAAGAGACTGTATCTTTGACATGTCTTTATAGTTCACATTGAGTAAGGATCATTTCCCTTTGTAGAGTGTCTTCTACACGCCACCACAATCACCACCACCACCTTTGAACTCCTGTGACAATACCTAGCATAGACTTTCTTTTCACACATGCTACACACAATATAGCAAACAGCAGCACTTCACACCACAATACATATCATTCAAGCGCAATAGATAAATTATTACATACAATTATATATTTATCATCTATCATCACATTGAATGAAATAAAAATGGCATATAGTTAAAACTCACACATAACATACACAGATAATATGAAATATTGACACGAGTTAATCGAACTTTGTTTCAAACATGTCTTCTACTAATTCAACACTAATACTCTGGAAGGTATTAGCAGCATTCTAAATACCTGAAATATTAATATAACATAATAAATAATTAATATAATAATATTGTAATAAAATAATAATAATAATAATAATAATAATAATAATAAATATATAATAATAGTAATATTCATATACAGTTATATAAAAGGTTTGTCAGAGCAATACGTGTTATTAATGTTTCGTCTCTAACCTAATGTTTACAAACTATTCGAAAATTAACGCAGTGACGTCATCACGTCTTCATACACAAATGTGTACGAACTGCGGTCGTTACAACAACATTGTAATAACCTCCTGACAGTTGGTCAATGACGTCACCCCAACCCTCAACCTTCGCCTCTCCCACGCCCTGCTAGAGCCCATCATGACACTGGTGGATTTGTACCCAGCCACACTGGTTGATAGGTACCCAGCCACACTGGATGATAGGTACCCAGCCACACTGGTTGACAGGTACCCAGCCACACTGGTTGATAGGTACCCAGCCACACTGGTTGATAAGTACCCAGCCACACTACACTGGATGATAGGTACCCAGCCACACTGGTTGATCGGTACCCAGCCACACTGGATGATAGGTACCCAGCCACACTGGTTGACATGTACCCAGCCACACTGGTTGATAGGGTACCCAGCCACACTGGTTGATAGGTACCCAGCCACACTGGTTGATAGGTACCCAGCCACACTGGATGATAGGTACCCAGCCACACTGGTTGATAGGGTACCCAGCCACACTGGTTGATAGGTACCCAGCCACACTGGATGATAGGTACCCAGCCACACTGGTTGATAGGGTACCCAGCCACACTGGTTGATAGGTACCCAGCCACACTGGTTGATAGGTACCCAGCCACACTGGATGATAGGTACCCAGCCACACTGGTTGATAGGGTACCCAGCCACACTGGTTGATAGGTACCCAGCCACACTGGTTGATAGGTACCCAGCCACACTGGATGATAGGTACCCAGCCACACTGGTTGATAGGGTACCCAGCCACACTGGTTGATAGGTACCCAGCCACACTGGATGATAGGTACCTAGCCACACTGGTTGATAGGGTACCCAGCCACACTGGTTGATAGGTACCTAGCCACACTGGTTGATAGGTACCCAGCCACACTGGATGATAGGTACCCAGCCACACTGGATGATAGGTACCCAGCCACACTGGTTGATAGGTACCTAGCCACACTGGTTGATATGTACCCAGCCACACTGGTTGATATGTACCCAGCCACACTGGTTGATAGGTACCCAGCCACACTGGTTGATATGTACCCAGCCACACTGGTTGATAGGTACCCAGCCACACTGGTTGATATGTACCCAGCCACACTGGTTGATAGGTACCCAGCCACACTGGTTGATATGTACCCAGCCACACTGGTTGATATGTACCCAGCCACACTGGTTGATAGGTACCCAGCCACACTGGTTGATAGGTACCCAGCCACACTGGTTGATATGTACCCAGCCACACTGGTTGATATGTACCCAGCCACACTGGTTGATATGTACCCAGCCACACTGGTTGATAGGTACCCAGCCACACTGGTTGATAGGTACTTTTACTCTGCCGCCATGATAGTACAATGAGCTGCAGTCCACACACCAACTTCATGTGCACTAGCCCCAAAGAGCCAATCATCAAAACTAGGATTTACGTTGGGAATCCTGCATCGTTTAGAGCATGATACAAAGGCAACTTCTGAAATGTGTGGTTATAGATGTTTATAAAAGAATCATACGGTGTGGTCACTTCCACAATAAATGCTGGGCTATTGGCATGATCTACAATACAAACGGCAGGTTTGTTGCTGGCTAGGCGGTCACTAGTGAAGTCATGAAACTGACACAGAAAACGCTACAGTAATTGGCGACTGTAGCTTTCTCTACCTCCTAAAACACCAAGTCAACCCACCCTATCGTGCCTTTCAGTCCCTTTAGCGCTTTACATCCGTTCAGTGCGCATGAGTTTGAATCTGTATGAACATTACAGAGCGGGCACCTGTCTGGGTTGTCAGGGTGGTAAGTGTGGATAACACTACTGGTTTCTAAAAGATGTACAAACAAACGTAACTAATTATTATTGACGTTTTTGTTGGCCAAATGTCCGAGGGAAACAGTCATGTCGGCAGACGGCACAGCCGGGCTCTGAAAGCCTCCCTGTCGCTGGAGTTGCTGGCAATGATCAAGGTCCGTCTCCATCTCCATCCTCTTGATGGCATTATACACCAGTCGTGGGTCAGTCAAGCGCAGCTGTGTGGCGTCCCCTGACGCTGAGATCAAGACAGCGTACAAGTCGCTGTCCTCGTCGTGCTCCAGATGAATGTAGAGCCTCATGCACAACTCGCTCAGCTCCGCGAACGTCGACCTAGGCCAGTACATCTTACTGGCCTTCTACAGTCGCTGGTTGTCACTGATGGCATAACCACCAACGTTGTCGTCGCCAGGTAGGGCTGCTGGACCCTTGCGCAGTGACATGTATAGGTCAAAGCTGTGACGTGCCACGACTCTCACGCGATGATCGTCGCTGTTCAGCACGGACAGAAGGACACACGTTTGGCGTGGTAGACAATGCTGGCTTGGATGGTCATCATCATCTTCTTCTGTTCTCTCTTCTTCTTCTTCTTCTATTCTCTCTTCGCCTTCTTCAATATTTTCTGTTGAATATTCTATTTCCATGAAATTGCAAAGTGTTACTTTTACCCTAGGGTGTCTAAACAAGCCATCATTTAAGTTTCGTGACACCGCTGTCCTAATTTTTTGTAACAGATTGCCTGTTTTTCTATGACGTGCGTGCCGATGTGGATGTGTCTTTATGGCATTTTCTACATTTCTGTTACCTTGCCCATGCCTTGCCAAACCCCAATCGAATCCAAAGTTTTATTTTTTTTATTTTATTTAAAAAGGTATTGTATCTCATTTTAAAATATTAAAATAACATTATTTTTATCTGCTTCTTCCGGTCTTCTTCGTTACCTTGTCAGTTTTCTCATGGTTACAGTATATAGGACAATTGAGGCTCTATCACATTTGTCAATACAATCTCTGGCTTCTTCTAACATTATCTCTTCTTCTTCTTCTTCTTCTTCTTCTTCTTCTTCTTCTTCTTCTTCTTCTTCTTCTTCTTCTTCTTCTTCTTCTTCTTCTTCTTCAAGGTTTGACTGTACGCCTTAGCTCAGTGGTTGGCCTGCCACAGCGATCCCATGGTGGGCAAGATGAAATTGACAATTTTCACTGTCCACCTTTGCAAAATGATTGCCATAGTGGTTCAGTGCTGATTTAGGTCTATGTCCCTTTTCCCTGCTATAGTGGTTCAGTGCTGATTTAGGTCTATTTCCCTTTTCACTGCTATAGTGGTTCAGTGCTGATTTAGGTCTATGTCCCTTTTCCCTGCTATAGTGGTTCAGTGCTGATTTAGGTCTATTTCCCTTTTCCATGCTATAGTGGTTCAGTGCTGATTTAGGTCTATTTCCCTTTTCCCTGCTATAGTGGTTCAGTGCTGATTTAGGTCTATTTCCCTTTTCCCTGCTATAGTGGTTCAGTGCTGATTTAGGTCTATGTCCCTTTTCCCTGCTATAGTGGTTCAGTGCTGATTTAGGTCTATTTCCCTTTTCCATGCTATAGTGGTTCAGTGCTGATTTAGGTCTATTTCCTTTTTCCATGCTATAGTGGTTCAGTGCTGATTTAGGTCTATTTCCTTTTTCCATGCTATAGTGGTTCAGTGCTGATTTAGGTCTATTTCCTTTTTCCATGCTATAGTGGTTCAGTGCTGATTTAGGTCTATTTCCTTTTTCCATGCTATAGTGGTTCAGTGCTGATTTAGGTCTATTTCCTTTTTCCATGCTATAGTGGTTCAGTGCTGATTTAGGTCTATTTCCTTTTTCCATGCTATAGTGGTTCAGTGCTGATTTAGGTCTATTTCCTTTTTCCATGCTATAGTGGTTCAGTGCTGATTTAGGTCTATTTCCTTTTTCCATGCTATAGTGGTTCAGTGCTGATTTAGGTCTATTTCCTTTTTCCATGCTATAGTGGTTCAGTGCTGATTTAGGTCTATTTCCTTTTTCCATGCTATAGTGGTTCAGTGCTGATTTAGGTCTATTTCCTTTTTCCATGCTATAGTGGTTCAGTGCTGATTTAGGTCTATTTCCTTTTTCCATGCTATAGTGGTTCAGTGCTGATTTAGGTCTATTTCCTTTTTCCATGCTATAGTGGTTCAGTGCTGATTTAGGTCTATGTCCCTTTTCCCTGTGTTGGTTATCTCCGTCTGTCAAATCGCCAAAGTTGTGTATAGACGTTAAACTTTTATGTTCATTCATTCATTTGCCTTCTTCTTCTTCTTCTTCTTCTTCTTCTTCTTCTTCTTCTTCTTCTTCTTCTTCTTCTTCTTCTTCTTTTCTTTGCGTGCAACGAGCCTGGTTGATACTGTTGGAGGTGCCGTGGTGAACTATTACTGTGATTGAAAGTCAGTGGCCCTGTGACAGTTTGCCCACCTCTCTGTGCTCATACCCAAGTCAGACCAAGTTAAGTCAAGCGAAGCCATATGTGGTGTGGATTTACAAACTAGTCCTATTATACTGTTGAAGGGTTTTGTGCGGCGTTTGGGGATAAGCATCAAGTAAGTAAAAAAAACATGGTGATCATAATACACGCTCACAGGTGGGGAGGTTTCTTATCTTTGCAACCTTTTTCTTGTCTACTTTGATCATCTTACTTGATTTATTTTTCATTGCTTGTTTGTCTGTCTGTGGTTACATTGTGTGTGTCTGCATCTTGTTCTGTCTGTACGCCAACCGCAGTTGTTGTTTGTAGATTATAGTCACACGACACTTTCGCATGTAGGTGACTACTGGACCGATTTATACTGACACCAGCGGGCCAGTTGTTGGTAAAGGGGAAAATAATATGATCACACGTTGACCAATCCGGGATTCGAATCAGCGACCTTTCGGTTACTAGCAAGACGCTCTTACCAACTGAGCTACCCGGCCCCACGTCCACCCGCAGTCCTCTACACACCTATTTATATTTCTCTTTATCCTCCCTCGTCCTATTCTCTCTCTTTTTATTCTTCTTTTTATAACCGCCTCTCTCTCTCTCTCTCTCTCTCTCTCTCTCTCTCTCTCTCTCTCTCTCTCTCTTAATACCTTTTACAGATTTTTGGCCCATTTCGTAAAATGACAGAAATAACATTTATGTTAGATGTCATCGGCAATGATTTAGCCATTCCTCTTAACCCCCCCCCCCCCCCTAATCGCTAGAACAAAGAAAATACATTTATGTTCCAATCTTCAAAAGATTTTTTTTGTCTAACTAAAGCCATGTCGGTCAGGTAAAATAAATAAAGACAAAGACGTCGATTCTCATCTCGTCAACGGTTTTACAATTGCGTTTTGAAGGCGGAACATTTGTTTAAAATAAATAATGGGGAGATCTCCGTCTGATGCTTGCGCTAGCTGCTCCAGACATCTGCTTTTTTTTGTTTTAAGAGCATAGATCTAACAGTAGAGATGAAAAGCTCCAAGGACAAAGTCTGACACAAGCTGGGTATCGCTGCATCGCGGCTGCTATGCTAGTTAAGAAACGAGCGGTGTAATATGAAGTATATGCAGGTTTCTTTAAGTACAGGTTTAAGTCCAGGCTGATATATGAAACACTCAAGACAGTAAACCAAACAAGGTCCTCTTTCTTCTTTTCTCATGAAAGGTTTTGATGGTGGCAAAAAGTGTGTAGAGAGGCAGTTACACACAAAGAGATGTCCATGTTGGGGCTAATGTTAACTCCTTCATTACAGAGGTAATCCCCAAACTGACGACACTAGGTCACCAGTCAGCATGTTTGTTCTAACGTTCTAGTTTTCCTCCCTACTCTTTTTGGGAACACGTGGAACCAACCTGCCAAAAGTAGTCTTAGAATTAGAACTTGCGTCTCTGGTCTGCTTTGGTTTGCTCCCTGGGGGTATTATCATCTTGATGTGCTGTTACCTGTCTTCCCTCTCCCGCCTACCTTGTTATAATAACATTATATATATGGTCTTCCGCATCTCCACTAGAGGGTCTGTAGTGTTGATAGATGGTCGCTGCGCAATGTAAAATGTCATTTGTAACGGTGCCACAAAAATGTCCTTTGGGAGAAGCATCGCTTCCAAACGTCCCTGCTCCATTCATTATTCATCGTTGCAGTCTTAGCACTGGTAAAGTCTTAGCACTGGTAAAGTCTCGGCAACAACGGCACTAGTTATGTCATGTTTCTTCATTCTTTCGTGTTGCTATAAATTGCTCATTGTTTTATTTCATTGCATTGTGTCATCAATCTTTGGTGTAGTTGAGCCATTGTTAAACTGATGATGCATTTGCTGCAGCTATTGCTGCGTCATTTCCGCAGTTAGTTCTAAGTACTTATTTTCTTTCATCATCATCATCATCATCATCATCATCATCATCATCATCATCATCATCATCATCATCATCATCATCATCATCATCATATATCATCATCATCATCGTCGTCGTTGTCTTCTTCTTCTTTTCTTCTTCTTCTTCTTCTTCTTCTTCTTCTTCTTCTTCTTCTTCTTCTTCTTCTTCTTCTTCTTCTTCTTCAGTTGTCGGGGAACCCGAGGGCAGAAAAAGCTGACGTCCTTGTCCATTGTGTCCTGTTAGCTGTTGTTGTTGATAGGAGGTCTGGCATGGTCACGTTCGTCTATTCTGTGATGTTGTCCGACCAGCTCTTGCTCTGCCGCCCTTTTCTGCGACCATCTTCAAAGGTGTACTGCATGATGATCTTGGAAAGGCTGTCATGTGGTGTATACTGCATGATGATCTTGGCAAGGCTGTAATGTGGTGTGACATATCCAGACCATCTTCAAAGGTGTACTGCATGATGATCTTGGAAAGGCTGTAATGTGGTGTGACCTATCCAGACCGTGCCAACTTTCGGCGCTTGCTATTTCCTAAGAATTTGGACATTTTATTGTCCCTTTTAATCGGGAAATTCTGGGCCGCCGCCTCTGGGGAAGGCGTGGTCACAGCCTGCGGGGCGCCCAAAACTAACCCTCTAATATTGTGTTTTTGAAATTTTGCTGGGGGAAGCCACCTGGAATACCTGGAGAAAACCCCCCAGACATTGCGCGAGTCCGAAGTAAATAATATTGGGAGAAACATAACGCCCAATTCAATTCAATTCAATTCAGTCAGTTTATTTAAAGTCTGTTCACAAATTATGATGTTAGACTATAAAATAAAGAAACAAAATAATAATATAAATGATAATGCGGAAAAAGGAAATACAAATAAATAAATACATAAATAAATCATAAATAATAATGATAAAAAGAAAACAAAAATTGAAGAAAAAGAATACACATTATTATTGAGCAGTTTGTTTGAGCTGAGGAAAGTGTGCTGTTTAAGATCAGTGAATTTATTTTTATAGTGGGTCATTTGAATGGTGTGGGTCTCTGTCTCACTGTCTCTGCCTTCATGTCTCTGTCAGTCAGTCTCTCTCTCTCTCTCTGTTGTTTTACTTGCACATTTTGTGGACCTATTTGTTTTAAAAGTCGGTTCCATGTTTAAGCAACTAGGACAGCCAGTTGGCCCCAACAGTACTGTCCCTGACGTTACTGAAGACGTTTGTGGCTTCGCACTTGTACAAAGTTGTCCATTGTTTATATTCCAGTGATCTCGCACTCCCACGGCTTTCATTGGCCTGAAGGTTGCCATGTACTTTTAGGGTATTGTTGACCTAGGGTTGACCTAGGGTCCAAACCATTGAAACTGTCTCTGGGCTATTGAAGCTGGACGTCGTCTGTACAGTACAATTGTATTCATGTGAAAAGCGTGCGCATTTTTTATTCTTTTATTATTATTATTATTATTATTATTATTATTATTATTATTATTATTATTATTATTATTATTATTATTATTATGGTGTTGGTGATAGTGGCTTTGATCGTGTGTTTGATTGTTGGTGATGGTGTGTGTGTGTGTGTGTGTGTGTGTGTGTTTGTGTCCGTGTATTTGTGTCCATGTCTGTGTTTCTGCCTGTCTGCGTTTGGTCATTCGTGTGTGATTATGTTTTTCTGTAAACTTCTACTGGCTAGACGAACTTGTGTCAAACTATTGATAACCTATACCAAGTGTTGATACATTCAAAGAGCTTTTGTCTGTTAACAAAGAGTACATCACAAATCATCCATGCTTCTGTAATGTACATCAGTTACGTTCTAGTTGGTATCAACGTGCTCCGCTTTTAACAATAGTGAAAATGGTCTATACCAAAACAATTTATGGGTGAGGGTATTCATTTTCAGTTCTTAAAATCTGCCTTGGAGACAAGCGTATCTACATGACGAGATATACGCCTTCAAAGGATTCACATCCTCTTAATCTGAAAGAGGGATAAACATGTCCCGGTATACTTGTCCCTGTGAACGTCCCGCAGCACAAAACAGAAATGTGAATAAACGATGGCTCGATTGGCACGACCTGAAATGTTTTACCCTATATCTTATTTCCTCTATTGCTGCCTCAGTGCATGGCTTGCTCAATGCCAGTTACTGTGCAGTCAACGCTCATTCCGTCATCAGCAACGTCATTTTGATATAGTTGCGTCATATTTATATGTGGCGTAATAACGTAGACGCACTCGGTGGTTCCAGGAGTAGTCATCTATGACTGATGTTGTGTCGTATTTGGTGAGGTTTGTTATGTTTCACGAGAACATGTAAATCATTGTGACATTGCCTTCGTGTCAGTTACACAATGATACAGGCTGTGTGTGATACATCACGTTGTAGTCAAGGAATCTACTGAATAAGTTAGCTTGTGATACAGGAAAACCTTTTGGGATTTGAACATGCTGACCATCAGCCTTTCTCGTTTCTCTCTCTCTCTCTCTCTCTCTCTCTCTCTCTCTCTCTCTCTCTCTCTCTCTCTCTCTCTCTCTCTCTCTCTCTCTCTCTCTCTCTCTCTCTCTCTCATTCCCTCTCACTCTCTCATTCCCTCTCACTCTCTATCATCCCATCCCACTCCCGCGCATTTCACAACCCCCTATCTCCATCAACACAAACCTCCGAATGTCTAACCCAGCCTTGCCCCCCCCCCCCACCTTCACCCCCTTGCCTATATTTACCCCACTAACAGAGCAGGCATGTGAATGAGAGAGTAAGATAGGGAGAGCAGAGACAGGACATTCATTGTAGCGCGATATACAGTGGGGATAAGAACCCCTCACCGGACGTGCTAAATTATCGGGGATATTAGCGGTAGAAAAATAACGCAACGTTCGATCATTTGGTCAGACATACATACATTGGGTATCAGCGTTCGTCCATACACTACAACGGATATGTAGAAATCAATGTTGCAACCGTTTTCTGGAGTATTTTCTTTGGTCTTGCGAATATTTCCCTTGGCCCGTAGGCTGTATTGAGGAAGACGGGTGGTTTTCATGAAAGCGGATACAACATTGAGCAATAAACAGAATGTATTCAACGAAGTAAAATATGGTCTATGCTTCATTCTTTCACAACGACAGAAATTCGAAGATATGGACAAGATTTAATGTACAAGTTTAGTAAAATACTTTCACCTAGCCATAGTGAACGTGAACCATTGTCACCGAGCGTGGCAATGCTTCATCACGTGTGAATTGTTGTAACAGCCGAGACGGTCTCATTCCAAACAAGTGTTGACGTTACTCGATATACATAAGTTTTTACTAAGACTTAACCCATCTGTACACTCTCATTACATACAAAGTTTAAAGGAAATGTAAAGTATAAAATAAAAAAAATGATTAAAAGGTGATTTCATAAGGATTACGTCACTCGATTTGCATACATTTGGGTTTACGTTGGAGGCATACAGAAAGTCTAAGTATATTCCAAACTTGAACCAAATCCCTCCAGTAATTTGGGAGAAAATATGATTAGAAATTGGAGGGAAATTTGCACCACAGCTCATTTTGGGAGCTAGTGAAGTATATGTCAACTCCATGACCACCACCTGCAACTCAGCTGTGACAGATGCCGCCACTTAGATCTTTGGCAAGCACCGCCCAAAGAAGAAATCGTGGATTACACCTGAACGTTTGGACCTGTATGACAAACAAAGAGAGCTGAAAATAAAAAAGAACACCTCACAGGGAGCTGGTGCCTACCGAAAAATCAACAATGACATCCGAGAAGGCATGCGCACAGCAAAGGGGAACTGGATAGAAGATCAATGCTAGGAAATAGAGAACAGTCTGAACAAGAACCACAGCAAGAAGACCTACTAGACGGTGAAGCGGCTGACAAGTGTTAAACTGCCCAAAGTCTCCACGATCCAAAGCAAGTCTGGTACATGCCTTACAGAAGAACAAGAAGTCTTTGATAGATGGACAGAGTACTGCTCTGACCTTTACAACCACACACCAAACGGAAACCCATCAGTTCTAGCATGTCCACAGAACAGAGAAGAAGAAGAAGAAGAAGAAGAAGAAGAAGAAGAAGAAGAAGAAGAAGAAGAAGAAGAAGAAGAAGAAGAAATACTCCCAATTCTCCAAGAAGAAGTTGAGGCAGCAGTGCAATCGCTGAAGAAGGGGAAGTCAGCGGGAGTGGACAACATACCCACGGAATTGCTTCACCATTATCTGTAACAAAATCGGGCAGAGTGGGGAGGGGCCTACACCATGGACTCAGTCGCTTGTCACCACTCTTACCCAAAAGGGTGACCTTCAGGTGTGTGCAAATTACTGCACCATCAGCCTCATCAGCCATCCCCAGCAAGGTCCTCCTGAAAATAATACTCAACGGATCAAAAACACAAGCTGAACAAATCATAGCCTGAAGAGCAAGCAGGATTCAGGGCAGGTCGAAGTACCACTAAGCAGATTTTCAACCTGCGATACTAATAATAATAATAACCTGCGAGGGATACCTACAGCACCAACAACATCTATATCATGTGTTTGTAGACTCCAAGAAAGCGTTTGACCGAATCTGGCATGCAGCCCTGTGGGCAACCATGAGAGTTATGTTACGTTTGCGGTGCGCACGATAGTACGTGTGAGACGCGCACGACAGATCCGATCGTTTTGTTTTGCAAAGCATGCAGTAATAGAATGTATTTACCTTTGATTTGATTTTGCGTTGTAGTTAGAAGAAGCTTTGTATAATGTTGATAATTTTTGGTTTCTTCGATATTATTGGAGAATTTTCTAGGGTTGCTCGTTTACTATCGATCGAAGAGTCTAAATAGATCTACTTGTAGCTGAGAAATTCTTGGACCGTAAAGAAAGTTGTATGACGTAAGACAGTGATGACGAAGTTTATTTTGATTGGTTGTAATTGCGTCACGCTGGAATGTTTCAACGTTCTCTAAAGTATAGAGAGACTGTACCGCACTGTTTCACTTAAAAAAGGAGAAAGTGGAAAAAGCGTTTGTATGGAGTTGTTGATGTATGCTGAATAAAGTTGGAAAACCTCACACACGAATCCTGCCTTGTTGAGTGAACAGGTTGTGTGGATAAACGAATCCGAGTTACACGTATCAGGATTCAAGCATCAGGGCTGAATCAACTACTGATAAAAACCAACAACGAATGTAACAGTGTATAACAGCCCTAAAATTATTGAAGTCATCAAAAGCCTGTATGACAAGGCTACCAGTGCAGTCCTCCACACCAGCGCCATCGAAAACTGGTTCAGAACAACAATGGGTGTGCGTCAAGGATGCCTACTCTCTCCAGCACTCTTTAACATCTTCCTAGAGCGCATCATATCAGATGCTCTTGCACAATCAGCATAGGGGGTGGAGCAATCTTCAACCTCCGTCTCGAGGATGACATTGATTGGCTGGAGAAGAGAAAGAACTTGAACAGCTGGTACAGAGGCTTGACACCAACTCCAGAGCCTATGCAATGGAAATAAGTCCAGGTAAGACCAACATGATGACCAACAACACCAAAGGCATCAACATGGACATAAGTGTCCAATGCTAATCCCTCATCACAGTGCATAGCTTCAAATATTTAGGAGCCATTGCATCTGACAATGGGTCCCCACAGGAAGTTCTCTCCAGGATCGCACAAACAACTGCTGCCCTGACAAGGTTGAGGCCCATTTGGAAAGACAGGACAACCAATCTAAATTCCTAAAGTAAGGCTGCTGCACTCCCTTGTCATCTCCATCTTCCTATACGCTTGCGAGACATGTACCATCACAGCAGATCTACAACGAAGAATACACACTGTCGCTGTCTTTCTCATTTGTTCTTTCTCATTCCTACTCTGTTCTATCAATCTACTATACTATCATCTTCTTCGCTAGACCAGTCGCCTACCTCTTTTCTTGAAAACTCTTCCGGGACATAACTCCTCATTTGTGTATGAGGTCTGTTGGATCAGCTTGGGAATATTGGACGCTTTCTGCCAGGTGGTGATCACTGGAACTTCCTATGATGTTATTATTTGGCAATGTAGGCATTTTATATGTATGTGTGTTGTTGATATTTTATAATGATGTTTATATTCTATTTTGTTTTTGTAAACGGGGGTTCGATAAATTAGTGTATAGCCTCAGCGTCCCTGCGTGGGATGTCTTTATTGTAAAGTGACCGGCTGGTGGAGTGGCTTCAGTGTTACCACTTGACTAGGGTTGTTTTGGCAGGTCTTTCATGCGGATAAGGGGCGAGTCCTCTTTTAGCGAAGTTGTGGTCTTGATTTTGTGGTCCTGATTTGGCTCTTTGCAGTCCGATAGACCCTGTAAGCAGTGAATAACTAACTAACAAACATCTTTTGTTATATTTAAATGTTAGCAGTTTAGCCTGCTTTTGCTTAGTTTTGTGTGGTCCTGATTCGGCTGTTGGCAGTGCGCTGGATCCTATAAACATTGAATATCTATCTTATTTTGATGTTATGCAGCGTTTCTCTATCTCCAGGGATGTCCAAGGCGCTGGCCGATACCAGATCTAACGCAAGACGCCACAGGCGCCCGCTCGCTGTATTAAGCGCATCGTCTATAAAAGCTTAGTTGTAGTTTCAGCACAGTCAGTGATACTGCTGAGTGAGCTTTGACGAAGGGTTTGCTGTATGAAGAAGATCTCGCCGTACAGGGCACGATAAAGACCGTCCTCCTGCGTCCATCATAGGCCATTATCAGGAACAGCCATCCCCCTGACTACAGCGCTTCATCCCCAGACCTCGGCGCTGTGGGAAAACAACGTACGCTATTATCACAATTTAACCCTCGCTCTATCTCATCATCCGCCGCCCTGTCTCTCCATGTCGCTCGTCCATATCCATTTGCTGCTACAGTACCCAGTCTCCGCACGGCGCCGCGGACATTAACTTGGCTCCTGCCCATCCCACTCCATGACTGACTTCTTAGCTGGTCCTGGCTGGGCAATAAGTAGGAAAGATTATTGGCTAATAACTGGGGTCGTTGTGCAGTGTGCAGCCCCTCCTTGTCAATCAGGCCACATGTATCTGCCACCTAATAGCGTACAGTTTCACGGACTGGGCCTGTAATACTAATACTCTTAGTTTTACCATGCTCGGCAACCTATAAAATGCCTTTATTGGTATTTTGGGTATCGTTGTTATATAGACCTTGTCCAGCTTAAGCGTTATGGTATCTACCTTAAGCCGCCCGAGGCGCTCACTTGCTGCGTTGTGCGCGTCGTCTGACTATTGATACAACTGAGCGCAATGTTGGGCGACCGGGGATGGGAGTGAAATAACCTAGTGCTTGTTGGGGGTATATCTCTAAATGGTACTCACCCGTTTACGTCACGACCGTCAGCATCTTCAAAGTCCGTGTGATGGCGTGCTTGCATGCACAGACTAAACCTCGGTTTATACTCTCCGATGGAGTAGGAGCATGCTTGCGCATCATGTGTCATATAATGTTCTGGGCATTGTACGCTGTCAGTTGACATTTGAAAGCACTGTGTGCAGTGGCATTGCTCAACATTGCGTACTTCAACTGCCCTTTTGCTCACTCAGTGATCGTGCCTCTTGCATTAAGGACAAATCATCTTAGCTTTCCCCAGTCTCATCTAAAAATGGCTGTTGTGCTCGTTTGTCTTCATTCACTTTATTGACGGCATCGTGAGAGCCGAGAGTTTATTTTATTTGGCGTTATATTCTTACGGTCAGCAACCTTTCCATGTAAATTGTCATCTCACGTAGTCCTGTTTGTGTTGTTGATTTCTGTTAAGATTTTTTTTTTTCTGGGTCTGCAAAAACGTATGTAAATGGTGACTGCACATTACTACTACAACAACCACCTATACACATAACTCCTCCCCTCCCCTCTCTCTCTCACTCTCTCTCTCTCTTGCGCGTGCATTTTGTAAAAAACGAATAATGGCATAGTCTTTTTCCTTTATAGTGTCAGAGATAAACTGAAGTTAATGCTGATAGTGACGACGACGAACAAAATAAGTTGACAGCATGAGAGAGCTGATACTGTTGAAGTAAGTTGTGTCGCTCAAGGAAAGGGGACTAGACTGGGTTTGAGATGGTCTATCAATTTGTCACAGGAACTTTACAGCAGGACGAGAAGTGTTTGACCCCGTGAGGGTCCAGACTGTGGGTGTTATGGCGAGTGTGGAGTATTATCCCCTGACCTGCACTGGCCCGTCCTATGTTTGTGATTTAGCCATTGCAATGATGAAAAAAGCGCACGTGGAGTTAGGTCCGTCTTTGATGTTCCATCATCCTAATGGCCCTTGTAAAGGATAAGCAGCCACATTTGGCCCTCGTTCTTCCGTCGATCCACTGATGTTGCTGATGTGTGGCTTCTGCTAGTCGTTCATTCACTGGCCCCCTTCACCTTGGCTTACAGACAGCTCGGTTCTTTCTGCCGTCTGCCTTCTAGTGTAGTGCCATTCTACTCAGTGGCCACAGTCAACGATGTTGGACCACGGAACAAAACGTGATGTCTTAACACTGTCATAAAGATGAGAGTGCCTGAGAAGAGGTTTTAATATAGATCATTGTGCACAAGTTTAGCCTCCATCATAACTCACATAGAAAGAGGGCAGTCTTCTCTCTTCCTTTCTTTCGCACTCATCTCATGAACAGAACAAATTCATTTTTGCAGTCTATCCGTTCATGTAACAAAATAACACAATATGAAAAATAGAATATCATCCGGTAATATTCAAACTAACGTTACCTACGAGCACACTAGATATCAACTAATTTAGACTAACTGTCAAGTCTTTATACATCTCTGATGCTAGTACAGTAGCACATTGTAGTCCGAGGGCACATTGTAGTGCGGTGGCACAATGTCGTACGGTGGCACAACAATGTAGTACGGTAATAATATCAATTTCCTCCGTCCAAGAGGGAAGGAATATTTAGTATCTCATACTCACAGCACAGTGCTGCACACCAAGGCAATACTTGCAATCACCCTGCACCTGAGGGTGGTCAACCGGGCTCCCATTGAAGAGCCGGTACCTTGTGGCGAAGTAATTGCACACCATGAAGCCATCCAACAGCTCACCGCTGTGATGCAGTCCTCAAACCTAGAGGAAGTACAGAAGTAAACCCCAAAACAACAAACAGGTCAGTCGGCCGTACTCTGGCTGAGACCTTCGTTGCGAGCAATCCTACGAGAGGGCTCTATGCCCCTTCAAGATACTTGGACCTTGGCTTTAGGTGTTTAAGACCAACCCTGACCAGCGACCACCAATCTTCTAGCTTCTAGCAGATTTCAAAGAATGAGTGGGCTCGCCATTTTTAAAAAAGGAGGAAATAAGTCGCACCTGCCTGCGCATAAAGATTACTTTCCGCTTAACTATATTATGTGCAGCACATGTAAACAAGGCGCAGAGATGGCAGTACTGGCTATGAGGAGTACGTCGTTACCATCACTATATCTACATACACTTTCACTGGCTATTAGGAGTACGTCTTTATCATCACTATATCTACACACACTTTTACTGGCTATTAGGAGTATGTTATCATCACTATATCTACACACACTTTCACTGGCTATTAGGAGTATGTTACCATCACTATATCTACACACACTTTCACTGGCTATTAGGAGTATGTTACCATCACTATATCTACACACACTTTCACTGGCTATTAGGAGTATGTTACCATCACTATATCTACACACACTTTCACTGGCTATTAGGAGTATGTTACCATCACTATATCTACACACACTTTCACTGGCTATTAGGAGTATGTTACCATCACTATATCTACACACACTTTCACTGGCTAGTGGGAGTACATCGTTATCATCACTATATCTACACATACTTTCACTGGCTATTAGGAGTACGTCTTTATCATCACTATATCTACACACACTTTCACTGGCTAGTGGGAGTACATCGTTATCATCACTATATCTACACACACTTTCACTGGCTATTAGGAGTACGTCTTTATCATCACTATATCTACACACACTTTCACTGGCTAGTGGGAGTACATCGTTATCATCACTATATCTACACACACTTTCACTGGCTATTAGGAGTACGTCTTTATCATCACTATATCTACACACACTTTCACTGGCTAGTGGGAGTACATCGTTATCATCACTATATCTACACACACTTTCACTGGCTAGTGGGAGTACATCGTTATCATCACTATATCTACATACACTTTTACTGGCTATTAGGAGTATGTTATCATCACTATAT
The DNA here is from genome assembly GCA_036898135.1 of Oncomelania hupensis. Classification (NCBI taxonomy): domain Eukaryota; kingdom Metazoa; phylum Mollusca; class Gastropoda; order Littorinimorpha; family Pomatiopsidae; genus Oncomelania; species Oncomelania hupensis. The sequence goes on along the minus strand of CM072514.1, from coordinate 89,923,505 downwards.
CTACACACACTTTCACTGGCTATTAGGAGTATGTTATCATCACTATATCTACACACACTTTCACTGGCTAGTGGGAGTACATCGTTATCATCACTATATCTACACACACTTTCACTGGCTATTAGGAGTACATCGTTATCATCATTATATCTACACACACTTTCACTGGCTATTAGGAGTACGTCGTTGTCATCACTATATCTACACACACTTTCACTGGCTAGTGGGAGTACATCGTTATCATCACTATATCTACACATACTTTCACTGGCTATTAGGAGTACGTCGTTATCATCACTATATCTACACACACTTTCACTGGCTATTAGGAGTACGTCTTTATCATCACTATATCTACACACACTTTCACTGGCTATTAGGAGTACGTCGTTATCATCACTATATCTACACACACTTTCACTGGCTATTAGGAGTACATCGTTATCATCATTATATCTACACACACTTTCACTGGCTATTAGGAGTACGTCTTTATCATCACTATATCTACACATACTTTCACTGGCTATTAGGAGTATGTTATCATCACTATATCTACACACACTTTCACTGGCTAGTGGGAGTACATCGTTATTATCACTATATCTACACATACTTTCACTGGCTATTAGGAGTACGTCTTTATCATCACTATATCTACATACACTTTTACTGGCTAGTGGGAGTACATCGTTATCATCACTATATCTACACACACTTTCACTGGCTATTAGGAGTACGTCTTTATCATCACTATATCTACACATACTTTCACTGGCTATTAGGAGTACGTCTTTATCATCACTATATCTACACACACTTTCACTGGCTAGTGGGAGTACATCGTTATCATCACTATATCTACACACACTTTCACTGGCTATTAGGAGTACGTCTTTATCATCACTATATCTACATACACTTTTACTGGCTAGTGGGAGTACGTCTTTATCATCACTATATCTACACACACTTTCACTGGCTAGTGGGAGTACATCGTTATCATCACTATATCTACACACACTTTCACTGGCTATTAGGAGTACGTCGTTATCATCACTATATCTACACACACTTTCACTGGCTATTAGGAGTACGTCGTTATCATCACTATATCTACACACACTTTCACTGGCTATTAGGAGTACGTCGTTCTATCCTATCCTATCCTGTCCCATAACCCGAAGGTCGTAGGGGCACCACAGATGATCGCTTAACCAGCATACTCCATCTTTCTCTGTCCTCAGCAGCCCTCATGGCTTCGCTCAGTGTCAAACCAGTCCATTCTCGAATGTTGTCCTCCCACCTCTTTTTCGGTCTCCCCCTTCTTCTACCTCCTTGCACTGTGCCTTGCAGAATGGTCTTTGCAAGGCCTGATGATCTGGTGACGTGGCCATACCATCGGAGTTTCCGTTTCTTCACCACTGTGAGCAGGTCATCGTGTTGTCCAATGGCTTGTGTGATGGTCTGTCGGACTTCAACGTTGGTGATGTGTTGGGTATAGGAAATGCACAGAAGTCTTCTGTAGCACCTCATCTCCATGCTTTGTATTCTTCGTTGGAGATCTGCTGTGAGGGTCCATGCTTCGCAAGCATATAGGAAGATGGAGATGACCAGAGATCGCAGCAGTCTTACTTTGGAATGTAGACTGATGGTTCTGTCTTTCCAAATGGGCTTCAACCTTGTCAGGGCAGCAGTACGTCGTTATCATCACTATATCTACATACACTTTTACTGGCTAGTGGGAGTACGTCTTTATCATCACTATATCTACACACACTTTCACTGGCTATTAGGAGTACACACACTCTCACTGCATCACATCAATTCCTCATGCATACTAACATATATTTATGACAACAAATAATTTTGAAATAATGTCTTTGTGACATACTACAATACCCAAAAGTGGAGGTGTATCCTTCTCTGATTACTGCCCGTTGGTTTAAACAAGCATTTTATTCAGTTCATATGACAAACAAACTAACGTTTTTACCAGACAGGAAACAAGCAAGCTTATTTAAGCCGTCCCTGTAGCTGTGTGCATACCATATACATAAGATGTGACAGGCAACAGTTGAATCCTATCTTATCCTATGCTATCCTATCCTGTCCCGTAACTCGGAGGCACCACAGATGATCGTTTCATTAGCGTTCTCCATCTTAATCCAATTGAATCCAGTAGTTGCAATTGACAATAAGGAAAAACATTAAAATTTAAATTCAAGTAGATGAATAAATTAGTAAAATCATGGATACAATTAAAGGACAGAGAATGGGGGGGGGGGGGGAGGAAGAGAGAGAAATAGAGAGAGAGAATTGTTCTGGGGCTTTACTATACCGTTGTGTGAATTGATAACAGTTATCTCCCACTGTATATAATGGAGGATTGTAGGGGCTGTAGCTACGGGTTTAACCCTATCAGTGACTTCACAAATGAAAACCAGACCTCTAGGTCTAGCTACAAGTTTAGCATTATCTTGGACTTAGGAAATCCGATCAGACAACGTGAGTTGAAGGGGCACATGGAGCTGGAAAGATCTGTTTTGTATCTGTCCATTAGATCATTGCCTTCGCTGTTTGAAACGGGATCGTGTTGAACTCAATCACCTGATGGAAAACTCGTGTTTGTGTCCATCTGCGCAGTATCCGTGTTTCACTGTATTTCCTTTTATTTATTACATTTACGTCATTTTATTTTATTATATTTCCTTTGCAGTCAGCAGTATCATCCATCAATTTCCGCAACAAATTCCACGTTGGGTGGTGCGAGTGTGCAATAGGTTCGGACAAAGATTATGGGAAGGAAAGATGTGGATCTCAAATTTAGATCAGAGGGAGTTAAAAAAAAAAAAAAGAGTTATGCCCCTTCTATCTGCATGTCTATAATCAATTCAAAATGGCTGGTGGCCTAAGGAAGGACGGTGATAGAAGTAAGCAATGAGGAACTCATTGCACACGTCAGCCTTCGGGGGCAAACATTCCGGTAATAAGTCAGCCAACAAAGTCAATGCGTTTTTCCGCTTCCCCAAAAGGTACTGGAATGTATTTGTTTTGGTGGTATTTCAAAAGCCCTTTCCACAGTTGTTTTGGAACTTTGACCAGAGAATGATCAGATGTTATCGAGTGCTTTCGTTCCGATTCCTGTTTATAACTTGGTAAGGGTTCGGGTTAGAAACAACTCGGGTACGAACAAGAATCAGTACGAAACCACTCGGATCCACACCATGGTCATCACATGTCATGTTGACAGAGTTATGAAATGATGCCAAATGGGCTAGATTTGTTTTACGGCAGTACTTCAGTGTCTTTCAAGATGAAATGACATTTATTTTACTTCTACAAATATTTAAAAAAATGGCTATATTTCATTCAATCCTTGATTTGTTTGCCTTGTATGTTTACTATACCTGGGACAAAAGAGTGAACGAAGAAGCGGCCGTTTTTGCTTTCCTTGGGTCTAAATTTGAAATCTACATCTATCCTTCTCATAATCTTTGGTTTGAGTGGATGCACAACTGCCTTTCTAAAGCGTTTATGAGCGCGTGTGTGTATTCATCGTGGATAAAACAAATGCGAAAACTCGGATCGAGCTTTTTCTGTTTTGTAATTATTTGATGTACTGCTATCAGTATATAATAATGTATGGGATTTGATTTCCATTGAACAATTTTTTTCCTTATGTTTCCCTCTCTCTCTCTCTCTCTCTCTCTCTCTCTCTCTCTCTCTCTCTCTCTCTCTCTCTCTCTCTCTCTCTCTCTCTCTCTCTCTCTCTCTCTCTCTCTCTCTCTCTGAGGATGTGTGTTGTAAGTGTGCATGTGTGTGTGCGAGTTGTGGATTTAAATATGGGGGAATGCGGAAATATTGTTTATTTTCAGGTAAATATCAATGGAAATTTTAAATATAAATAATCTGTGAGCATATCGACCAACAAAGCTTCATCCTTTCATACTTTTGATCATGGAAAGAGTTGCGTAGATAATTATTTGCATGCAAAACGTAGAAACGTTGCCTGTTGTAGCCAGCTTCAATGTCAGTATATTTAGTCGTTGGTTATTCTGCAACCCGTCTGTGTCAAACGTAGCGCTTGAAATTTTGCATCATACTTCTGAAAGGGTGTGTGCATTTGCGCAAAATATCACAAGTCTAGCATGATTAAGCGACCATCATAATTTTCAAATCGATACATGGTTATGAAACCTTTCTAATTATATACTTGCAAGGCCAAGGGACGCAACTCGCTGCTCGTCTCGGTTTCTTTAGTAAGCGCTATGAACAAATTCTCTCTCTTTCTGTTTTAATCTCTTTGGTTCGGATGATGATGTATGTAGAGGTTATGCGACTTAACGTCATCGTCGTCGATGACGTCTTCGTCGACATTTTTATTGCAATTTTGTTTCGTAAGTCCGGTAATATGAAACATGGCATTTCGGGCGAAAAGAAAACACAGGAGTTGTAAGTACTGTGACGTGCTTCAAACCAAAATCTTATACATACTTGAAGCAAGTCACGCCTAGATCTTACATATAGTTGAAGCAAGTCACAGAAATGACAACGGTGATATTTTCTTTCGGCCGGAAAGATCATGTTTCATATTACCCGACTTCCCACCCCACTCCCCATCCTCAACCCCTACAGCAAACCAAAGAGAGACAGAGACAGACAGGCACAGAGAGAGAGAGAGAGAGAGAGAGAAAGAGAGAGAGAGAGAGAGAGAGAGAGAGAGAGGAGGATCATCATCATCATCATCATCATCATCATCATGAGTAGATGAGGTAGTTAAGTAAACGTTGAGCAATTCATCTTTAGTGGTGTTGTTTTTTAAAAGTCTTCCAAATTACTCCAAAGCTCTGTAAACTATATGATTTTAAATAGTTTTCATGTCCAAGTGCTTGATTTTAAACCTCAACTTTACAAACTCAGTTCTGTTGCAGCGATGTGACTTAAGGCTGTAAAAAGACACACTTCTTCACATCAGCTTTAGCTCTTTATATACGTTCTGTGTCCTCTAAATCTCTTATTTGTCTTCTGAAAACTTGAAATTACTTGTTAATGTTTGGTAGTATTCTGACGGTTAGTGCCCGGATAAGCATTGTACGTAGTCTTTAATATCAACTTTAAAGGATGTCACAAAGAAAGGGGTTGGGGGGATGGAGGGTGAGCTCTTAATCTCTCGCGCTGTATTACCTCCTTTGTTAGGCTAATAATGCGATGACATTCAAGAGAATTAAGGCTAGGGCTACTAATTAAATGAGAGACAGTCAAAGGGTAGACGAGAAAGATGGTATACTACACTAGTTGAGAAATTCGAAAACAAAGGCCAGTCTGGGTAAGTGCAATTTATAACTAGGAAGTTTTATTAAACCGAATTGGGTCGTCTATATTGAGTAATACGAATAGTGAGTCACGGGGTAGCGTCCATATCAGTAGGGAGTAGCTCGGAGATATTCTGGGTGGATGACTTCGGGGGTACTAGTGCTACTGTGGACTGATATCATCACAGGGCAAGAGTTTATCTGGGTAGTCTCTGGCCAGATGATCATAGAGTGGTGATGCTCGTGGGTCAATAACTTAGCTGGTTATTGAAGGGCGGTGGTTGATCCAAAGTAGTCTGGTTGGACTGATGACCAGGCTTAGCGTGGCGTCACTTGGAATCAGGTCAGTCGGTCGCTATTCTTGCGCAATGACCGAGGATGCCAATCTTGGTTGAGGTACAGGCGTAGATTTCAGCTTACGTTGCTAGCTGTCTATGGGGTGATGAAATTCGGGGGAACGCTTCTCGTTGACTCCCTGGGTTGTCAGGGGCCTGCAGCGGGTCAGCGAATTAGAGATGATACAAGGCTGGGGTATGAGCCCTGCACAGGAGCCGTCTGTAACGCAATACAGACTCTGTATCAGCGAGGGATAGGTATATCCTGGGTTCAGCGCCTGTGGCGCGAGTTTGCCCATTCAGATTTCAAATTGGCTGACCGGTCAAGGTTGATCCGGCGCATACCAACAGTCAGACAATGCAACTAGGTTTATGGGGCCAATGTGGTGCTTACTGGCAGCCGCTAATATATGATACCTTCGGCGCATTGAGAAGGGGTAGTGGCAACAGGGGCAAATATTTATACATTGGGAGTGTGGGGGAAAGCGAATGGAGTGGGTACAGGACAAAGGGGTTGTAGGCAAGGGTGGTACTGGGGGACTTTACTCTATATGGAGGGACAGCATGGCATGGGATATTTACACATGGGGCTAACATGGAGCATACAAGTATAAATTCAAACATGGCATGAGTCATATAAACAAGGCGGATAATATATACAAGGCAATAATACATGTCAGCAACACATCAAGACAAAACTATAAACACGAACGTACATATCGACAGGACATACGAACGTGGGGGTGAACGACGGGTGATGGGTCTGCTACATGACAAAGAGTAAGTTTCCTCTCTTACCTTGACTAAGACGGGGTGAAGCACACGAGTACTGCCGTAGCTCAGAGGTCGCCAGTCGATGGAGACGTGTCTTCGGACAAGTTGTTGTGGCTTGAAGGCTGGAGGGCTTGCAACTGACACCGAGTCTGGTTGTGTGTCAGGCTTTAACGAGATGCCCGAGGGGCGGGGCTTTAACGAATGAGCCAGCGCGCGTCCTAGGGGTGACTGGATGTGTAGAGGGGGTAACTGGATGGTTGGGAGAGATGAGTGGGTGCCGTCTGACTCAGAGCTCGATTGCACGCCTCGTCACAAAGGACTTGAAAAATGTTTCACTATCACGGTTTTGGTGTTCAATGTACAGTTATTTATTCCAACTTCGCCGTTGTATAGCTGCTGTTATTACTGTTGTTTTTACCTGGAACAACACATGGCTTGGGTGTAACTTGCTTTTCTCAAGATAATGATACTGTTTATGTACTTCGGGGCAACAACTTTAAATCGTTATAATTGTGCATTTTAGTTCCCGAGCGAAGCGAGCGAGGGAACTTATGTTTTTGGCTCTTTCCGTCCGTCCGTCCGGAACTAATGGACGGAACATAAAGATGCTTACAAGCGGACACAAATGTGTGCATTTTCGGATGACGTCATATATTATTTGTTTTTGTTGTTTTCTTTCTTGTTTTAAATCACATTTTCTCATTTAAAAAAAAACTACTAGAGGGATTTGGTTCAAACTTGGTATGTACTGACATTTTACCGATTAAACCAAACTTGTCCAAATCGAGTGACGTTCTCATAGTTACGTGATATTTTCAGTTGTTATTATATTTTATTATTTAAATTTCTTGTTAACTTCGTATTTAATTAGTGGTTACAGATGCCTTGAACAAAACAAAATGTATTTATATCGAGTGACTCATCGTAGTGACTTCATTTTATTGTCAACATATTAGTTTACACGCCTACGCACCCAATCTCTCCCCCCCCCCCCTCCTTTATCCTATCCTGTCATATCCTATCCCATAACTCGGAGGTCGTAGGGGCACCACAGATGATCGTTTAACCAGCGTACTCCATCCTTCCCTGTCCTCAGCAACCCTGATGGTTGCGCTTAGTGTTAAACCAGTCCATTCTCGAATGTTGTCCTCCCACCTCTTTTTCGGTCTCCCTCTTCTTCTACCTCCTTGCACTATGCTTTGCAGGATGGTCTTTGCAAGACCTGATGATCTGGTGACGTGGCCATACCATCGGAGTTTCCGTTTTTTCACCACTTTGAGAAGGTCATCGTGTTGTCCAATGGCTTGTGTGATGGTCTGTCGGATTTCGTCGTTGGTGATGTGCTGGGTATAGGAAATGCCCAGAAGTCTTCTGTAGTACCTCATCTCCATGCTTTGTATTCATCGTTGTAGATCTGCTGTGAGGGTCCATGTTTCGCAAGCATATAGGAAGATGGAGATGACAAGGGAGCGCAGCAGTCTTACTTTGGAATGTAGGCTGATGGTCCTGTCTTTCCAAATGCAGCCTCGCCAGGGCAGCAGTTGTTTGTGCGATCCTGGAGAGGACTTCCTTTCGGGACCCATTGTCTGATACAGTGGCTCCTAAATATTTGAAGCTATGCACTGTGTTGCACCCACACCCCCCACACTCCGTGCTGGGTGCAACAACGTAGTACATAAACACTATTCTTACGGGATTCCAACCTCCAACGTAACAGAGGAACCCATAAAAGATATCAGACTCCTAAATGTACAGGAGCAAGCTTTGCATCTGTTAGGTTCCATCACTTTTGGAGGTATTTAAATCGTTATAGTTGTTTTTTTTAAGTATTGTACGGAAGGGATTGGTCCTGTTTAGTAATGGTATAGTTGTGTTACACGGTTATTTATCAATAGTGGATTCAGCCCCGATGCTTCAATCTTGATATGTGGAACTCATATTCGTTTACCCACGCAGCCTGTTCACTCAGCAACAAGGCAGGAGTCGTCGTATACAGTTTTCCCACTTTATTCAGCAAGCATCAACTGCATACAAGATAGCTTTCCGAAAATCACAACAAAGATCATCCTCACCAGCTGACAGTGCATTATTTATATAGATAGCCTCTCTGCGATACTTCGAACGTTCCAGCATGACGCAATAACACCCAATTTAAAATAAAACTCGTCACCGGAACTGCCTTACGTCATATAATATTTAGATTCGACCAGCTTTTACACGTAAGGTCTACAAGCTTCGATCGATAATAAACAAGTAATTCCAAAAACATTCTGAACAATATCCTATCCTATCCTATCCTGTCCCGTAACCCGAAGGTCGTAGGGGCACCACAGATGATCGTTTAACCAGCATACTCCATCTTTCTCTGTCCTCAGCAGCCCTGATGGCTTCGCTCAGTGTCAAACCAGTCCATTCTCGAATGTTGTCCTCCCACCTCTTTTTCGGTCTCCCTCTTCTTCTACCTCCTTGCACTGTGCCTTGCAGAATAGTCTTTGCAAGGCCTGATGATCTGGTGACGTGGCCATACCACCGAAGTTTCCGTTTCTTCACCACTGTTAGCAGGTCATCGTGTTGTCCAATGGCTTGTGTGATGGTCTGTCGGACTTCGTCGTTGGTGATGTGTTGGGTATAGGAAATGCCCAGAAGTCTTCTGTAGCACCTCATCTCCATGCTTTGTATTCTTCGTTGGAGATCTGCTGTGAGGGTCCATGCTTCGCAAGCATATAGGAAGATGGAGATGACAAGGGAGCGCAGCAGTCTTACTTTGGAATGTAGACTGATGGTCCTGTCTTTCCAAATGGGCTTCAACCTTGTCAGGGCAGCAGTTGTTTGTGCGATCCTGGAGAGGACTTCCTGTCGGGACCCATTGTCTGATACAATGGCTCCTAAATATTTGAAGCTATGCACTGTGTCGAGGGATTGGCCTTGGACTTTGATGTCCGTATTGATGCCATTGGTGTTGTTGGTCATCATTTTGGTCTTCTCTGCACTTATTACCATTCCATATGCTTTGGAGGTGGTGTCAAGCCTCTGTACCAGCTGTTCAAGTTCTTGTTCCTCTCCAGCCAATCCATCAATGTCATCTGCAAAACGAAGATTGGAGATTGCTCTACCCCCTATGCTGACTGTGCCTTCATGGTCTGCAAGAGCATCCGACATGATGCGCTCTAGGAAGATGTTGAAGAGTGTTGGAGAGAGTAGGCATCCTTGACGCACACCGATTGTTGTTCTGAACCAATTCCCGATGGCTCTGTTGTGGAGGACTGCACTGGTAGCCTTGTCATACAGGCTTTTGATGACTTCAATAATTTTAGGGCTGATGTTGTACACTTTCATTGTTGCCCATAGAGCTGCATGCCAGACTCGGTCAAACGCCTTCTTGAAGTCTATGAACACATGATATAGATGTTGTTGGTGCTGTAGGTATTTTTCACAGATTATTCTGAGGTTGAAAATCTGCTCAGTGGTACTTCGCCCTGCCCTGAATCCTGCTTGTTCTTCAGCTATGATTTGTTCAGCTTGGGGTTTCAACCTGTTGAGTATTATTTTCAGGAGGACCTTGCTGGGATGGCTGATGAGGCTGATGGTCCGGTAATTTTCACACTCCTGAAGGTTACCTTTTTTGGGAAGAGTGATGACAAGCGACTGGGTCCATGGTATAGGCCACTCCCCACTCTGCCAGATCTTGTTACAGATAATGGTGAGGGCATCAATCATCGCTTCTCCTCCTGCTTGTAGCAGTTCCGCGGGTATGTTGTCCACTCCTGCTGACTTCCCTTTCTTTAGCGCTTGCACTGCTGCCTCAACTTCTTCCCGGAGAATTGGGAGGATTTCTTCTTCTTCTCTGTTCTCGGGACATGCTAGAACTGATGGGTCTCCATTTGGTGTATGGTTGTAAAGGTCAGAGCAGTACTCTGTCCATCTGTCCAAGACTTCTTGTTCTTCTGTAAGGCATATGCCAGACTTGCTTTGGATAGTGGAGACTTTGGGCTGTTTGACACTTGTCAGCCGCTTCACAGTCTGGCAGGCCTTCTTGCTGTTGTTCTTGTTCAGACTGTTCTCTATTTCCTGGCATTGATCTTCTATCCAGTTCTCCTTTGCTGTGAGCATGCCTTTTCGGATGTCATTGTTGATTTTTCGGTAGACATCAGCTCCCTGTGAGGTGTTCTTTTTCTTTTTCATCTCTCTTCGTTTATCACACAGATCCAAAAGTTCAGGTGTGATCCACAGCTTCTTCTTTGGTCGGTGCTTGCCAAGGATCTCAGTGGCGGCATCTGTCACAGCTGAGTTGAAGGTGGTGGTCATGGTGTTGACATCTACTTCACCAGCCCCCAAAATGAGCAGTGGTGCAAATTTCCCTCCAATTGTGGCCTGAAATAGTTCTGCCACCTCCGGGTCTTGCAGTTTGTCCAGGTCGAACTTCAGTCTAGTGCACTTTGCTGTATTTACTCTCTTCAAGTGGAGCCGGAAAGACATCATCACGAGATCGTGGTCACTTCCGATGTCTGCTCCTGGAAAAGTACGTGTCCTGCCAATGTTGATGCTTGATCTGAAGCGTTTCTTGACCATGATGTAGTCTATTTGGTTGTGATGCTCCCCGCCAGGACTGTGCCATGTCCATCGTCTGGAGTTTTTGTGGAGACCAAGCGTGTTTGCCAGTACCAGATTGTTGTATCTGGCAAACTCCAAGAGTCTCAGACCCCTGTCATTTGTCTCGTTGTTGCAGTGGGGTCCACATGTGTCTCCCCAGTTGTGGTGCGCATCTTGGCCAACCTTGGCATTCCAGTCGCCTTGCACTATGACTATGTCCTTCTTCGGCACTTGGTCAAGGACCGCCTGTAGATTTTCATAAAAATCCTCCACTTCGCTGTCGTCATAGTCTGATGTTGGGGCGTAGGCCTGGATGATGGTGATGTTGAAAGGGGCTGCTCTCAGGCGGATGGTAATGAGTCTACTGGAGACTGGGCGGCAACCCATGACAGTGGCTAGAATGTTCTTGTGGACCAAGAATCCAACGCCGTGTTCGTGCCTGTCATCCCTACCGCTGAAATAGAGCTTGTGGCCTTTGTCGGTCGTTGTTTCACCTAGGCCTTTCCAGCGCAGTTCGCTGATACCTAGAACATTCCATCGATAGTGGTCCAACTCGTGGGCCAGTTCTTCTAATTTTCCTTCCGCAGTTAGGGTCCTGACATTCCAGGTTCCTATGACGATGTTGTTTCTCGTGCGGATCTTGCTAAATTGTCCATCAGTAGCATACTTAACACCTCCGTCCTGGTGGCCAACGGAAGGCGCGGTCCTTGTGCCGTGTGACGACCCGGGCGACGACCGATCCGGTATGGAATTAGTGGATTGTGTCATCATGTAGTGTGTCTTGGGCAAAAAAGACCTGGCGGTGCCCAATCCTCTCCAGGCTGTTGGCCACAGCCGAAATCCACGAATACAGTGTGGCTCGCCTTGGCCCTGAGCACATGGTCGTTGAACCTGTAGTAACGTGAGGTTCCTCCGCCCTGGCCGGTGACTTCTGTGTAGAAGACTTTCGCCCAGTGATGCCGTGCTAACATCACCCCTGTTAGTCGCCTCTTACGACACGCCGGGAAACGTTGGGTCTATTCTATTTAATGCCCGAACCCACAGAGCAGAACAATATCGACCGACGAAAATTATCAACAATATAAAAAGCATCTAGCAACAGCGCAAAATCAAATCAAAGGAAAATACATACTATTGTTATTGCATGCTTTGCAAAACAAAATGATCTGATCTATCGTCTCAATCGTAACAGTATGACATTCAATCTAAGTACTGCCACAATAATCATTTCCAAGGGTTGTATTTCATATTAGTACTATTTGTAAATTTATTATTATTATTATTATTATTATTATTATTATTATTATTATTATTATTATTATTATTATTATTATTATTATTATAGGTAAAGGTAGTCCCATAGCCTTGTGGCCGTAAGGGAGCGTGATGTTGGAGATCACACTTATCTTGGGCCAGCATAATGAGGGTGATGCCCATCTCTCTCCCTCGCTGCTTTACCTTCCCCACCCTAAAGAGAGTAGGTACTCAGTCACAGTTGAGTCAACTGGTGGCGTTGTTATTTGTCGCTTCACGTTTTGCGGTCTCCCATCCAAGTGCTAACCGCACTGGACGGTGCTTAACTTGCGACACAGTGGCGAGTGCTCCAACCACTGCACTATCTGAACTATTATTATTATTATTATTATTATTATTATTATTATTATTATTATTATTATTATTATTATTAGACTCACACACGCACACGAACTCTTTCTCTCTCTTTCTTTCTCTCACTCGCTCACGCAAACGCACATTACATGATTATTGCTTTAGGTCCAGTGGACTCTTCCGAGCCAAATCAGGACCAGACAACCCCTGATCCGCATAACAGATCTGCTGAAACAACCCTAGTGGTAAAACTGAATCTCTCCACCAGCCAGTCACTTTACAATAAAGACATCCCACGCAGGGGACGGCTGAGGCTTTACTCTAATTTATCGAACCCCCGTTTACAAAAACAAAATAGAATACAAACATTATAAATTATCAACAAAACACATACATAAACGCACATTAAAAAAAAAAACACGCGCGCGCGCCCTCTCTCTCTCTCACACACAAACACACGAGCGCGCTATGATTATACAGGTTTGTTCCTTACAATTCAATCGGCGGAAGGAAAATAATCAGTTTAAGTTAGGATTTAAAGGTCAACCACAGTGCTCGGTCAAAAAGTTTCTGCTGAAAGAACTTTACTAAATAATACCAGATGCAAAAAATTCGGTAAGCAAAGCTCTACCGTTTAATAGATATCGATCACTGAAAGTGGGATTTCCTACCTGTAATTAAGAGTAAGGGAAGTAATAATCTAAAACGCAGCTATCGCTGATCTCCCCTCGCAGTGACGTCAGCAGCTGAATACAATGGCCGATTGCGAAGAAGTTACAAGCGAGACAAGCAGTGTTTCTTCACTCGATCTGTCGTGTTACAGCAGTGCTCTCTTCTGTTAGAAACGAATTCGACCCCCGAGTACTAATTGTAATAATAAACAAATAATTATACGAGCTAGACCAGTGAATACATACCCTCTTGCGTTCCCTTTTCTGAAAAGCTGCGGGTGGGTGTCTCGTGCGGCTTGAGTTAGATCCTGTATCGGCCAGCGCCTTGAGCAGCTCTTGAGCTGGAAAAGCGCTATATAAGAACGATTAAATAAATAAATAAATAAATAAATAAATAAATAAATAAATAAAAGCTCCTCTGACTTTCCTGACACGCGGCAAACTGATAGCAGACGATGGATGTGTAGTAGCCACTGTGACTGTAGTTCACAGTTGAAGTTGAAGCAGTACTAGTAGGCCTACTACTAGTACTAGTAACTTGAATCACTGTTGCTGTTGTTGAGGCGCTTGTTGCAATGGCACACGGCCTTTGGATCGTTGGAACAGAACCAGGCTTTAATGTCTGTATTGTTTTCATCCCAAAGCTCCGCATTAATTAAAGTGGCACTTGGGGGGAAGCAGTCTTCAGCGAAGTGTTTTGCGCAAATTGCTTACTTCGGACCGAAGTTTACACGCTTTTCCTGCACGAATCTCACCCACTTATTTCGCACTTCTTCGTTTTTTGGAAACGTATGCAATGTTAACCCATCCGCTTGTTTGTTTGTACAACCCGCAACGGCACAATATAGGCCACTGCTCTTCGTTTTCCTGCGTTTTGATAGAGAGGGGGCACTATCGGACTCCATTGTTGTCTACAGGCGTTGACGTCACGAGCCATGTGGTCACGTGAGCGGGCTTTTCGAAGGTGCAAAAGTTTATTCGAAGTAGATTTTATTAAATATTTTAAAAAGGCAGTATTTTTCGGAAAAAAGTTGTTTGGCATGTGACTTCTTTTATTATGTAGATATTTTGTGCTCAGTTTTATGTTTCAATGATGTTGACCTTTAAAGGACTGAATTGAAGAAGGAGTTTTAAGAGAAGAAGGCAGCTTGTTCCAAACAAAAGATAAGATAGGAGAAACACGGTCGCCGTAATATGTAGTGCGCACACTGAGTGGAACTGCAGACAGACGGGTTTGATGCAGACAGACGGGTTTGATGCAGACAGACGGGTTTGATGCAGACAGACGGGTTTAATGCAAACAGGTTTTATGCAGACAGACGGGTTTGATGCAGACAGATGGGTTTAATGCAGACAGACAAGTTTGATGCAGACAGGCGGTTTTGATGCAGACAGATGGGTTTGATGCAGACAGACGGGTTTAATGCAGACAGACGGGTAATGCAGACAGAAGGGTTTGGTGCAGACAGATGAGTTTGATGCAGACGGACAGAATTTAATGCAGACAGATAAGTTTGATGCAGACAGATGGGTTTGATGTAGACAGATGGGTTTGATGCAGACAGACGGGTTTGATGCAGACAGACGGGTTTCACGCAGACAGACGGGTTTAATGCAGACAGACGGGTTTGATGCAGACAGACGGGTTTAAGGCAGACTGACTGGTTTGATGCAGACAGACGGGTTTAGTGCAGACAGACGGGTTTGATGCAGACAGACGGGTTTGATGCTGACAAATGGGTTTGACGCAGACAGACGGGTTTCACGCAGACAGACGGGTTTAATGCAGACATACGGGTTTGATGCAGACAGACGGGTTTAAGGCAGACTGACTGGTTTGATGCCGACAGACGGGTTTAAGGCAGACAGACGGGTTTAAGGCAGACACACGGGTTTAAGGCAGACAGACGGGTTTAAGGCAGACAGACGGGTTTGATGCAGACAGACGGGTTTGATGCAGACAGACGGGTTTAAGGCAGACTGACGGGTTTAAGGCAGACAGACGGGTTTAAGGCAGACAGACGGGTTTAAGGCACACCGACTGGTTTAAGGCACACCGATTGGTTTGAGGGAAAGAACCAAGTACCTAGTTATAAAATAGTACGCGGTATGCAAAGGACATTACATTACATTACATGCTTATTGTTTTAGGTCCAGCGGACTCTTCCAAGCCAAATCAGGACCAAAGAGACGTTATCTTAAAATGTTATAAAGTGGTTCAAATCTTAAAAAATATACCTGTTACTCTTAAATACTCAAACAAACTTTCACATGACACCTCTTGAAAAGTCTTCTTTAAAACTGATGTATTAAAAATATGTTCTCTTTCCTCAATCAAATCACAAAATTCGGTCTTATCAATAAAATCCAAAACAAAACGACAATTTTCAATTTCAACGGCCAAAAGCCAATTTATTGCGAATGAAATATTACCTATCATGGGAAGATTTTTGTAAATGGGTTGCTCTGTTCTGTAGTACTGAATAGTACTATTGCGTGTGTGGAATGTGATTGAGAAATATATACTTAAGGTAAATCATAAAATCTGAGTCAAGATAATACCTACTCGATGTGATTTGGTTTTTTTGTAATGGTGTACCATAACAAACCTTTTTCATGTGACCCCATAAACACGAAATTTATGCCTGTTCATATATTACACATTTCTTTTAAAGTCATATTTATTACTATAATCTATTTCTGTTTCAACCGTAATCTCAGATTTATTAAGATTGTTGTCTGTGTTAAGAAAATGGGGTAATTTAATACGAAGGAGCACGATGTGTATTTATTTAGTGTTTTAAAATTAGCTTTGAACACATTATAATCAATTTCGAATGGTGACGTAAATAAGTTTTTAATTGACGTCATATGTTCTGATTTTACGTTGTTGGAAGCAAACGATACATTACCCCCTACCCCCCACCTCCGCTCCGCTCTCCCTCCCCTCCCCCGTTATTTTTCTGGAACGTCATTTTACGGCATTTACACTATCTTTGGGAATTGTTGTTGTTGTTGTTTCTAGATTATAGTCACACGATACTTTCGCATAGAGGTGACTACTGGACCGATTTATACTGACACCAGCGGGCCAGTTGTTGGTAAAGGGGAAAATAATATGATCACACGTTGACAAATCCGGGATTCGAACCAGCGACCTTTCGGTTACTAGCAAGACGCTCTTACCAATTGAGCTACCCGGCTTGGGAATTGGTCATTCATCAGTGTTTATATTTGGTCAGGACTGCTGCTATTTGTGTGGTAGTGAACCAGTGGCAGATCATTGCAGTGGGTCACCAGACTGTTGATTTGTTGTTGAGAAGTTAGGTTGTGATGTTGCAGATAGTGGTGAAGTTTCTGCTGGTGGCGTGACGTTACCGTTGTTGTAACTGGTGGTGGTGGGAGAGAGGGGGAGTGTAGTTGGAGGTCCTGTTGCTGGAGACAACGGTGTGGAATGTGGGTGGGGTTTGAGTACCCCGACTCACATCAAAGATGTAAGAAGGGAAATGGCGAAGAGTGCAATGCTACCATATTTCTTAATAGCAATATTAGCAATTATTTTTGGTAAATTCCTTTTTTTTCCTGAACGAGATAGTTGTTGCTGTTCTTGTTATTGATAATGGTGAATGGTAGCGACGACGACGATGAGGATGATAATAATGATGATGATGTAGATGATTGACGATGATTATCGGGCCGTGAAATCCATGCCTAATGTCATGATCAACTCGAACATTTAAATTGTAGCTCTTGGCACTTGTAATTGTGTTGTTTACTGTTACATTTTCATTTATATCAGATCTCGCAGCCAACTTTATTCTATTGAGACCCGAGTGATTATTGGAATAAAAATGTTGAGCAAAACGGGTTGGTCTATCGATAGCGTTGTCTTTCTTTCCTAGCAATGATGGATTGAGTGTGAAAATTGTTCATCAATGTTGAGTATCCTGCTAGCATGTCAGTGCATTCTTTCCCCAATAGCTCCAAGGGGGTAATTTGTCACTGTCAGATCATCTTTTCATTGCTGGTTCGTCTACGAAGGGCTGTCTGATGTGTGTCTATCTCTACATTCAAATGCCCGTCTTTGAAATCGAGATGATAAATGTGTCTGGCCGGACTGGTAAATGGAAAGTATACGACTCTCCATTTCTACGATATGACGATTTGCATTTTTGAGATGGGGGATGGGCGAGTCAGGATTGAGAAGTAGAGAAATGGAGGAGGTAGGGGGGAAGGGGAGTGTGGCAGGTTTTATTTTGACTATGTGTGGTGGAAGGCAAGGGGAAGGGAAATAGAGTGAGGCGTGGCCATGCAGCTTTTCTGGCAACTTACTTAGGTTCTTGTGTACTGGGGAACAGGGCTTGTTGGGGCAACCTACTTATGTTCTTGTGTACTGGGGAACAGGGCTTGTTGGGGCAACCTACTTAGTTTTTTGTGTACTGGGGAACAGGGCTTGTTGGGGCAACCTACTTAGGTTCTTGTGTACTGGGGAACAGGGCTTGTTGGGGCAACCTACTTAGGTTTTTGTGTACTGGGGAACAGGGCTTGTTGGGGCAACCTACTTAGGTTCTTGTGTACTGGGGAACAGGGCTTGTTGGGGCAACCTACTTAGGTTCTTGTGTACTGGGGAACAGGGTTTATTGGGGCAACCGGTGACGGGTGAACAGTGACAGGCATTTGATATAGCTATTACAGAATTTGCACGTGGCGTCTTACTACTACTACTACTACTACTACTACTACTACTACTACTACTACTACTACTACTACTACTACTACTACTACTACTACTACTAGCAATAAAGTTGTGGTATTTGTATCCAATGCAATGTCCACTTGTACGGTGCACCATAGTTGGATTTGTAACAACAAATGAATTGTATTCTCAGTGTCAGTTAATATTGTTATTGTTATTCTAATGTGTATTTGTGTTGACTGTTTGTACACTACAATGCAATTTTTTGAAAAAGATAATAAAGTTGTCCTGTCTTATCCTATCTTCTGTGTGAGGCTGATTTGGGTGGGTGCTGCTGCGTGTTTGTTTGCATGACGATGTGTCCTTCATTGTACAGTGTGGCTGTGTGTTGTTTGGTGTCAGTACTAACAGTCATGGTGTGTCTGTCTGTCGAACACTCACAAAGAAAGGGTTGCTTCTCTTCCACGTTGGTGGTAACTTGTGATCATTTTGCTACTTGCCGTTGCTTTCTAGAAAGATCTGACATATTCTTAAAAGAGATGATGACTTTTGTTATTAGATGGAACGTTCATTACCAAATTACCCATGATGTGTCGGTTGCTCAAAAATGCTCGTTGCCGGGGCAATTATTTAAATTAATAATGTTGAAAATGTCCCAGTACAAGAGCATTGTGTAATGGTTGGATCGTTGTTGTCGTTATGTAGATTAGTGTTCCCGCACAAAGACGTATAGGGGATGTCGTGGTTGGATGCTTGTAACTTTCTTATGGCTGGGGCTTCCTACTGGCTGATTCTAGGTTGTAAGTTTCATTATAGTACCTATGTATGTTTGCGTTTGTTGCACTATATTTAGAAAGTTCGGGGTGTTCTTGAAAAAGGATGCTAGAAGTGGGTTGGTGGATGGAAGCTTTGTCGTCAAAATGGATTTCAACATAGCTGACTAATTGATTTTCTGGAATCAGAATCTGCTATATTTAACTCAAGGAATTTTCAAGATCGTTAACTTCTTCAAACTTTATGAAGGTGAGTTTCATTAAATGCCAGCAACCCTGTTTGGTGGCTAGTCCCGTGGTAACTAGTCATCCAGAGTAAGAATTGCAGACAGTATTGTCAGCAGTGGGTTCAGTGATATCAATGACTTGATCCCCAGGACTGCTGCAGTCTCTAGGAGGTATTAGCCTCATCATTGACCCACAGTACTGCGCAAGCCGCGCTAATCTCCACGTCCTTTTTATTTTACGTCATTCACGCTGAGGCCACATGGAGGGCGCTCTTCTGTGGGATCTTATCTTCTTCCTTCATTCCTTTCCTTTTCCTCTTCCTCTAGTCTCCACTTTTCTATTTTCCGCAGTCATTTATGTCTTGGTCCTTTGCTGGTGAATGACGGCTTTTGTCCAGACTGTTTGAGATCGTCCGCTATCATGTATAACCTCACCCGCCTCCGGGAGCGTGACCACAGGAGCCGCAGCGGGTTTGACTGACTGGTTAGCCGTAAAAAGCTGCGGCTTTGAAGAGTAAAGACACGGGGGCTTAAGGCAATCTGCCGCACGACCATGATCAACTGCTGGACGAAGAATGCGCTCTAAATGAGATCCCGGGAAATGAGTGCAGCAACAAACTGCCCACAGAAAGGAATAATGACGGCGATGAAGAAAGGCTGGATTTATAGCGCCCATTCCCTTTGCTGTCTTTGATGCACGCTACTTCCACGGTTCAGCATCAGCGACTTTCATTTCCAGCAACCCTGTTCAGAACTGCCCTGAACCCCGCCCTAAATCATGCCCATACACACACAGCCTGCCATTGTCAGGGCCTCGGTGAGGAGAAGAGGAAACAACATGATGATCATCTCAATCTCTTCGTGTTCTTCTTAGTCGCCGTTGTTATCTTCCCATAGTGCTCTTTGCTCCCTGTAGGGAATAATGACGATGACTGATGGAAAACGTCATTGTATATTACAAACAAACGTTAAATAACGGGAATGTTTGTTATCCCGCTGTCAGGTCAGTCGCTCTTTGACATTTTAGAGAGTGCTTTGGTTTTCTGTTTATTCTTTTCCAGCTATACCTTCTTTTTTTTCTTCTTCTCCCTTCTTTCTTCGTCTTCTTCTTCTTCTTCTTCTTCTTCTTCTTCTTCTTCTTCTTCTTCTTCTTCTTCTTCTTCTTCTTCTTCTTCTTCTTCTTCTTCTTCTTCTTCTTCTTCTTCTTCTTCCTTCTTCTTCTTCCTTCTTCTTCGTCTTTATTTTGTTTTAATCACCTGCTGTTGTTTTTTTCTTATCATTCCGTTTTGTCTTTGCTCGCCTTATCCTACTTCTTTCCTTTGTCGCTGTCTGCCTCGCGTCCTTCTTCCTGTAACGGTACAATTGTCTTGCTATTAATAAATCAATGTAACGGTACAATTGTCTTGCTATTAATAAATCAATGTAACGGTACAATTGTCTTGCTATTAATAAATCAATGTAACGGTACAATTGTCTTGCTATTAATAAATCAATCTCCTATTGTTAATAAATTGTTCTCCTATTAATACATTGTTCATCGTTAATAAATTGTTCTCCTATTAATACATTGTTCATCGTTA
>CM072514.1:89772936-89900436 GCA_036898135.1 Oncomelania hupensis | reverse complement strand
TCTTCTTCCCTATCTTTCTTTCCTGCTTTATTTCTGTCTTAACTCCTATTTTCTTCCATTATTTCTTTCTTTCATCGCTCTTTCTTCTTTCTTTCTTTCTCTCTTTTATTCTGATATTTATTCTTTCCCTTAATTCTTTCTTTTTCCCAAGCTAGATATCATTTCTGTCCATTTTCTTTAGCTTTTCGTTTTAAACTGTCCCTCGAGCTAGGACTTATTGTTAAGACGGGTTACTAATTACTGTGTAGGTTTGAAGTAAAGTTAAGAAAGGTCCGCCTACTATTGACAATCCAAATGCTGGTTCCTCTGGGAAGTGCATGTAATGTGGACACTTGCTAAGTGTGTTAGCCTGTCAATTCCAAGTTCTGAGTGTGCACAAGTTGATCACACTCGCGGTATTGTAGTTTACTTTATTGTATTTTCTCTCCAGTTTGGTTGTTAGGGTTTCGCTGACTGTGTCTTTGTTTTAAACGTCCAGGCACCGATCACTAACCCCAGTTTTTTGTTCTTCTTCTTATTTTTTTTCCTGTTCTTTTCTGTGTTTTTCTTTCTTTCTTTCTTTTATATATCCCCTGTGGGGGTCCTGGGGGTTTCTATATAAATAGTATCCCCACTTTCTGGAAATTTAGTGCTTTAAATTCTCACTGTCGCTGTCTTTCTCCTTTGTTCTTTCTCATTCCTACTCTGTTCTATCAATCTACTATACTATCTTCGTCGCTAGACCAGTCACCTACCTTTTTTCTTGAAAACTCCTCATTTGTTTATAAGGTCTGTTGGGTCAGCTTGGGAATATTGGGCGTTTCTGCCAAGTGGACACTAGGGCTTCCTACGATAGTATTATTTAGCAATGTAGGCATTTTATATGTATAATATTTTGTTGATATTTTATAATGATGTTTATATTCTATTTTGTTTTTGTAAACCGGGGTTCGATAAATTAGAGTATAGCCTCAGCGTTCCCTGCGTGGGATGTCTTTATTGTAAAGTGACCGGCTGGTGGAGTGCCTCCAGCGTTACCACTAGGGTTGTTTCAGCAGATCCTTTATACGGATCAGGGATGAGTCCTCTTTAAACCAAGTTGTGGTCTTGATTTTGTGGTCCTGATTCGGCTCTTTGCAGTCCGCTCTACCCTATAAGCAATAAATAACTAACTAATATATACATGTATATTATTTTTATGAGAACTTTGCCATCATAGGTTCATTGTATCATTACATCATCTACCATTAACCAGTGGTATTTTTCTTAGTTGTAAAACAGTAAATGAGACGAGTGGATAGTGAATAATTTATTTTATTCTTTGTTCTCTATTTTTATACATTGTTTTCTCTGTTACTGATTTCTGGACACCGTAACAAGGGTCAACATTTATTCTCTCTATACAATTGTTTGACAACTATTTATTCGACCTATTCATTGATCAAAACTAAGTAATATAAAAACGCCACATTGGAACTTTGTAACATCAAAACTAAGTAATATAAAAACGCGACAGTCGGGTCGGTCCGTTGCTCTGAATTGAGAAAACAAAGTCCTTGGCCTTATCTCAACACTTGACTGAACCCAAATTCATCATGTTTACTTTGCGGAGACTGTAACTACTCCTAAGTATGG
This sequence comes from Oncomelania hupensis, assembly GCA_036898135.1. NCBI lineage: Eukaryota > Metazoa > Mollusca > Gastropoda > Littorinimorpha > Pomatiopsidae > Oncomelania > Oncomelania hupensis. The sequence goes on along the minus strand of CM072514.1, from coordinate 89,898,822 downwards.
TACAATATTCGTTTTTTATTTTCTAAAAGTCAGGGTCATAATGCTTCACCATTGGCTAAATACGTTTTGCGTAGTATCTATACATTGACTGATTCGATTTTGATATTATTTTGCCTGCAGATATTTGAGATCGTGGACTGTCATTCCATGTTTTCGTTTTGCTTGGTTATGATAAAGCCCAGTCCACACACCGCCAACAAAATCAACACTCTTGAAAGTCATTGTATTATGTGCGAGTGTCTGGAAATACATTTGAATGGCTTGCCATCTTGTTATCATGTTGAAGTTTTGTTTTTGTCATGAAAATAGGAGTACGAAAGTACTGCTATTGCCACATGTATGTCTATGTCTGAGCCTGCTGTGTACAATTGTCACTCACGTCAAATGTATTGTGGTAGTGTTTGTAACATAATTGATTTAAAATACGCATGAAATATACCCCCAAGGAGAGGTGGGATAACGTTGAATCTGCACGCATTGCTTAAATTCAGTTGTCAGGTTTAACAAGCATAAAAACCACCACAGTGATAGTACTAAAGGTTACAGTACACACGTGCACGAGGTGTCTGTCAGCCCGTTTATCTGTTAGTCATTGTGTAACTAGGATGTCTTTGTCAAGAAGTTTGGCCAGACTTTTAACGTAATTCGGACATGAAGTTCAGCCTCGTGGCAGTGTTAGTAACGCGATATATTTTAAACCGCATTAACGAGGGGTAGAAGAAGCTTTATTCCACACGCTTTTGTTAAGCCCAGTGTAGAAACTTAATAGCCAACACTGATGCTGGCTCACACTTTCAGACGTGAGAAACGGCTACGACAGCCTGTGGACCTAAGTGGGCGACGCAGTTCTTCTACACATAATTTAACAAAATTGTTTACTACAGAAGTTTTATTAGCTCTAGCTTTGTTTTCATCTTCTGTTGTGTAAAGAACATTCTAGAAATACAGCGCACACCTTTTTATTAGTCCCAAAACAGGAACTCCAAAGTTAAGTTTCAGGGAATTTAATTAGTCTTCTTCTTAATTTTCTTCTTCTTTGTCTTCTTCTTCCTTCTTGCCTCCTCCTGTTCGTCAGTGAAGATGTCTTTCAGTGTTTGCTTTTACCACAAAAATTAATATAAAGCTGCAGCGTCCTCTCTTTGATGTTAGTTATTTTGAAAGAAATCCTGTTGTTGCTTTCCACCCAAAATGTAATCATTGCTCTGCTTTTTATGTAAAGAAGAAAAATAAAATCTGTTAATTTAGAAATAAAATCTGATCCTTTAGTTTTTTTCGTGTCTATTTTAAATATGCGTTCTAAAGCTGCTATCAGAAATTCGTGTCATTAGTCTCTTCGCCGTCTTCGTCGTCTTCTTAGTATTATTTCTTTCTGTCTTTCTTTTTTGAAAAGGCGTGCAGACTTTTCTGTTAAAAAAAAAGAAAGAAAAGAAATGAAAAAGCGCTGGCAGCTTGGAGCGTGTGAGGGTTGTCTAAGTGACATCGGCAAACGAAAGCGAGATAACTTCAAGAGTTGTCGTCCCCTCTCCACCTATGGCGCCACCGCCTCTACACAGGAAGTGACGTCTATTTTCAGGAAGTGACGTCTCCGCCAGCCATCTTGTATACCCTTGCGCGTCCTCTTCTCGTCGTCCTAATGAAGTGAAGAGTGGCGAGCGTGGAGTTATTTTTCCTTCTCCAGTTGTCTCTCTTTGCCCACGAGTTCTTCCCATTGTCGTGCGCGGCGGAAGTGCTGTTTGGGGTCGCCGACAGCACAATGGATACTGTAAGTGACGCCTTGCCATTAGACAATTTACATGGAACCTCCTCAGTACTGCTTGCCTTTGTCAAACTCTTTTTCTGGGTGCAACATGGTGGTGTATGTTGTTTAGGCTTCGTAACCCGTCAGCGATATCAAGTTCCATATATCTTGACTTGAAATTGGTTTTAACACCACTGTCGATGCAACCGTTCAAAGATTTCATTTTCGTTGTAACGGGGTTCAACCACTCGTCTCACAAGGGAGACAACTCTATAAAGAAATCTCTACCATCATACCCTCTCTCTCTCTCTCTCTCTCTCTCTCTCTCTCTCTCTCTCTCTCTCTCTCTCTCTTTCTCTCTCTAGTTGTAACGGGGTTCAACTACTCGTCTCATGTTAGTTATTCACAGCTTACATGGTCTAGCGGACTGCAAAGAGTCGAATCAGGACCACAACGTGTTTGAAAGAGGACTTATCCCTGATCCGTATAAAAGATCTGCTGAAACAACCCAAGTGGTAACGCTGAAGGCATTCCACCAGCCGGCCTCTTTACAATAAAGCCATCCCACGCAGGGGACGCTGAGGCTATACTCCAATTTATCGAACCCCCGTTTACCAAAAAAAAAAAAAAGAATATAAACACCATTATAAAATATCAATAAAACACATACATATAAAATGTCTACATTGCTAAATAATAATATAGGAAGCCCTAGTGACTATTTGGCAGAAAGCGTCCAATATTCCCAAGCGGACCCAACAGACCTCGTACACAAATGAGGAGTTTTAAAAGAACTTTCAAGAAGAAAAATGGTAGGTGACTGGTCTAGCGAAGAAGCAGATAGTATAGTAGATTGATGGAACAGAGTAGGAATGAGAGAGAACACAGGAGAAAGACATGGACAGTGGGAATTTAAAGCACTACATTTCCAGAAAGTGGGGATACTATTTATTCAGCCCCCCCCCCCCCTCTCCAACGGGGGGATTGGTCTCTGAGGGAGACAACTCTATTAAGAAATCTCTACCACCTTACCTCTCTCTCTCTGTCTGTTCAATTAACACATGGAGAAGCTGCCTTCCTATTTAAGTAAACTATTTGAAAAACCAGTATCTGGTTAAAGATTAAATAATTATAATCTATCCTTCCCCAGAATAGATCTCTATAAAAAATAGCATTTCTTTGCTTAGTGCATCAGTATGAAACTCTCTTCCTCCGAAGTGCAGAACATTGTTTAAAAGATGAACACACGTTTAATTCTTTACTCTAATTTAAGATTAGGTTTGTTATGAGTGTCAATGTGAGTGTGAGTCACTTTCTTACTTAATGCCCGTCACCCCTGCCAGGGTATGGGCCGCCAACAACAGCTCTCCAGAGTCCTCTGTCCTTTGCCATTCTTTCTAACTGACTTCAGGTGTAGCCCATCTTGGTGGTGTCGGCCTCGAGGTCGCATCGCCAGGTGTTCCTTGGACGGCCTCGGCTCTGTGGCTTCCTCTCGGCTTTCACCACAACGCGTCATAGGTCTTCGTGATGAAGTACCTTCCTCTCCCAATTTTTTAAAGTGTTATCCGTCCATCCATCTGGCTGTCCCCGTCGTGTATTTTTCATATGTATTCCGTTTTGGCGTTGACCTTGAGGGTCAAGGTCATTTTAGGCCTTACAAAAACATTAAACATTTCTCATTTTGCAATGGAATGGCTCTATATTTTAACCCATAGTATGCATTAGGTTACTTGATCATGCAATCACATCAGAGCACATTAAGATGAAGGTCACTGATGGTCAAGATCATCCCAAAGTCGCTGTGGTTTTTTGCATAATACAACTTTTGCTGTAGTTTATTTGACCGTACTGAACGTATTTTGAACAGGAGGTCAAAGTTATCTCAAGGTCAAGACCAACAAAAGATTAAAGTCGGTATTACTTTGTATTTGAAAGAAACGTTTATTTTTCCTTTCTTTTCTGGGCCCTCATTTTCATGTTAAAAATTTAAAATTCCATAAATAGCATGAGTCATATGAGCTTTCCTCTTCTAGTTTGAACATGGTTTAATTATTAACATTATAGTTACTGTTTTGCACATTAAGTTACAGGACAGATTGTATGCTTTGCCTAGGACTAAAACCCTTAAGCTTTCTCCCCCTCTCTCTTTCTCACTCTCTCGACCAAGAACGCCGGGCACTTGGGGATTCCCCAGCTAAGAAAAGCTGAAGTTTTAGAAATAACATCAACCTCACAAGCTACTCGCCGCCCGTATGTGCGGTCCCTATCCGGCCTATATTTTGATCTGAGCCGACCAAAACATGTTAATTAGCGGTCGGTGTATTAAAACCTTAATTTTGATTCATGTGACACGAGTTTTGTTCGCCTGTTCTGTTGGTAAAGGCGTATTCTACTTATAGAGTGCGCAAGGTTTTCTTTACTCAAAATCACAAACTCCACAGTTAAATTTCAAGTAATTTATTTAGTCTTCTTCTTCATCATCTTCATCATCTTCTTCTTCTTCTTCTTCTTCTTCTTCTTCTTCTTCTTCTTCTTCTTCTTCTTCTTCTTCTTCTTCTTCTTCTTCTTCTTCTTTTTCCTCCTCCTCCTCGCCATCTTAGACGCCGTCTCCAAAGCTAATAAGCTTTCAACGAAGTCTTCTTCTTCGTCATTTTTCTGTTATTTGTTCTTAGCGTAAAGACTTAATTTGTTTTTAACGATGTTGTAGGCAATCTTGTAAACCCTTTAAACAAATTTAGTCGCGTAGTTTAAGAGTTAATTTTCGTAACCGTGTTCTGTTGTCTCGTCTAATTCGTATTCCCAATCGGTTTGGGCAAAGGGAAAAGTACACTGTTGTTGCTATTCTTTAACTTACGGAAATATCACACACACACACACACACACACACACACACACACACGCGCGCGCATTCTAGTTTAAGAATACTTTTTCATTTGTGACCGATTTTGAAGACTAAGGTGGCAACTATTCATAATGTTGCTGTTGTTTGTGTTTGTTTGACGTGGGGGTCGACTTTAATGAATTCCGTTGGTCGGGTGATGGCATTAACTTAAGACTGTGGCTCAGACCAACTGATTTGACTGTCATAGCATTGCTCCGTGGCACCAAAAGGTAGATCCACAATACGGTATACTCTCATACATACACCAACACAGCAGTTGCTGTTGATACTATTACCACCACACTACTACTACTACTACTACTACTACTACTACTACTACTACTACTACTACTACTACTACTACTACTACTACTTATAATAACGGATGCTGTTAGCTTCTTATTCCTAAATCAAACTCAAGCGCGGCGATCTGTAACTAAAATACACGCCCACATATTACAAACACTCTTACATATTTATTGAATCGTTCTTATATAGCGCTTTTCCAGCTCAAGATCTGCTCAAGGCGCTGCCCAAACAGGATTTGACTCCAGCCGCTCGTGCCCCGCAAGATACCAAACATGCATTCATCACTCAAACACTCAAACACTCATCACTCAAACACTCAAACACTCATCACTCAAAACTCCAAAATTCAATGTCGACACTCCGTCTTCTAACAGCGATTTGCTTGTACAGTGCAGTACAAGCAAATCGCTGTTAGAAGACAGAGTGTCGACAATGAATTTTGGAGTTTAAGTACTCAACCACCCACCCCATCTCTCCCTCACGTCCCCTCCCATGCCCACCCACCCCACCCCCCAACAAAAATTAAAAAGAAAGAGAAAATCCCAGTGATTTTCAAATTTGTGCGAGATGCGTCCAAAATATTTCCTAAATGGCATTTTTTAAAAATTGTCCGTCCGTCCGCGCCGCCTGTCTGTCCGCCGTCCGCCGGTGCAAAACTTTAAAAGTGGCTAATTACTCGAAACCTATTTTATGTATCGCATCCAAACTTGTTGAACTTATATTCATAAGACCTCGAAAGGTATTTGATTGAATAAATTACTCTACTTGAAGGCCAAGGTCACAGTGTCAACAAATGTTAGCAAAAAAATTACCTCTTTTCTTGTGTGTTAAAGTTCATTTTTCCCGAAGTCATTAATATTGAACTAATGATTCTTTTATTCGTGATGGATGTCAATGCGACACACATATTGTGCACATTTGTTCAATCTTTCTCCAAGGTCAAGGTCACTGGAGTTTTCCAAAGTTCGTTCGTAAAGGTACTTTGAAGTGCCTTGATTCTAAGCTATGAGAGATATAAAGTCCAAACTTTTTGTATATATAGCGATAATAGATTGATCTTTGATATGTGTTCCGTTTTTGTGTTGTTCGTGAAGGTCAAGGGCACTTTAGGCTTTACAAAATCGTTAAAAACAAGTTATCATCGTAGAATAAAATGGCTACATATTTAACCCTAGTATACAACGACATTGGGTTATTTGATCGTATAGGAGCATCACAGATCATGTGAAGGTCAATGTCATCCTGAAGTCAAGGTCACTAAATGCGGAGGTCATCCCAAGGTCACGTTTTTGCATAATACAACTTTTGCGGCAGTTTATTTGATCGTGCATGAGTGTATCATTATCACCATCATACAGAATTCTATATACGCATATTTATTAAATAGGCTCAAAGCGCGGTGATCTGTACCAACATACACGTTGACGTGTTACACGCTTACACAACCAAAAAAAAACACCAAACATACGTTTATAAATCAAATATGTGGTGTAAAGGAAGGGACACATCTATTTTTATTTTGCAGCAGTACCATTATTGAAGAGAGGGAGGGAACGTGAGTATGGTACCTAAGTCATATTAACTTTGTCCCCTGGGAGGGGGGGGAGGGGGTCATAACAATAATAATAATAACTAGACCAAAAGTGGGATATGGCCAAAGCCTCGTCGCGGTGATCTCCTGTTCCTAACAAGACTGCGTCTGATACGATAGTCTTTCAGTCAAACTTTTAGTAGTTTAGTAGTTGGGGGCTTTACCCTCAGCTTTTCAGTCATTCTCTCGTCAGCTTTAACAATGAAAGGAAAGGTGGAGGGTAAATATTTTGACAACTTCCTGTACAATCATTAGTTTTAAGTCCTCTTTTTCTTTGGGAAGGGATTGGAGAGCGAGGGGAGGGGGGAGAGGGGAGAGGAGGGCCTTGACGAGAGAGAATAGTGGCCATGGCCTGAGTGTAGTTTTGTTTTTCCTTTTCAATCTGAACTCTTGTCTTGCGGACAACTAATGGTTCTGTATTCATAATACGTACCCTGTTTTCTCGTAATTCAATTCAGTTGTTTGGCTTGCACAAAGCACAGAGGTGGTTATGGGATTTGTAGATGTGGTGGTTCTTTGTAGTTGTTGTTGTTGAGGAGGAGATCAATCTATTTCTTCTTCTTGGTCTTCTCGTTCGCTCTTTTTAAAAATGTTATTTCTTGCTCCTCCGTCGAACTGTAGGCGACTTCTGAGGCATGGTGATTCATTGATGTAAATGTTGACATTTTCGACCTCTTTTTTTTAAAGTTTGGCCTCTTTACATCACACAATCCGCTCACTCGCTTCCTCCGTCGCCCCTTTTGGAATAACATCACCACCCATCCTGTGACGGCCCAGTGTTTTTCAGGAAACTTTGCTGACCTTCTTTTCATTGTTTGTCAGCTTTATTTTTCTGTGATTGTTTTGTAAGTGTATTTGTACTGTGCTTTACGCTTTCTCTGCGTGGCATGGATTTGGGGTCGTGTTTCTAATTGAAGCACACAATTAATACAGAAACAGGTCAGTTTTCGTAGGGGCGTCCAATGTGTCAGGGATTGATTTGTATACATTTGCAATTTGTCATGTGATATGTAGTTGTTGGGGTGCTTATGTTGCCTTTGTACTCTAAGCAGGGAAAGTCAGTGGTGTTTGTTTCTGCATGTAATATACATTTCAAGTTGTATCACCTGCCATGGCTTGTTCGCCCAGCTGTGGACTCTAGTGCCATCATCATCCCCGTCATCGCCATTATCATAATACTAGATGCTATATACGCGTTTTTCCCAAATCACCGGTGAAGCTGAAAGCGCGGCGATCTGTTCTAACATGATGCTCAGATGTTTCAACCACTCTCATCATCATCCTCATCATTTCCCTCGACTTCTGAATTCCCGGGCGAAGGGGATGGAGGGTGGTTGGAAAGAGGGAAGTAGGAGGAAGCTGAGGTAAAAGCTGCCATTGTGGTCCATGGTGTCCTGTTGGCTGCTGTCGGTAGGTCTGGAATGGTGTCCTGCATGATGGTCTTGGGAAGGATGTCATGACGTGACGTGTTCCTCATGTCCTTTCAGTGGGCTTGTTGGCGGCTAGGTGGCACCCATCTCCTCTCCTAGCTGTGTTGACCCACAGCCCAAGACCACAATACGCTGTCAATCGCCTTGTCGCGTCCACCTATTCGTTGAGTCTATCTGTAGATCCTTCCACCATGGTCGTTGACTCCTCTCAACAATTCCTCCGATGTATTATCACGTGAGCTATGGTGTGCGGAAGTGAGAGAGAGAGAGAGAGAGAGAGAGAGAGTGACAGAGAGACAGGGAATCAAACTGAGGGGGAAAAACCCTGACTTTGACATGAAATAATTTGAAGACAAGCTTTTTCCTCTTTTAGAGAAAAGTTGTTGTTGTTTTTTTAAAAATTAAAGATGATATTTCAACCGCTTTTTTTAAACTTTTGTTTTAAATGTTGCATGATTATATACAATAACTGTTGAATTAAACAGGTTGCTCCATCCTGTTTCTTTCTTTCCTATTCAGTATTGAACAAGACATTGTCTTATTCAGTTTTTGCAATGCAGACCCAGCGCACTGCGCTTAGATCTATTCCCGTGACGTTGTCAGTTGTTAAAGCATGGTTCCGCTGTCACAGAAGGCTAGTTGGACCCAGCACTAAGACTTCACGCTCAAATAGTTCATCCTGCTCTAGCCTTTGTAACTTAAAGTCGCTGCCTAGAAGACGACAGAAGGCAGGCTGTGCTAATCATGTGTAGGCTAGATAAGGTAGGCAGTGACCTCATCCAGCTGACGTATAGCCCGCCCCCCCCCCCCCCCGCTAGAGGCGCTACAGGTATCTCACGAGATTTCGCGGGCTTTGGCTGACCACAAGGCTAGGTAGTCATCTGTGCCTAACTCTCACACGAGAAGGAGCAACGCTCTGAAAGATCTCTCTAGCAGGAAGACTAAGCAGGTGACGGGTGAAATTCAATTCATCGCAGTATAGCCACAGCCTGACATTGTCAAACAGGTAAATTATCAATCTTGTGTTTCATCGCAGTTTATTGATATTATTGTTGGATTATGTTTGTGAAGTCTTGCCATGTTTTATCATTGTGAATGGTAGTGAAAATTAGCTTGATCACGTGACTGACCCGCGACCAGTTTGCGAAACCATGAGGTAGCCTCTACCGTCCAACAGTTGTTTCTTCTATGTGCATTCTTGCCGACCAGTGGCTCTACCCGGAGAATGTGTGTAACATTAATTACTTCTCCATGTGTTTATGTTAGCCATGATATGTATATGTATAGGAATTATGTTGGAGATTCCAGTGGACCACGGACTTAGAAGATTCTTCGTCCCTTGTTTGTATAAGTGGATGCGATTTTATTAGTAAGACTGATTTTAGTGATTTGATTGAAGAAAGAGAACGTATTTTTAATACATCAGATTTAAAGATTTTTCAAGAGGTTGAGTGTGAAAGTATGTTTGATTATTTAAGAGTAACAGGCTTGTTATTTAAGATTTGAATAATTTTATAATATTTTAAGATAGCATCTCTCTGGTCCTGATTTGGCTCAGAAGAGTCCACTGGACCTAAAGCAACAACCATGTAATGTAATGTAATCTCAACTGATGGCTGTTTCTACCATCGGTGAGACGCTTTGCACACCCTTAGTAAACAAGGCGTTGCAGAAACTCGTCTTATGTTTTGCAGACGAGCAGGCTTGTTGGTCCGATACAGGAGATAGACCACTGAGAGTCAACCCTGACATTCGGCCTGCAGTGGAGCATCGAGCACTGAGCTCCGATAGCCCAATAGTCAACAACCAAGGAGGAGACACCATCACCACACCTCAAGGAATCAGCTTAGTGCTAAAGAAGAATTGCACACACACTGATCTAGAAGGACTGGGCGGTAGTCCACTCTCCTGAAAACGAACATTAGGCCAACCAGAACAAATAGCCCAATGATGAGGCAGTAGCAAATATCAAGAACAGTAGCAGCATAGACCCATCAAGGAGCGAACTATTCGAAGTGAATTTGGACTGTTAAGCTAATCAGAAGTATAGTACGTTTTGGACATTTCAGTTAGTATAGTGTTTAGAAAAGTATGTATAGAGTAGAGGAAATAAATGTGTGATATTTACTGTTGACAAGTAGCTGGACTACCTATGTTTCATAGCCGTGCGAGAACTAGTGTGTCAGTGAATCTTTACCATTTTCTTCCTATCTCTATAACCCTATCCGCACACAGACCGGGCTAAACATATACATGTATTAAGATTAGTCATAGGTTGATTACACTAGCCGATCTCCGCAGACAAAAAACGAGTGGGTAATAGCATTCCATTGTGCAGGGCCCAGCAACCATAGACCCACCGTCACATCCGCTTCAAAAATGACCGGTGTGATACATGCGAACGCCTTCAGGAATAAAGGAGTGAAGGTTTTAATATGCCATTCAGTCAGTAACGCCATCATCACGTTTCTTTTCCTTTTGAGCATTTAAGACGGATATTTGTTGTTTTTTCTGCGAACGTGCCTTGAGAGAACGAAAATGGACAAAAGATGCTGGAGGTCGTAAAATAATGATGTCGGTAGCGTTAAGGAATTTTTGTGGGATATTTCCATTTAAACAAATTATCGTTAAAGCATTGAAATTAAATAGCATTCCAAGAAAAGGTTCTATTGGAAATAGAAGGCTAATGAATAGCGCGACGAGAAAGGTTGTGTTAGAGAGAAAGCTGATCAAATAACGTTATTCATTTGGAGCGCCTGGGGATTTCATTGTTCACCAGTGGAGATGAGCACCCAAATGGCCATCGTTACTCCTGCACGACAGCTCGCATGTCCATTGTGGAGACATTGTGATTTGTGGGGCAGTTTTCAAAAGTTAGAGTGTGTCACGTAAGGTTAGGGTGTCATTCGGTCAAGCCAAGTGAGATCATATAAAACAATGACCAATACCGCCTTTAATTTTGTTGTGAGTAGTCGAGGTTATTATACCTGTTATTATCATGATTGGACTTTATTTTTGTTCTTATCGTCTTACATTTTACTTTCTTGTATTTGGGGTTTTCCAATAGCCTCGGTCATAGATTAATGAGCCAATACATGGTGTCAGTTGTCAGCTGTCCATGTTCACTGACAACTGAAGAAGTGGAATATGATATCTTCCGTACAGTTATCACATAATTGGTTTCGTGCGTTATTTTTATGTGAAAGAAGCAATTTGTGAAACTACACAAATTAGTGACATTAATAGACACCTTCAAAAAAAATTATTTCATTGTATTGTGTGTGTGTGTGTGTCTTTCTCTCTCTCTCTCTCTCTCTCTCTCTCTCTCTCTCTCTCTCTCTCTCTCTCTCTCTCTCTCTCATTATTGCTGTTTTGGACTGGATGTATCGCGTGTTGTTGGAGAATACGAGCAATTGACAAATCTTCCATGCCAATCGCTTCCAGTGCACAGGAGCAAGCTTTTGTCACATATATACCGACCAAACAAAAATTAGCACTCTAACGTTCCTGTGGAATGTGTATGTCAGCGTGTGCGTGCGTAAAATTGTGTGTTTGTGCGTAGAATTGTGTATAGGTGTTTGTGTGTGCGAGCGCGCTCGTGTGACTGGAGCAAAGTTTCGCTCGACACACATGAACCAATGTCATGATCGGCTGTAGAAAGAGGAGAAGATTCGGGGTGGGAGTGTCGTAATTGACGAACTGTGCTGAGATTCGGGATGGGAGTGTCGTAATTGACGAACTGTGCTGAGATTCAGGATGGGAGTGTCGTAATTGACGAACTGTGCTGAGATTCGGGATGGGAGTGTCGTAATTGACGAACTGTGCTGAGATTCGGGATGGGAGTGTCATAATTGACGAACTGTGCTGAGATTCGGGGTGGAAGTGTCATAATTGACGAACCGTGCTGAGATTCGGGATGGGAGTGTCGTAATTGACGAACGTGCTGAGATTCGGGATGGGAGTGTCGTAATTGACGAGCTGTGCTGAGATTCGGGATGGGAGTGTCGTAATTGACGAGCTGTGCTGAGATTCGGGATGGAGTGTCGTAATTGACGAACCGTGCTGAGATTCGGGATGGGAGTGTCATAATTGACGAACTGTGCTGAGATTTGGGGTGGAAGTGTCATAATTGACGAACCGTGCTGAGATTTGGGATGGGAGTGTCGTAATTGACGAACGTGCTGAGATTCGGGATGGGAGTGTCGTAATTGACGAACTGTGCTGAGATTCGGGATGGGAGTGTCGTAATTGACGAACCGTGCTGAGATTCGGGATGGGAGTGTCATAATTGACGAACTGTGCTGAGATTCGGGGTGGGATTATCGTAATTATAGTAAGGCTTATCAAGACCGAAAAAGAGGTGCGAGGACAACATTTGAGAATGGACTGGTTTGACACTGAGCGAAGCCATGAAGGTTGCTGAGAACAGGGAAAGATGGAGTATGCTGGTTAAACGATCATCTGTGGTGCCCCTACGACCTCCGAGTTACGGGATAGGATAGGATAGGAATATTATCTTAATTGATGAACTGTGCTGAGTTCAATATATCGTTGTTAAAGTTAACGGTTAGGGTTGTAATGTTGTAGAAATATGTACAGAATCCTGTATAGGTAGAGCTTTAGATAAGTTATTTTTCAAATGTTCGACATAAATTTGTTTTAATTTTCGCCGTAATAACTAAGAAGTGTGACAATTGTTCAGAATGTAAGAATAAACCTGAATGTTGACATGTGATGCTTAGTTGTATTAAGGTTATAAGATCATACAAACCCATTTTTTTATTTCTAAATCCCTCAGCAGTTTTAACATAGAAGTAGAAGCGCCCGACATTAGCATCTTCTATAAAGTCTGATTGCATCTAATAATATGGTGACATTTCTTCTTCTTCTTCTTCTTCTTCTTCTTCTTCTTCTTCTTCTTCTTCTTCTTCTTCTCCTCCTCCGTCTTTTTGTCTTCTTCTTCAGTTCTAGACAAGCAAACTTTGGGTGACAGTTTTGAAAACTGCTACGCCGTTTGCGGCGCTAAATAATCCAACACAATAAAGAACAGTGTGTGTTACTCATTTGTTGTCGAGATTAATAAGCAAAGACTAGTTTTATAAACACAACAAGCACAGAGGGAAGAAATGTAAAATGTATTTGGACGGACATCGCGCTATAAACCCTTTTTCTTTGCGGTTAGCAGTTTGATAAGTACTATGGCAGTCAAAGGGTGTAGAGAGAGAGAGAGAGAGGGAGAGAGAGAGAGAGAGAGGGAAAGATAAGTACTATGCCAGTCAAAGGGTGGAGAGAGAGAGAGAAGAAAAGATAAGTACTATGCCAGTCAAAGAGTGGAGAGAGAGAGAGAGAGAAGGAAAGATAAGTACTATGCCATTCAAAGGGTGGAGAGAGAGAGAGAGAAGAAAAGATAAGTACTATGCCAGTCAAAGAGTGGAGAGAGAGAGAGAGAGAAGGAAAGATAAGTACTATGCCAGTCAAAGGGTGGAGAGAGAGAGAGAGAAGAAAAGATAAGTACTATGCCAGTCAAAGAGTGGAGAGAGAGAGAGAGAAGGAAAGATAAGTACTATGCCAGTCAAAGGGTGGAGAGAGACAGAAGGGAAGGGAGTGGGGAGGGGGAGGGCTGTAGAGAGTAAAGCCTTAACCGCGGACGTGGAACTCGTTTCTAATCCCAGCACAAGAGGAAGATAGATAACTGTGTTTGCAAGGGACAAGATGGTAACCGGGTTTGCATTTTAAAATGCCGGGTTATCTTGCGAGCCACTGGAATCTGAACTCAGATGTCATTTGCCACTGGTTAAATAAACGATTTAACATGCATAATAATGCTCGCTCATTTACCTCGTAGACGTGATTGCTATGTGTTGATAGATCATTGTCTGTTTTGTGGTTCATGAACAGTCTCCTCTCTGAAAATCCTTATCGGGAAGAGAGGGGACTATAAACTGATAAAAATAAAATAAATAAATAATGTTTTGTGGTTTTATGTGAATGTGCATGTAATGTTTCACGTCAGTGCTGAGCAAAGGGTGAAAGAAACACGTTTCTAGTTCCACAATGTTAAACCTAGATCTAAGTGCAGTGTATATTTTAAAAACGTTGTTCCTTATGGATTGACACATACGGTGAGTGGCGATACAATTTACAAGACGTTCAACGAAATGTTGAAGTTAGAGTCACAGTCAAATAATTTGAAGGCACTTTTCACTCAGCAAGCAGCATGGTGTTGCACGTTTGGGACAGATGTCACCACCAATGAGCCTTTCAGACGAAGTAAAGGAATAGTTGTCGTTGTTATATAGCAAAGCTCAGCGAGTATCTCAAGGCGCCAGCTCCAACCGTGACAAAACTCTCGCAGTACACAATGGACGCAGCTTTGACGAGCTTTTTGTTTTAAAATGTGCTATTTTTGGTTCAGTCTTGTCTGAAAAAAACTTTGTCTTAAAGTTACTGTCCGTTTTTCCTTATTTTGTCAGACGAAAACGATGAAGAAGAAGACGGGAATGAGAAAAAAGAAACCTGCTGGAAAAGAAATGTGCGTGTCTCCCACCAGCCTCAGCACCTTCCCTTTAAAAAGGTCTAGCCATGTATCAGGTTGATGAAGAGATCGATCTGGGGATGTGGAAATTAGATTTACTCGCTCATCAGACACAGGAGGTCGACGAGAGGAAATAAAATAAACCTTTGCCCAAGCGCGATTTCCACTTTCTAAATGTTCTCTAAAAGAAGAAAAACAACAACTAAACTTTAGAAATAATCCATCTCTCCTCTCTCTTTCTTATATTCCTTCTTCGGTTTGTTTGTCTGCCTCTTGTAACTCATCACTTTCTGTGTTTGGGGGTTCCCCCCCCCCAAAAAGTTATGCCCTTACTAAGCCCACACTGGGCCCAATATTATATACTGCGCTAACCCAACACAATGAAACACAAAATTCTTTCACTCACTTTAAAAACAATTCCCACTGGCCATTGCAATTTCGAAAAAAAAAACGAAAATATTAGTAAATGAACTTAATGTAGTATTAACACACATTGCTATATCATCTGCATAATGAGCAACATTTGTTGAATTAGAAACAACGGACGGAAGGTCATGAATTAGAATTGAAAATAATAAAGGGGATATTATTGTGCCCTGTGGAATACCCATATCAGTATTATATTTAATTTAATTTAATTTAATCACTTTTTATACAACGAGGAATAGTATTTTTCCAGCTCTAGCACATACTCGTATAGGACCTGTTACTTAAATAACTGTACATTAATAATGTATTCCTATTTTATGTAATTTATATAATAATCGTGCTTGCCACACTCTGTCATATGCTTTTCAAAAAAATACAGCTAGCGTACTTTTCCTATGAGCAAATTTAAAAAAAAAATAACTGGTTACTTTTACGAGATGGTCAGTAGTGCATCGTCCTTTACAAAATCCTGCCTGATTTGTTGGGATTTTTTAAAACCAGGAAATGTTAATCTTTTCTGAACTATTTTTTTCAAATACTTTGCCTTCTTGAGAGGTTAGTACAGCCGGTTTGTACTTAAAAACTGATGTACAGGACTTACCTTGCTTATGTACTGAACAACTACAGATGTCTTCCAGATAATAGGGAGAATTCCACTCTGCCAACACTGTTGGCATAATGTATTAATTTTTCCCATTTCACAGGGAAATGCGCCAACAATTGATAGGATATTCCATCATAACCAGCTGAATGTCTTATTTGAAGAGAATGAAACTAAACTTTCTAAAAACTCATTATAATCGAAAGGATCCTGCATTTCTTCCTTACTTTCTTCTTCTTTCTATATTTTTTTAAATTGGAGGTTCGAGACTAGTCGGATGTGTATGTTGTGGGTGTGTGTGTGCGTGTGTGTGTGGGTGTGTGGCCAGATAAAACCGCCTTTATTCTGATATACACTTGAATCTCTACGTACTTTCTTTTGACGGACCCCGTTATTTTTACGTCAAAACAGTGTTCCGTTAGGGTTAGGGCTGTGTTAGGCTTAGGGTTAGGTTAAAGATTAGAGTTAGGGTTAGGGTTAGCTTCAAAAAATGGACAAATTTGTAAAAAATGTCAAAGTAACGTATGTAGAGTTTCATGAAAGTCATCACAACGGCGTTTCTACACGGTTGTGTGTGCGTGTGTGTAAACTGTGACGATGTAATTGGCTGTAAATGATTGCAGGTCGTGCCCTCGTTCATTGTTGACTAAAGAGTGGAGCTTGTTCCTTGCTGTCGCCTGAAGAACAGTTAAACAAGGCGTGGCAACAACAGCACAGAATGCAGCTAATCCATGACCTCCGCCTCACATCACTGACTGTTGTTTGTCACAACATGCCTGATGACTTGCGCTCTGCCCACTGCGTTCTATCCTATCCTATCTTATCCTATCCCGTAATTCGGAGGTCGTAGGGGCACCACAGATGATCGTTTAACCAATGCACTCCATCCCTCCCTGTCAACAGCAACCCCCATGGCCTCGCCCTGTGTCAAACCAGTCCATTCTCGAATGCTGTACTCTCACCTCTTTTTTGGTCTCCCTCTTCTTCTACCTCCTTGCACCGTGCCTTGCAGAATGTTTTTTGCGAGGCCTGATGATCTGGTGACGAGGCCGTACCATCGGAGTTTCCGTTTCTTCACCACTGTGAGCAGGTCATCATGTTGTCCAATGGCTTGTGTGATGGTCTGTCGGTCTTCGTCGTTGGTGATGTGTTGGGCATAGAAAATGCCCAGAAGTCTTTTGTAGCACCCCAAGTCCATGCTTTGCATTCTTCGTTGCAGATGTGCCGTGAGGGTCCATGTTTCGCAAGCCCACTGCGTTAGGTTTGCAAATACTCCATACACGAGGCCTTCATTAGCTAGAGATTTCTACCAGCCCAAATGACAAATAAATTAATCGTTGAATGCACGTGGACTTTTCCCTCAAACATTTCACCTTCACGTTTCTTTAGAGGCTGCTATACATCCATGGAGAAAGCGGAGGTGAGCCTCGATTATCACCCTTTTCCAACACTGTCCGGAAACTATCTTTGTTGATTGATGTACACATTTCCCTACCCTCCAAGAGTATAAGGACGCGTTACTTTTGTTTCTTGTTGTCAAATATCGATGTTGGATTTTTGTGTGGTACTGTACGACTTGGAGAGATGAAGTAAACGATCGGTCCCCAACGACTCTGGAGTTACGGGATAAGAGAGGACAGGATAGGATAGTTCGACTTGGAGGTTTGTGTACTGTTTAACTTGGACTGTTAGTGGTAATAGGGTTTTGCTGACGATGGCTGGTCAAATACGCCTTACCGTGCTAAACCGCTGATTTGTTGGGGAAGTGCAAAATTGCTTCCAACTGTTAAAGTGGGGAAAAAAACGTGGGATTGTAGGCTACTTGCAAAACCTCATTTAAGTTTGTCCTGCACTGTGTAAGGTGTTTGAGTACAGTCTGCCCTGCATGGACCTAAAGACTAAACACTAAATACTTCAATTTCTCTCTCTCACTTGCTCCCCTCCCCACCCCACCCTCTCTCTCTCTGTCTGCCCGTCTCTCTCTCTTTTCTAAATCCACTCTTTCTCACTAATCTCTCTCTCCCTCTCTCTTTTCTTCCTCTCTTCTTTCCTCCCCGAAGAGGAGTTGCTGGGGGCACACCTTAAGATGAATTTTTAATTTAGAGTTGTGTGACAAAGATGAATTTGCCATATCCATCACCTTTTGGAATCTGCAGGCCTTAAGTCTTCATGTCTTACGTTTGGAACATCTAAGTGTGTTTACATCCATCTCCATGTATGTTAAAGCACATTTCTCTTTGAGCTGTCATGTCTTCTCTGTGCTCGACCTCGCCCTAAACTCCTCACACAATTTGTCTTCCTGGTTGAGCTCTGCTTGCCGCTGAAGTCATTCTTAGTTCCAAAATTGCGCAAAAACGTACACAATGTGTCATTCAAGCTAAGAGATGACCCTTTGCATATATATTGATACATTTTTTGTTTGTCTAATGTTTGCCAAATTGGAATGTAAAGTTGGTATGACCATTGAAAAGATGGTCTGTTTTAAAGCACTGTATGACACACCGCTCTTAGAATACCTAAAAACGGGTAGCACACATGGAGTTCTATGTTCCTCAGTTACACTGTCAGCGGCTTCCCTGTGCTGTTTCCTTATGCCACTTTTCTGGGCTTTTTGTGTCGGGTGATGCGTCATTACTGTACAAAAAGGAAATTCGCGAGGCGACGTTATCGAGGGACTGAATGTTTTTGTAAGCTGCGTACACTCTTATCTGATAACATTCACCATAATATTGTAGATTAATGAGCCCTTTTATGATTATCCTATCTAATGTAACATTCACCATAATTGTGTAGATTAAGGAACCCTTTTATGATGATCCTATCTAATGTAACATTCACCATAATATTGTAGATTAAGGAACCCTTTTATGATTATCCTATCTAATGTAACATTCACCATAATATTGTAGATTAATGAATCCTTTTATGATTATCCTATCTAATGTAACATTCACCATAATATTATAGATTAAGGAATCCTTTTACGATTATCCTATCTAATCTAACATTCACCATACTTTTGTAGATTAATGAACCCTTTTATGATGATCCTATCTAATGTAACATTCACCTTAATATTGTAGATTAAGGAACCCTTTTATGATGATCCTATCTAATGTAACATTCACCTTAATATTGTAGATTAAGGAACCCTTTTATGATGATCCTATCTAATGTAACACTCACCATAATATTGTAGATTAAGGAACCCTTTTATGATGATCCTATCTAATGTAGCATTCACCATAATATTGTAGATTAAGGAACCCTTTTATGATTATCCTATCTAATGTAACATTCACCTTAATATTGTAGATTAAGGAACCCTTTAATGATGATCCTATCTAATGTAACATTCACCATAATATTGTAGATTAAGGAACCCTTTTATGATTATCCTTTCTAATGTAACATTCACCTTAATATTGTAGATTAAGGAACCCTTTTATGATGATCCTATCTAATGTAACATTCACCATAATATTGTAGATTAAGGAATCCTTTTATGATTATCCTATCTTATGTAACATTCACCATACTTTTGTAGATTAAGGAACCCTTTTATGATGATCCTATCTAATGTAACAATCACCATACTTTTGTAGATTAAGGAACCCTTTTATGATTATTCTATCTAATGTAACATTCACCATAATATTGTAGATTAAGGAATGTAACGAATGCAGTTCGTACACTTTTGTGTATGAAGACGTGATGACGTCACTGCGTTAATTTTCGAATAGTTTGTGAACTGTGTTAGGTTAGAGACGAAACATCAGCCTAACTGACAGGACGTATTCGTGGGTGCTCTGGGAAAGACCTGATTCTTTAGGAATTACTTTTGCTGTATAAAGAATACAGGTATTTATTATTATTATTATTATTATTATTGGTATTTATAATGAACTGCTAAACTATCCTTACGAAAAAGGAAGAGTATTGCTTTTTGTGAATTAGTACGTTTAGAGTACAGAAGAACCCATGTTTGAAAACAAAGTTCGATAACTCGTGTCAATATTTATTTGATCATGTGTATGTATGTGTGACTCAGTTTGTAATTATGATGCCATTTTTATATTCATTCATATGTGAAGATATGGGGCTGAAATAGGAACGTAATTTGTATATATATATTGATGAATGAATGGGTATAAATATGTTATTGAATGAAGGTGAGCTGTGCTTGTAATATTGGGCTCATAGTCCATTGTGTGTAGCCTATGCAATGTGTGTAAAGTGGCTATGCTAGGTATTGTCACAGGAATGGTGACAATAGTGATTGTAGTGGTGTGGTGGCGTGTAGAAGGCATTCTGCAAAGGAAATGGTCTTCAGGCATTAGGAAGTATTTAGATGTGTCAAAGACATACAGTCTCTTTATGGATAAGAGCGAAAATTTACGATTGTGTACATGTTGTATACAGCGGGGCGGTTACGGAGCAAAGAACCCCTGATGTGCGGTGGATGGGTCTGGTCCACATGACATCATCTACATAACCGGATGTGGATACCATCATCGCCGTAGCTCTCCTTCGCGCATCATCACTGGTGCAGAAGTGCAACAACGGTGCCGAAGTAAACTTCCGGATCTACGCCACGAAGACATCTGCAGCGTCTTCGTTGGGTGGCTGTGACCCCAGCGTCGGCTAATAATTCCGCGCCGGGAGTGTTTGATCCGCGAAATACGGTTAGTAAACATCTGTGAATTCTAGAATCTCCAAGTCATCAAAGTGAGATATTTGTGTCGATGCTAATGCAAAAGAGTAGAGTCGAGTGACGTCCTCAGAAAGGGACAACGACTTCTGCTAGTGTTGAACTCTGAAAGCAACTGTGTGCACTTATCAGAAATGACTGCGTGAACTTACTGAGTAATCTGCGTGCACTTATCAAATTGACTGGGTGAACTCATTACGTTAACTGTGTGCACTTAATTATTATCTGTGTGAATTTATTTATATGCTGGAAGTAATTGTATGATTTGATGTATCCGTGAACTTATTGTATACGTGAAGGATTTATTGTGTATGTTCATGTTTGAATGATAAATAGTATAACAGAAGGGCAAAGAGAAACAATTGTGTAGACTTTGTCCTTGTCTGTAAGCATGTGTGTGGTGAAGGATGAGAAGTTAAAGTAAACAGAGATAGAACACACACCTTTATACTGAGCGTCAGACAGCCACATGCACACACTCATTCATTACACTAGAAGTAGTTATACATATATTTAGTTAGATTGTAATACACAAAAACCATCCGTTACAAGGAATCCTTTTATGATTATCCTATCTAATGTAACATTCACCATAATATTGTAGATTAAGGAATCCTTTTATGATTATCCTATCTAATGTAACATTCACCATAATATTGTAGATTAAGGAATCCTTTTATGATGATCCTATCTGATGTAACATTCACCATAATATTGTAAATTAAGGAATCCTTTTATGATGATCCTATCTAATGTAACATTCACCATACTTTTGTAGATTAAGGAATCCTTTTATGATTATCCTATGTAATGTAACATTCACCATACTTTTGTAGATTAAGGAATCCTTTTAGGATTATCCTATCTAATGTAACATTCACCATAATATTGTAGATTAAGGAACCCTTTTATGATTATCCTATCTAATATAACATTCACCATAATATTGTAGATTAATGAATCCTTTTATGATTATCCTATCTAATGTAACATTCACCATACTTTTGTAGATTAAGGAATCCTTTTATGATTATCCTATCTAATGTAACATTCACCATAATATTGTAGATTAAGGAACCCTTTTATGATGTGATGTAGCAGTAATGTGATTGTAGCAGGTGGCGAAGCAATATTGCATTGTCAGTTTGGGATTCCTCTGTGGGTGAACAGCAATATCACATTTATCATTTGCTGAAGATTTCTCATAATGCATTCTTTTAAGTTTTTTGATGGATTTCACACCAAAAAAAGTTAGTGTGATTATAACAGAACAGAAAATGTATTGCCATTTTAATCTGTAGGTTACATTTTAACCTTGTGTGTGTGCGTGTGCGCGTGTGTGTGTGTGTGTGTGTGTATTTGCTTGCTTCTTTAAAATACCTGTGTGTTTTTTAGTGTACAGGTGTTTCTTTAGTTTATTGGCGTTTCTTTAGTATACTGGTGTTTCTTTAGTATATAAGTGTTTCTGTAGTATACCGGTGTTTCTTTAGTATATGCCGGTGTTTCTTTGGTGATGTTATGTTATGATTTAGTTACACTATTGCTACAACAACAAAAAACTAATGTCATGTTTTCTATATTTTCTGTTCCATGTTCGGTGCTGGTGGTGATCATCTTCGTCTACATCAGGTACTGCAAATCTCACTTTTCAATAAAACTGACATCGTGTGTGAATGCCAAAGTTTCACACTCTATGTCTATATCTAAATCTCTGTCTGTCTCTATTTCCGTTTGTCTCTCCTCTCGCTCCCCTCTCTCTCGTGTGAGTGAGATTAAGAGTAAATGAGAGTGATTAGTGCGAGTGTTTTGCAGTATCAGCTTGCATACACGGGCTAGTGTAGTATTTTATTCATTAAGTAATATGAGATAACTTTGATCCTAGATGGTTGACTGTTAGAATAAGCAGAAAACTTGTAATTTTGTTAAATATTTGCTTGTAAAATGTCCTCTCTGCACTTTCCAGCTCCTATTGTCGGGGATTGTGTGAATAACGAAATGCGAGAAGATAGGCTGATCACTGTACATGCTATTAGGCTAATTGGAGTGGCCTGTATAGTGTGTTTGGAGAGCTTGTGGGAAAGAAGCGAGGGTCTATGACAACAACAACAACAACAACAAGCGTTAAGTGTTTGATATTTAGCAGCTTTAAAATAAGACAACTTTATTATCTAATTCAAGAAATTAAATTGTGGTGTACAAACAGTCAACCCAACTATACATCACAAAAACAATAACAATATTAATTGACATTAAAAATACAACCCTTTTGATCACTGGCCTATGCAAAGCGGCTGGCGTATGGGAGGCGAGATATAGCAAACGCGCGAGCATTTGCACTTGTTCGCGCATTTGCTATATTCCGCTCCATAAACGTAAATATTATACCCGGAAAAGAATGTGTATGTAAAAGAATTTGAGACGTGCACAAATTAAATATTTTTTGCATTTATTAGTAATAATATTAATAATAATTTGTGAAAACTAGCACTACTAAACTTAATATCATTCATGAAATAATCTTATCGTAACATGCTCTGTCGGTTCGGGCATTCAATAGAATAGACCCAACGTTTCCCGGCGTGTCTTCAACATCTTCCCAGAGCGCATCATGTCAGATGCTCTTCCAGATCACGAAGGCACAGTCAGCATAGGGGGTAGAGCAATCTCCAGTCTTCGTTTTGCGGATGACATTGATGGATTGGCTGGAGAGGAACAAGATTTTTAACAGCTGGTACAGAGGCTTGACACCACCTCCAGAGCTTATGGAATGGAAATAAGTGCAGAGAAGACCAAAATGATGACCAACAACACTAATGGCATCAGCACGGACATCAAAGTCCAAGGCCAATCCCTCAACACAGTGCATAGCTTCAAATATTTAGGAGCCATTGTATCAGACAATGGGTCCCGACAGGAAGTCCTCTCCAGTATCGCACAAACAACTGCTGCCCTGACAAGGTTGAAGCCCATTTGGAAAGACAGGACCATCAGTCTACATTCCAAAGTAAGACTGCTGCGCTCCCTTGTCATCTCCATCTTCCTATATGCTTGCGAAGCATGGACCCTCACAGCAGATCTCCAACGAAGAATACAAAGCATGGAGATGAGGTGCTACAGCAGAAGACTTCTGGGCATTTCCTATACCCAACACATCACCAACGACGAAGTCCGACAGACCATCACACAAGCCAATGGACAACACGATGACCTGCTCACAGTGGTGAAGAAACGGAAACTCCGATGGTATGGCCACGTCACCAGATCATCAGGCCTTGCAAAGACCATTCTGCAAGGCACAGTGCAAGGAGGTAGAAGAAGAGGGAGACCGAAAAAGAGGTGGGATGGCAACACTCGAGAATGGACTGGTTTGACACTGAGTGAAACCATCAGGGGTGCTGAGGACAGAGAAAGATGGAGTATGCTGGTTAAACGATCATCTGGGGTGCCCCTACGACCTCCGAGTTACGGGACAGGATAGGATAGGATAGGAACATTAAGGACGATTCAGAACTACTTTTTCTTACCATGATTCACCATTCATAATGGCTACCGAAGAATTAGAAGAGCAGTTTCTTTTAGAAGTTCGTATGAAAGTGACGCATAGTGCCAATTTATTACTGTCTGGGAATCAGTCAGCAGACGTTATAATACGGTATGTCGTTAAAAGTCCAGGCCATGATACGCTACGCTAGTAGGGTTCTTTAAAGGTCAGGTTAGCCTGCATTTTTTTATAATCAGGGTGTATTTTTATTTTATTAATTTAATTACCGACGCTATCGGACTTTTACCCGGTATGTATTTTTTACTTTCACACATCACCACCTTTACTCAAGTCAGAAGAGAACCTGAATTTGTTTAAAAATAAGTTTAACCTTACTCTTACTGACCAACTCAAGTAAGTGATAATACTAATAGGCTAGGCATAATAATAATAATAATAAAAATAATAATAATAATAATAATAATAATAATAATAATAATAATAATAATAATAATAATAATAATAATAATAATACACAGGCCTTCTTATATAGTGCTTACCTAGTAAGTCAGCTCTAAGCGCTTAACAAAATAACAATTTAAACGAAAACACCAGCAGGTACACACTAGATAAGCCTATCATTCATACTGTAATCTAATAGTAAGCCTAATACTATTCGTGCAACACATCATGATCATAAAAGTGAATCGGACATGACAGGATCTCCACAAAATTTTGAGAATAAATAATCACGTTTTGTGATAGTTTAATCATTACTGTAGGAGTGTACAAGTGAAGCCCATGGCATAAGTGCTTGAACATCAAATTTAAAGTAGGGCTGTTAAACGATTAGGCTTAGTCGTTTACTAATCCTACATTCACACTTTGAGTTTGACTTGCCGCCATTCGTATCACAGATAAGACACCCCACGCGTTCTTGCGCGGAAGAAAAAAATACACCCGTTTCTATATATATTTACATATTAATTACCAATTCTTTAATAATATTTTAAAATAAAAGCTATCCTAAAACATATTGAGACAGTTATTTAAATTGTATTCTACTTAGAAATTAAGTTTAAGGGCCACAAATATTACGTAAATATTTAACATCAAACTAAAGCGGATAAATACAAAATATCTAGGTCGGAGATCTACAAAAAAACATGTGTTCATTTTCAGTTCCTTTCCGTTGACAGTTTTCAGCAAAACCCTTATAGCAACGGGCTTAGCAACCGCTCGAGCAAATGATCGCGCACTTGCTCGCGCATTTGCTCGAACACTTGCAGGAGCAAATGCGCGAGGTTCGTGCATTTGCTCGTGCAAATGCTCGCGCAAATGCTCGAGCGTTTGCTATATCTCGCCTCCCATACTGGCGTTTTCCACTACACGCCTTTCATACAGCACATGCAGACTCCTCCTTCCACCTCCTCCCCTTCCCCCACAATCATTCACTACACCATCCAACACACTTCTGTTTTTCACGCACAAGCTTTCGTACCAACAGACAAAACTAAAAAATAAGAAAGGGACTCGATTTTAAAAAAATTGTAAAAATGGCTGAAGGATGCTGCTATTGACATGAAGGTTTTTGAAGACAGTTCATTTTTGATTAACACTTTTTGTGGATGGCTTCAGTGTTTGCAGTAAATTTGAGTTTTTCTTCAATGATGGTTCCGAGATATTTGTATTGAGAGAATTTCTCGACTGTAACACCATCAATGACAAGATATGGAATGGGAGGAGGATTTCAACGGAAGTCAATAACCAATTCTATACTTTTTTTTACATTCAAATCCTAAAACTTCTGCTTGCGGGAACTAGGAACTGAACCTATTGTTTGCAGAAAAATAGAATTTGAGTTTGAAAGCTCCTCAAGGGCGCAATCATCCGATTACAGTCGAACGTGCTTACAACGACGTCCAGGGGAAAAAATGTCACATTCGTTATAGCCGAAGTCCATTATAGGCTTAGTCGAAGGTTAGTGGCCGAATTGTGTTTTTTTATGCGTTATATCCGTCGTGTAAGATTGACATCCCACAACACGTCAAACTGTGTTGTAGTCATGTGATTGCAAAAGGGGTTGATTTTAGAGGGCCAGATGAAGGGGGAGGAGAGGAAGGGGGGGGGAGAGAAAGAGAGAGTATCGAAAGTGTGAGGTGTATGTATGATTGCAGAAGTTTGTTGTACCTGTAGTGTCCGAATGATGTGTTTGTATTCGTTATATCTGTCGTTTCTCTATGTTACACTCTGTTTGATGATGGTGTTTTCTATCAGTATCTGATTCAGCCCCGATGCTTGAATTCCTGATAGGGTGTAACTCAGATTCGTTTATTCACACAGCCTGTCCAAACAGCATACAAGTCACAAAGTCGACGTATGAAGTTTTCCACTTTTATTCAGCACACATCAACAACTGCATACAATTCTCAATTCAACTCAACAACTTTCACAGCAACTTTCCAAATCACTATCAACAACAACACACGATTAAATAACCTCTCTCTCTTCCGGAAGAATTTCGAACAATGTAGAAATGACGCACTGCCACCAATCGAATAAAAGATCGTCATCACTGACTTACGTCATTACACATTTCTTCTCCTTCCGGATCGTTCCTTCAAATTTCTACAATTATCCCGAATCTTCGATCGATAGTAAACAAGCCGATCCAGAAGATTCTACAACAATATCGACTAACGGAAATTATCAACGTTATACAAAGCCTCTCCTAACAACAATGCAAACTCAAATCAAAGGTAAATAAACTCTATTATTGAATACTTTGCAAATCGAAACGATTAGATCTATCGTACACGTTTCCGACGTACTACCATTCGCGTTTCAACGTAACACTCTAAAATGAGTCTCTGATGTAAGATTTACAGCCAAGAATAGGTCAAACTGTATTATCGTCATGTTATGGCAAAATGTGTTGATTTTAGAAGAGTTTTACCAGATGAACGTGTGTGAGTGTGAAAGTATATATATATCGTCTTGGATTTGATCTCAAAGAACGAAACCGGTTAATCAGATGCTTTGTGTCTAAGAATAAACTTCTCGCCTTGCAAATGATCGTTCTCGCCGATCGTTTTGACGTATTGTGACAGTGTGAAAGATGCACGACTAGCAATCGTCCACTCTAGCAGTAAAATCTTGTCTGTTGTATTGTTTTTCTGAAAGTGAATGCTTCCATTAGCCTTTAAAAAGCAGTGTTACGTTGAAACGCGAACGAAAGTATGTCGGAAGCGTGTACGATAGATCTAATCGTTTCGATTTGCAAAGTATTCAATAATAGAGTTTATTTACCTTTGATTTGAGTTTGCATTGTTGTTAGGAGAGGCTTTGTATAACGTTGATAATTTTCGTTAGTCGATATTGTTGGAGAATCTTCTGGATCCGTTTGTTTACTAACGATCGAAGCTTCTTGATGGACGTAGATAATGGAGAACATTCTTTTGACATGTATGACGTAAGTCAGTGATGACGATCTTTTATTCGATTGGTGGCAGTGCGTCATTTCTACCGTATTCGAAATTCTTCCGGAAGAGAGAGGTTATTTAATCGTGTGCCGAGTTGCTGTTGAGAGAGAGTAAAGTTGTTAATAGTGATTTGGAGAGTTGCTGTGAAAGTTGTTGAGTTGAGTTGAGAATTGTATGCAGCTGTTGGTGTGTGCTGAATAAAAGTGGAAAACTTCATACGTCGACTTTGTGACTTGTATGCTGTTTGGACGGGTTGCGTGAATAAACGAATCTGAGTTACACAACTATCAGGAATTCAAGCATCGGGGCTGAATCAGATACTGATAGAAAACACCAACTTCAAACAGAGTATAACATTTTGGGGGTCAAGCCGCGATTCACGCCATAGCCAAGGGTTCAACTGCTACAACAAGCGAGTCAACGTTACGAGAGGCAGTCATCGAGGGTAGCCGCCAACGAGTTGCGTCGAGAGGGGCCAACATACTGGGACTACATCACCGATAGGTTCGGGTTGACTGCAAGGGCGTGTAGTCGCCGAAGAGTTGCTTCGTGAGCGAACAACAGAGCGGGACTACGTGGCTGCCGCAGGACTACGTCGAGGGACAGTCTCGGAGCTACATCGCCAGTATTAGAGAGAGCGACGAGCGGACGTCGCGTCTACTTCAGCACAGGAGCGTGTACATCAACACCAGCGTGGTGCAGCGTCGCATACGACGAGGACAGCGGGGCCTGCGTCAACGAAAGCGACTAGTGGCAAGCATCAGCGCTACTGCAGAAAGCGTGCTGTTCTAGAACAGTCTAGAAGGGTGCAGCACAGTCAAGAACTTTCTAGAAAAAGAACTTTCCAGAAGCATCAAGATGGCTGACTTCTGGCAGAGAGGGATTGAACTGAATCTAAAAGGCAAGCAACTGACAGAGTACGTCAAGTCTCAGGAGAGAATACGAGAAAGAGAATTGGAAGAGAAGCGTCTAGAAAAAGAAATAGAACTAGAACAGAAGCGTCTAGAAGTAGAAGAACAGCGACGGCGCGAAGAACGAGAATTAGAAGAGCAGCGTCGCCGTGAAGAAAGAGAATTAGAAGAGAAGCGGCAAGAAAAAGAAGAGCAACGACGCCGAGAAGAAAGAGAATTTGAACTGAAGCGTCTGGAAATTGAACAGCAGCAGCAAGAAAAAGATCGTCAGTACCAGCTAGAGTTGGCGCGTATCCAAAACAATCAGCATGCGCCACAAGTCACCAACGACCATACGGCTCCAAAATTGCCAGCTTTCGTCGACGGGAAGGACCAGATCGACAGCTATCTGGCCAGATTCGAAAGGTTCGCCGAAAGCTCCAATTGGCAACCTCGAGACTGGGCGATTCGACTGAGTGCACTTCTGACGGGGCAAGCTCTCGAAGTTTACACCAGACTGTCGAACGATGACGCCAAAAACTACGACGTCTTGAAAGAGGCCCTGTTGCAGTGCTACAACTTTACAGAGAAGGGCTACCGTAAACGCTTCCGTGAATGCCGGCCTAAGTCAGACGAGACGCCAAAGCAGTTTGTGGAGCGCCTGTCGTCATATCTACACAAGTGGGTGGAGTTATCAGGCGAAATGAAGTCTTACGACAGTCTCCATGACCTGATTGTGAAAGAACAATTTCTCAATGCCTGTCACAAGGACCTAGCGACCCACTTAGAAGAACAAAAGCTGCAGACGCTTAAAGATGTGACTGAGGCTGCTGAAAGATATCTCATCGCTCATGGGAAAACCCTGGGGCCACCCAGCGCGACGAAACATTTTCAGAAGACTGCAAACCATGGGAACCAGATCCAAGGGAGCCAGACGAGCCAGAGACAGACGGACTCCACGCCTCCTCCCAGGGAAGGGCATTCAAGAGGCTGTTTCACCTGCAACGCTACAGACCACCGGGCGGCTAATTGTCCTCAAAACAAAAGTAGCGGACAGCGGAGCAGTACGGACAATTCAGCGGCGGGCAACCGGCAGAGGCGGTTCTCCAATCAACGGCAAACCAGTAGATCTGACCATCAAGTGTGCGGCGGGAGCGTCATTCTTCCGAGTGAGACCAAGCGCACAGCTACTCCTGCGGACGTGCAAGAGTGCATGACCGATGGCCAACTTCTCCTTGCCAACGGAAAATCCATCCCCGTCGTCGCCAGCGCAGCTGTGACCGTCCAGAACATGCCTGTTTCAAAGGGACGCGTCGGAAATCATGAAGTGACTGTTTTAAGAGACTCTGGCTGCAGTGGGGTCATCATCAGAGAAGACCTAATCGCTAAAGAACAGTTCACTGGCGATTCAAAATGGACACTTATGGCCGACAGCAAATGTGTGAGAGCGCCAGTTGCGAAGATTCATGTCAACACCCCTTTCTACATAGGCGAAGTCGAAGCGGTTTGCCTGAAGAAGCCGCTGTATGATTTGATGATCGGGAACATCGATGGCGCGAGACGACCCGACGACCCCGATCCAGAGTGGAGTCCTGCCTCAACTCAACACGTCGAAGTTGTGGAGGAGGATCCATTGCCATTTCCCGATGGAGACCTTACAGAGCTGCTACGGGACAATGTGGTTACTCCGGCTCAGCCCTGCCGACCAGAGATCGTCGGTGCCGTTACTACCAGGGCCCAGGCCAAGAGAGACAAGACGTCTACGCCACTGAAGGTCGCCGACAACTCTAAAGCTGCCATCGTGGACAGAGATAAGCTGATCCAGCTCCAGGAAGCTGATAGCACTTTAAACAAGTACAGGAACCGCCACGACCAAGTGACCAAAGGCAGTGGTACGGTCTATTTTGAGGTGAAGGCCAAGATCCTGTACCGAATCTTCCAGCACCCGAGGGTCAACGGAGGGAAACCACTACGTCAAGTATTGGTACCATTACCCCTAAGGCGCCAGGTGATGGAAGTAGCACATGACTCAATCATGGGAGGTCACCTGGGTATCAAGAAGACGTCGGACAGAATCCAGGCGGTATTCTACTGGCCAGGACTTCGTGCGGACGTCAGCCGATTCTGCCGATCATGTGACATTTGCCAGAAGACCATACCTCGAGGAAGGGTCCCGAAAGTGCCTATGCAGAGGATGCCTCTGATCGACCGACCTTTCAAGAGGGTGGCCTTAGACTTAATAGGCGAAATAAGACCTCCAAGTGAAGAAGGTCATCGATGGGTACTGACTTTAGTGGACTATGCGACTCGGTACCCAGAAGCAGTGCCGCTGAAGAAGATTGACACTGAAACTGTAGCAGAGGCACTGGTGGACATGTTCAGTAGACTTGGAGTGCCTGAAGAAATTCTGACAGACCTCGGGACACAGTTCGTCTCTGACTGTATGAAGGAGGTCAACAGACTGCTGAGCATCCGGCATTTGACTACGACACCCTACCATCCGATGTGCAACGGGCTTGTCGAGAAGTTCAATGCTACGCTGAAGTCCACCCTGAAGAAACTGTGCAGCGAGCAGCCCAGACAATGGCATCGCTACATCAACGCCCTACTTTTCGCCTACAGAGAAGTACCGCAGGAGTCCACCGGCTTTTCTCCGTTCGAGCTGTTGTACGGAAGAACCATCCGAGGGCCGATGCACATCCTAAAAGAACTGTGGACGAAAGAAGTAGACACCCCAGAGGTGAAGAACAGCTACCAGTACGTGTTTGAGCTACGGGAGAAGCTTGAGCAGACTCTCGATATAGCCAGAGAAAACCTGAAGAAGTCCCAGGACTGTGGAAAGCACTACTATGACCGTAGGGCTGTGAACAGGAAGTTTAAACCTGGCAACAAAGTGCTGGTGCTGCTACCTACCGATCATAATAAGTTGCTGATGCAGTGGAAAGGCCCGTACGAAGTGGAGACCGTGGTGGGAATCAACGACTACAAGGTGAAGGTCGGCCAGCATTCCAAGATATACCACGCCAACCTCCTTAAGCTGTACGTGGAAAGGCCATCAGAGACTGTGCACGCAGCCACAGCAGCTGTGACCGACGACAGCTTTGACAGCGAAGAACTGTTGGAACTTGGAGACTTCCACAGCAAAGAAGGCATCGATGATGTTAAGCTAGGACCAAGCTTGACGGAAGGTCAAAAGATGGAGCTCAAGGACCTTATGGGCGAGTTTCCCCATAGCTTCAGTGATGTCCTAGGCTCTACGACTTTGGTCGAACATGAAGTCCACACCCAGACCTGGAAGGAGCAGCATCTGCAGACCTTGAGGGAGCTGTTCCACCGTCCCGCAGAAGCCAACCTGACCGTGAGACCCAGCGAATGCATCCTGGGAGCTGACAACGTCGACTGCGTCGGACATCCGACGGAAGAAGGAGACAACGGAGGATGCACTGACTCCAGGAAAACCCACGTGATCGTCGTCTTTGACCCTGGGCCGATGACAACCGCAACTGACGAGGGCGACGTTTCCTTGCGGATGAAAGATCATTGACTGTGTGGACGAACTAAGAATATTGGTAATGACAGACTTGAAAATGAAAAACGTTGACTGGGTAAATGAACTGTGAACATTGACAATATCCAGACAGATTTGAAGATGAAAACCATTGACTCTGTGTGAATGAACTGAGAACGTTGATAGTGTTCAGACAGGCTGAAATAAGTCTTAATTCTGTACATTGTTTGTGAATTACGTTTCAACGTTGTTGAAAGAAATTGGGTAAATTTCTTCTTGAGTGGGGGGTTATGTTACGTTGAAACGCGAACGAAAGTATGTCGGAAGCGTGTACGATAGATCTAATCGTTTCGATTTGCAAAGTATTCAATAATAGAGTTTATTTACCTTTGATTTGAGTTTGCATTGTTGTTAGGAGAGGCTTTGTATAACGTTGATAATTTTCGTTAGTCGATATTGTTGGAGAATCTTCTGGATCCGTTTGTTTACTAACGATCGAAGCTTCTTGATGGACGTAGATAATGGAGAGCATTCTTTTGACATGTATGACGTAAGTCAGTGATGACGATCTTTTATTCGATTGGTGGCAGTGCGTCATTTCTACCGTATTCGAAATTCTTCCGGAAGAGAGAGAGGTTATTTAATCGTGTGCCGAGTTGCTGTTGAGAGAGAGTAAAGTTGTTGATAGTGATTTGGAGAGTTGCTGTGAAAGTTGTTGAGTTGAGTTGAGAATTGTATGCAGTTGTTGGTGTGTGCTGAATAAAAGTGGAAAACTTCATACGTCGACTTTGTGACTTGTATGCTGTTTGGACGGGTTGCGTGAATAAACGAATCTGAGTTACACAACTATCAGGAATTCAAGCATCGGGGCTGAATCAGATACTGATAGAAAACACCAACTTCAAACAGAGTGTAACAAGCAGTAATAGTCTCAGTGATGAGCCACGCGTTTTTTTCGTTCAAAGTGTATCGGAATAAAAAGACAGTAGCATACAACCTTGTATATTTTTTCAGGAAATACATATTCTTGTACTTTATTCTGTGACATGTTGAAAATTCAGTCTATTTACTTTCAGAAAATGAATACTTTCCTATACCTGTGAAAAGTTTCTGGGTGCCAAGTATAAAAAGAAAAAGTTAGGCTTTTTACTTTCCGCCAGATGTAAAACTGATTTGCCAAATGTCGTTTCTAAAGGAAAAAACTTGACCATAAAGCAGGCGCATCTTTCTACAGACACCTGTATGAGGTCAACATTTTTTTTCAAACAAGAAACTGTGTTTTTACGTCATTCTGCGAATTTGTGTCATTTGTGATGTTTTCCTCATTGGACTTGGTTAAATCCATGGAAATTTGGTGTCTGGATATTAAAATACATTCTGTGTAAGCGAAGCTACGTTGTAACCGTGTCTGTTGTATCCGTAAAGTTTTAAGTAATAAATAAGAATAACGCTGGCAGGGAATTTTTGTATTTCCTTCGGCAAAAGCGTTGTTCATTGAAAGCGTGTTGGTTGTACGCGTGTTTGGCTGTAATACTAGATGTATGAAATCTGCAACAGATGTCCACTCTTTTCGCCGGAAGCTCAAGGCCTATCTCTTTACACCATTGTAACTGGCACATTTCCCCCTGCGCCCCGAGCATGTCTCGGATGGACATTGGATTGGATTCTTCTTCTTCTTCTTCTTCTTCTTTTTCTTCCTGTGTGCTGTGTAGGTCCCTTCTTGGAAGGGATGAATCCAGCATAGAGGTGTGGAAATGATTGAATTATGTTTGGTGTCCATTTCCTCCACTCCGCGTTGTATAATGTTTTGATAGAAAACAATCGTCTGTAGATTCCATCCTGTTAGACCTGTGAACATGGTTGCAATACCAAACACGTCGTCTGTGCATTCCTTTATGTCAACAGACAGTTGCCTTAATTTCCCACAACAATGCCCTAGTCTTAAGGTAATCTCATGCTCCCATGCTGTAAACGACTCCTATAAACTATGACTTTATTTCTATCTAATCTAATCCTATCTTATCTTCCCTCCTCCCTTATCTTCCCTGTCTACCCTCACAACCCACCTCTTCAAACTGCATTATTCAGACTGATTTGTATCCCGCTGCCATTCTCTCCTCTTTTGTTTCTGTCTGATCCGTAAGGGTGTAAACCGCTCTAAATAAATATTTATACTGTTTTCCTTTCCTGGGTCTAACCGGGCTTATAAATAGCTGTGAATAAGTTTTTGTTATTCTATTTTTGTCTTTTTTGTTGTTGTTATTTTTGTACATAGTTGTAAATAGTTCTTTTACTGTTCCGTCTTTTGGTGTATCGTAACAAAAGCGATGTTTGATCGAGTGCATGTATTTTTATGTAATGACTATGTAAAGCGCGGTGAGTCTGGTCGTAGGCTGGAGTACCCGCTATATAAAAATCCGTTATTATTATTATTATTATTATTATTATTATTATTATTATTATTATTATTATTATTATTATTATTATTATTATTATCTATCTATCTATCTATCTATCTATCTATCTATCTATCTATCTATCTATCTATCTATCTATCTATCTATCTATCTATGTAAGCGACTCCTGCAACGTGTTAGCCTTTTGACTCAGGAGCAATACAGATATTGCACAAAGGGAAAATCTTCCCACCAGGAAAATCCTGATTCACAACTTTCCATATATTTAATCCTGTAAATCTCGATCTTGAAACTAGTTAGTGTCTTCTTCTTCATCCATTTTCTTCTTCTTCTTCAATTTTTTTTGGGTGGGGGGAAGTGGGGGGGGGGGGGGCCAAATATTAATTTTTCTTTTGGTTACTGCTGACCCTTGCGACTGTACTCCGCTAACGCTGTAGTTAAAATATTCCCAGATTCATGGTCTGTAAGTGTTGTTGCCGCTTAATGTTCTCTACAAGCAGGAGAACTCATTTAAAGTTTAATTTTTTAAAAACCAATTTCCCCAAGATTTTGGGTCATTGCCAACAGTTGTGCATGCATATAATACTTTATATCAGGAAAAAAAGGGTTTGGGAAAATAACATTGCGGATCTTTAGTTTATTATGAGGTTGATGCTGTTTGTTAATAAGACTTTTTGCGTTGCAAGAGAGGATGTTGCTTTTTGCATATAAAGTATCCTATTCACAAAAAAATCTGACAGTGGAAATACATTTCCTTCTAATTATTTAGGTGTTTTAAACTCCTACGTGCGTTCTCAATTTCTAGGAGCTCCTTAAGGAAGATAAGTTTTTATTGTGGATTTGCTGATATTCACAGATTTTAATCGAATTGATTTTGTGCGTGGATGTGTATGGGAGGGGGGTAGTGCAGGGGATGGGGTGGAGATTAAGGGGTATATGTGTATTTATGGGAGTGTATTTCTGTCTCTTTGTGTTTGTCTCTGTGTTTGGCTCTATCGTGTAAACAATTCTGCACACTTCATTAAAATGTTAACACATACGTTTGTGCGTGCGTTTATGTGTTCGTGTGTAAGTATATTTGTTTCAACATTTAACATGGAGGAGAGCCGGTACCTAGGCAGACTTGTCGCATTAAAAGATGATATAATGGGTAATCTTGGCTTGAACCGATCACTTATCTTTGAATTATAGGCGTCTCTTGTTGTGCCAACAAGCAACTGTGCTTACTGCGCACACTTCTGCAGCGGTGCTATGTTTATAATCAGCTTTGATGCAATTAAAAGGCCCGTGCACGCATCAATTATCGATTTTAATCAAAACACACTTTTGAAAAAGGTTAATTTTTGGATTAACCTGTTTTGGGCGGGCCAACATTGACTGTGAGTTTGAAAGTATCTGTGACGGTGGAATAAATAGCGCCCCTTTAGTGGATATTGTTGGAGTTATGAGGGAGTCCTTAACGTTAGGATAGTGTTCGAGTTGTGATGATATGGGTGTCCTTGCTGACGTTAGGATAGTGTTTGAGTTGTGATGATATGGGTGTCCTTGCTGACGTTAGGATAGTGTTTGAGTTGTGATGATATGGGTGTCCTTGCTGACGTTAGGATAGTGTTTGAGTTGTGATGATATGGGTGTCCTTGCTGACGTTAGGATAGTGTTAGAGTTGTGATGATATGGGTGTCCTTGCTGACCTTAGGAATTGGGTGTGTTTCTATGCGGTGGGGTAGAGGATAGCAAATGATCAAACTTCAATACACATTTAACTCTGTTCAAACAAGTAATAACCCTTTGTATTATTTTTGTGGAAGCTTATTAATATTATAAAACTAATGCTAATACCCCTGATATTGACAGAGATGGTCACAAACAGTTAAGATAAGATAAGATAAGATAACCATTTTATTTAACAAGGGTAAAAGAGTAAGCCCTGGGTGTGTGTTTTTGTTTTGTTTGTTTACATCTTGCCCTTTGGGCTTGTAACAATAACAATTAGTTTTAGCAAAAGTAACTTTATAACAATAAAATCGTAATGTAACAAAATAATCAAATCTGCGCACCCCCTGGGCTTGTAACAATAACAATTAGTTTTAGCAAAAGTAACTTTATAACAA
Organism: Oncomelania hupensis; assembly: GCA_036898135.1. Taxonomy (NCBI): domain Eukaryota; kingdom Metazoa; phylum Mollusca; class Gastropoda; order Littorinimorpha; family Pomatiopsidae; genus Oncomelania; species Oncomelania hupensis. Next base: position 89,862,708 of record CM072514.1, on the reverse strand, counting down.
CAAAATCGTAATGTAATAAAATAATCAAATCTGCGCACCCCCTGGGCTTGTAACAATAACAATTAGTTTTAGCAAAAGTAACTTTATAACAATAAAATCGTAATGTAACAAAATAATCAAATCTGCGCACCCCCCCACACACAAACAATTTGTGTAAAGCAATCTAATGAATGTAGAACTCCTACTAATTTTAATGTGTTGTAAAAATATGTTTCTAAAGGATGTGTATTTAGTGACTGCGCTGTGGAGAACTTCTGGAAAGTTATTCCATAAGGTGGAAACTCAATACGACAGTCTGGTTTTAAACAGATCATTTCTTGGAAATAGGATATTTAGTTTGGTAGAAAATCGGGCAGTTTTTCTAGAAAAAAAAAAGATCTTTATCTTGTTAGGGAAATCAAGATAGAAGAAACAAAGAAAGAATTGTCTTGGGTTACTCATCAATTTATATTAGTTTTTTCCCCTACTGGTGGGTCTGCGTGTGGAAAAGAGGGGTGCGTGCGTGTTTGTGTGGATGTTCAGATGTTGTTACCAAATCACGCACTAAAAAGCCATTTGCAGGACATTGCAAAATGGGATCACTTAAATTTAACGGCACAACCTTTGTTTTAATTTGTTCTCTCACCCCCCCCCCCTTCCCTTCCCTCCATCTTCCCCCATCTCTCTCTCTATCTGTCTCTCTCTGTCTCTCACTCTGTCTCTCTCTCTCTGTCTCTCTGTTATCAAAATGTTGTCTCATTGTGGTGTTTCCCCATTTAATCAAAAAGGTTAAGGCCCAAAATACTCTTTCAAAAGTATGTTTTGATACAAATGATAATCCATTTGTTGATATGCCTACGTATTTATCATTGGGATAGGACTGCTTGAAGTGTGATCTGTAAGATCATAGGTTTGCTATGCATCCGCAATATTCAACAGTTGATTGCATTTTTTTACATCAATGTTTTCTTATGATGGATTAGGCAGGCCAATAACAAGTAAGGGGTTTTGTTTTGTTGGCAATAAATATTGAACATGAATGTCAAGGAAATGTTGTTGCTTGGTGAATTAAATGTTGTTGCTTGGAGAACGTCGGATTCTGTGTGCATTTGTTTGGTGTCTATGTCTACCTTGACTTGCACTCAACCCGTTATGCATGCTGGCAAATAAGATACAAGATAAAAGATGAATTGATTGTCTCCATTTTTACACGAGGAAATTGGACATAGAGGCAACATAACTTAAGCATGAAAAATTACAAAGACAATATTATAATCAATATTACAAGGACTCATTATGCATGCATCCGCTGGCCTATAAATATGCATATTATGCATCATGTCCAAGATGCTGCAGGGAGTGTTAAGGGATAGATGTGAAAGATGACTGGGGTCAATAATGCTTTCATCGATATTGAATGCCTCGTGGCTTGCCCAGTTGTCTTCCACTGCTGGTCGGCAAAAGGTGAATCGTCTGTCAACCTGTCTACTTATTCAACATTTTATCCTTGTTTTATTTAGTTTTGTTCCGACATTAATAGGGAGGATTAGGTGAGGGAGATGAAAAAACAGTTCATACCAAATCATCCACCAATCACAACTCCTTTGGATGAGAACATAAACCGGGGCCTAGCCTGTGCGCGCACACATTCCATAGCATGGACTTCAAAGATCCTGACGCTCATGTCCTAGACGGGTGAGTGTCTGCTACATAAATACACCCAGCACGCACTAGGTCCATTCTCTCCATCCCCGGTGGCGCAGGTTGTGCTCAGTGGTCTGGGCTTCATACTATGCGCCCAACTGTTGCAAGTGGGCGCCTCAGGGGGCTTGAGTTAGATCCTGTGTCGGCCAGCGCCTTGAGCTGAACAAGCATTATATAAAAACGATGAAATAAATAAATTAATAATAACTGCCTTGTAGTTGTCTATCCGCAATATGAGAATGGCGTTAGGTTATTAATTCCCTGCCATTGCACTCTGTAGACTGATGGTCCTGTCTTTCCAAACTGGCTTCAACCTCGCCAGGGCAGCAGTTGTTTGAACGATCCTGGAGAGGACTTCCTGTCGGGACCCATTGTCTGATACAGTGGCTCCTAAATTTTTGAAGCTATGCACTGTGTTGAGGGATTGGCCTTGGACTTTGATGTCCGTGTTGATGCCATTGGTGTTGTTGGTCATCATTTTGGTCTTCTCTGCACTTATTTCCCTTCCATAAGCTCTGGAGGTGGTGTCAAGCCTCTGTATCGGCTGTTCATGTTCTTGTTCCTCTCCAGCCAATCCATCAATGTCATCGGCAAAACGGAGGTTGGAGATTGCTCTTCCCCCTATGCTGACTGTGCCTTCGTGGTCTGCAAGGGCATCTGACATAATGCGCTCTAGGAAGATGTTCAAGAGTGTTGGAGAGAGTAGGCATCCCTGACGCACACCGATTGTTGTTCTGAACCAGTTCCCGATGGCGCTGTTGTGGAGGGCTGCACTGGTAGCCTTGTCATACAGGCTTTTGATGTGTTACGTTGAAACGCGAACGAAAGTATGTCGGAAGCGTGTACGATAGATCTAATCGTTTCGATTTGCAAAGTATTCAATAATGGAGTTTATTTACCTTTGATTTGAGTTTGCATTGTTGTTAGGAAAGGCTTTGTATAACGTTGATAATTTTCGTTAGTCGATATTGTTGTAGAATCTTCTGGATCGGCTTGTTTACTATCGATCGAAGATTCGGGATAATTGTAGAAATTTGAAGGAACGACCCGGAAGGAGAAGAAATGTGTAATGACGTAAGTCAGTGATGACGATCTTTAGTTCGATTGGTGGCAGTACGTCATTTCTACCATGTACCAAATTGTTCCAGAAAAGAGAGAGGTTATTTAATCGTGTGCCGAGTTGCTGTTGGGAGAGTAAAGTTGTTGATAGTGATTTGGAGAGTTGCTGTGAAAGTTGAGCTGAGAATTGTATGCAGTTGTTGGTGTGTGCTGAATAAAAGTGGAAAACTTCATACGTCGACTTTGTGACTTGTATGCTGTTTGGACGGGTTGCGTGAATAAACGAATCTGAGTTACACAACTATCAGGAATTCAAGCATCGGGGCTGAATCAGATACTCATAGAAAACACCAACATCAAACCGAGTGTAACATTTTGGGGGTCAAGCCGCGATTCACGCCATAGCCAAGGGTTCAACTGCTACAAGAAGCGAGTCAACGTTACGAGAGGCAGTCATCGAGGGTAGCCGCCAACGAGTTGCGTCGAGAGGGGCCAACATACTGGGACTACATCACCGATAGGTTCGGGTTGACTGCAAGGGCGTGTAGTCGCCGAAGAGTTGCTTCGTGAGCGAACAACAGAGCGGGACTACGTGGCTGCCGCAGGACTACGTCGAGGGACAGTCTCGGAGCTACATCGCCAGTGTTACAGAGAGCGGCGAGCGGAAGTCGCGTCTACTTCAGCACAGGAGCGTATACATCAACACCAGCGTGGTGCAGCGTCGCATACGACGAGGACAGCGGGGCCTGCGTCAACGAAGGCGACTAGTGACAAGCATCAGCGCTACTGCAGAGAGCGTGCTGTTCTAGAACAGTCTAGAAAGGTACAGCAAAGTCAAGAACTTTCAAGAAAAAGAACTCTACAGTCAAGAACTTTCTAGAAAAAGAACTTTCCAGAAAAGAACTTTCCAGAAGCATCAAGATGGCTGACTTCTGGCAGAAAGGGGTTGAACTGAATCAAAAAGGGAAACAGTTGACGGAGTACGTCAAATCCCAGGAGAGAATACAAGAACGAGAATTAGAAGAGCAGCGTCGCGAGAAGAAAGAGAATTGGAAGAGAAGCGTCTTGAAAAAGAAATAGAACTAGAACAGAAACGTCTAGAAATTGAACAGCAGCGGCAAGAAAAAGAAGAGCAACGACGTCGTGAAGAAAGAGAAATAGAGGAGCAGCGACGTCGTGAAGACAGAGAATTTGAACTGAAGCGTCTGGAAATTGAACAGCAGCAGCAAGAAAGAGATCGTCAGTACCAGCTAGAGTTGGCGCGTATCCAGAACAATCAGCATGCGCCACAAGTCACCAACGACCATACGGCTCCAAAATTGCCAGCTTTCGTCGACGGGAAGGACCAGATCGACAGCTATCTGGCGAGATTCGAAAGGTTCGCCGAAAGCTCCAATTGGCAACCTCGAGACTGGGCGATTCGACTGAGTGCACTTCTGACGGGGCAAGCTCTCGAAGTTTACACCAGACTGTCGAACGATGACGCCAAAAACTACGACGTCTTGAAAGAGGCCCTGTTGCAGTGCTACAACTTTACAGAGAAGGGCTACCGTAAACGCTTCCGTGAATGCCGGCCTAAGTCAGACGAGACGCCAAAGCAGTTTGTGGAGCGCCTGTCGTCATATCTACACAAGTGGGTGGAGTTATCAGGCGAAATGAAGTCTTACGACAGTCTCCATGACCTGATTGTGAAAGAACAATTTCTCAATGCCTGTCACAAGGACCTAGCGACCCACTTAGAAGAACAAAAGCTGCAGACGCTTAAAGATGTGACTGAGGCTGCTGAAAGATATCTCATCGCTCATGGGAAAACCCTGGGGCCACCCAGCGCGACGAAACATTTTCAGAAGACTGCAAACCATGGGAACCAGATCCAAGGGAGCCAGACGAGCCAGAGACAGACGGACTCCACGCCTCCTCCCAGGGAAGGGCATTCAAGAGGCTGTTTCACCTGCAACGCTACAGACCACAGGGCGGCTAATTGTCCTCAAAACAAAAGTAGCGGACAGCTTTAAATAAACTTGTTAGCTTGCCTACTGTTTTCTATAGTATAGTAATGTGTGTGGATTCACGGTCTGTTTTACAGGCTTTAAATACTACAAATAGCAAGGAACGACAAGAAATAATTTATGAAATCAAACATGTTGTTCATTGTTTGATTATAAATGGAACAGAAGTTAATTTCTGTTGGATACCATCACACTGTGGTTTTATCTTTAATGACTGGGCAGATCGAGAGGCAAAGAACGGTGCTCTGAACTTGAATTCAGTTACTGTTCACATATCTTTATCTACTAAAGAAGCAATCAGCATACTAGAAAAAGCAATTTTTAAAAAATACAATTATTCACCCCAATATTCGTTACATGTTGTTTTTTCAAGACCTGTTGTAACATTAGCATATAGAATTCTTTTAAATTCATTACGAACTAAGTTTTGTAAAAATATTTTTTGCTCATGTAATAGTGCTTTTTCACTGGTTCATATACTGTTTAAATGCACTGATTTTGACTTTTTACTACCAGTGGAAATGAAAAACATTAAGATATTAAGTGATTTAAATTTTTCAGTATGTTTAAAGCTTGCGAAATGTTTTATTTATTTATCTGTTGGAAGATTTATGTAGAATTCTTTTTTCAGTGACTATAGTATGTGTAAATTAAATCATAGAGGTATGGAGAGAGAGAGAGAGAGAGAGAGAGAGAGAGAGAGAGAGAGAGAGAGAGAGAGAGAGAGAGAGAGAGAGAGAGAGAGAGAGAAAGAGAGAGAGAGAGAGAGAGAGAGAGAGTTTTTTTTTTTTTTCTCATTTGTTCTTGTTAATAAGTTGACTTTTTGATATAGTTAATTATTTTACATTTGTTCAGTACTATGTTCATTTTCTTACTTTTAATGTCTAAATCACTTAGGTGAATAATAGACAATAAATGAGTAACACACACACTAGCGGACAGCGGAGCAGTACGGACAATTCAGCGGCGGGCAACCGGCAGAGGCGGTTCTCCAATCAACAGCAAACCAGTAGATCTGACCATCAAGTGTGCGGCGGGAGCGTCATTCTTCCGAGTGAGACCAAGCGCACAGCTACTCCTGCGGACGTGCAAGAGTGCATGACTGATGGCCAACTTCTCCTTGCCAACGGAAAATCCATCCCCGTCGTCGCCAGCGCAGCTGTGACCGTCCAGAACATGCCTGTTTCAAAGGGACGCGTCGGAAATCATGAAGTGACTGTCTTAAGAGACTCTGGCTGTAGTGGGGTCATCGTCAGAGAAGACCTAATCGCTAAAGAACAGTTCACCGGCGATTCAAAATGGACACTTATGGCCGACAGCAAATGTTTGAAAGCGCCAGTTGCGAAGATTCATGTCAACACCCCTTTCTACATAGGCGAAGTCGAAGCGGTTTGCCTGAAGAAGCCGCTGTATGATTTGATGATCGGGAACATCGACGGCGCGAGACGACCCGACGACCCCGATTCGGAATGGAGTCCTGCCTCAACCCAACGCGTCGAAGTTGTGGAGGAGGATCCATTGCCATTTCCCGATGGAGACCTTTCAGAGCTGCTACGGGACAATGTGGTTACTCCGGCTCAGCCCTGCCGACCAGAGATCGTCAGTGCTGTTACTACCAGGGCCCAGGCCAAGAGAGACAAGACGTCTACGCCACTGAAGGTCGCCGACAACTCCAAAGCTGCCATCGTGGACAAAGATAAACTGATCCAGCTCCAGGAAGCTGATAGCACTTTAAACAAGTACAGGAACCGCCAAGACCACGTGACCAAAGGCAGTGGCACGGTCTATTTTGAGGTGAAGGCCAAAATCCTGTACCGAATCTTCCAGCACCCGAGGGTCAACGGAGGAAAACCACTACGTCAAGTCTTGGTACCGTTACCCCTAAGGCGCCAGGTGATGGAAGTAGCGCATGACTCAATCATGGGAGGTCACCTAGGCATCAAGAAGACGTCGGATAGAATCCAGGCGGTATTCTACTGGCCAGGACTTCATGCGGACGTCAGCCGTTTCTGCCGATCATGTGACATTTGCCAGAAGACCATACCTCGAGGAAGGGTCCCTAAAGTGCCAATGCAGAGAATGCCTTTGATCGACCGACCTTTCAAGAGGGTGGCCTTAGACTTAATCGGCGAAATAAGACCTCCGAGTGAAGAAGGTCATCGGTGGGTACTGACTTTAGTGGACTATGCGACTCGGTACCCAGAAGCAGTGCCTCTGAAGAAGATTGACACTGAAACTGTAGCAGAGGCGCTGGTGGACATGTTCAGTAGACTTGGAGTGCCTGAAGAAATTCTGACAGACCTCGGGACACAGTTCGTCTCTGACTGTATGAAGGAGGTCAACAGACTGCTTAGCATCCGGCATTTGACTACGACACCCTACCATCCAATGTGCAACGGGCTTGTCGAGAAGTTCAATGCTACGCTGAAGTCCACCCTGAAGAAACTGTGCAGCGAGCAGCCCAGACAATGGCATCGCTACATCAACGCCCTACTGTTCGCCTACAGAGAAGTACCGCAGGAGTCCACCGGCTTTTCTCCGTTCGAGCTGTTGTACGGAAGAACCATCCGAGGGCCGATGCACATCCTGAAAGAACTGTGGACGAAAGAAGTAGACACCCCTGAGGTGAAGAACAGCTACCAGTACGTGTTTGAGCTACGAGAGAAGCTGGAGCAGACTCTCGAGATAGCCAGAGAAAACCTGAAGAAGTCCCAAGACTGTGGAAAGCACTACTACGATCGTAGGGCTGTGAACAGGAAGTTTAAACCTGGCAACAAAGTGCTGGTGCTGCTACCTACCGATCACAATAAGTTGCTGATGCAGTGGAAAGGCCCGTACGAAGTGGAGACCGTGGTGGGAATCAACGACTATAAGGTGAAGGTCGGCCAGCATTCCAAGATATACCACGCCAACCTCCTTAAACTGTACGTGGAAAGGCCATCAGAGACTGTGCACGCAGCCACAGCAGCTGTGACCGACAACAGCTTTGACAACGAGGAACTGTTGGAACTTGGAGACTTCCACAGCAAAGAAGGCATCAATGATGTTAAGCTAAGACCAAGCTTGACGGAAGGTCAAACGTTGGAGCTCAAGGACCTTATGGGCGAGTTTCCCCCTAACTTAAATGATGTCCCAGGCTCTACGACTTTGGTCGAACATGAAGTCCACACCCAGACATGGAAGGAGCATCTGCAGACCATGAGGGAGCTGTTCCACCGTCCCGCAGAAGCCAACCTGACCGTGAGACCCAGCGAATGCATCCTGGGAGCTGACAACGTCGACTGCGTCGGACATCCGATGGGAGAAGGAGACAACGGAGGACGCACTGATTCCGGGGAAGCCCACGTGATCATCGTCTTTGACCCTGGGCCGATGACGACCGCAACTGACGAGGGCGTCGATTCCTTGCGAACGAAAGAACATTGATTGTGTGGACGAACTAAGAATATTGGTAATGACAGACTTGAAAATGAAAAACGTTGACTGGGTAAATGATCTGTGAACATTGACAGTATCCAGAAAGACTTGCAGATGAGAAACTTTGACTCTGTGTGAATGAACTGTGAACATTGTCATTATCCAGGCAGATTTGAAGATGAAAACCATTGACTCTGTGTCACGCTACGCAGTTCGCAGTCGCGCGCCTATGTATATAGTTTAATCATCAGCCTGTACATAGAGGTTAGAAGTTACGGTAGTCAAGGGGAGAGAATCAGAATAAATTAATTAAATTTATAATTAATAAAAGTAGCGAATGATTTGCGCCCGTGCGGAACGCACTATGTTAGAAAACAGCATAGTTGGCTATTTTGTTATTGAGAAGATTAATTGCTGCCATGCGATATTCTATGTGTGAAATGCGTGCTCTAATCGCGAACGGTGTAGGGAATGAATTATAATTAAAACGAGTATATTCTAGAAGATTCATAGCTAATCGTATAAAACCCCATGCACTGTATATTTTGATAGGAGCAGAAACGTTTTGATATCGCTTTTGTAGCCAGAATCAACAGATCCGAGTTGGGTCAAGGTGCCAGTTAGTGACTTTGTCTGTGGGTCGTACTGATCAGACCGTCAACGAAAAAGAGCCTATTATCGGAAGAGGAGGACTGTTTTGGGAACACTTTGGAAGTGTTTGATTAACTGGAACTGTTCTAAGCTGTTTAGAATACCTACTGTGTATTCTCGGTGAAATCTGAGTTATCTACGTATAACGTCGGGTGACCTGTGACTCCGTCTAGGACTTCTTGTGCCTGCATATCACCTTGCCTAACCTTCTGTGCCTGTGTGTTTGTCCCGTCGTTTGTGTGTCTTTGTCAACAGGCCGGGGATCCCACTGGTAGCCGTAAGTTATTTACCTCAATTTCTCAGTTGGCCATAGCGTTCGGGGGTTTGGGTTATGCATGCAGTGTGAATGGTTAGTTAGTTATGTTTTCTTAATTCTATTTTATGTTTCATATTGTTTGCTGCATAAATACCTAGCAATAGAGAGAGAGAGAGAATTTTCTAAAATGTATTATAAATTAAATAATTATAAATTGATATAAAAGAATTCGCTGTTATGTAGCGAAGAGATGACAGAAAGGAGGTGATTGCGAATGTATATGCGCGATGACAGGGAGGATGAGTAAGGATGTTGAAAGGGAGACAACCATTCCGGTAGCGGGATGCTTGTGCAGTATATTGTAATATAATTATTAATGGTTGCGTATTTTTGTATGTATTGTTGTAGATGTACCAAAACCGAAACCAAAACCAAAACCTTAGAGCGGATCATTGATGATGTGCTGAAACCTTGCTGGTGTGAAGCTGGTGCGCCTCGGCCTATTACGCCGTGTTCTGTGTGTCAACCTCGGTTGCGAAGGTTGTGGTATTCGCCCAAGGAACCTTATTTCGTTTATAAAGCACACACACCGCCACTCCACCATACACAACAAAATAACTATAGACCATTGATAGACAATTGTGAGGAATAATAATTGTTTTACATGTGATAAATTAAAAATTACAGCACTTTGAAACTAATATATTTTAATCTGAATTGATTGTATAAACGTTTGTTGAGTAATATATACCTACTGATTAAAGATCCTAGTGATTGCGAGTCTGGGGGAATTATTTCGCCAGATAGTAAATTAATTATAATTTAGATTAATTTCTTACAATTCTATTTTGCATAAAGGATAAATTTTCATTCATTCACTTTATATAATATAGAAGACTTCTTCTGTATCTGTTTAAAATTTAAGTGGAACTAAGTATTTGAAATATGCGTTGTAGAAAGATAAATCATTTGCTTACTGTGTAATTTACTCTCGTTCTGCGTCAGCTGTATCAGATAATTTATTATATCTATGTTTGTACATTTGTAGATAGACATTTTTCATTTTTGATTTAATTATCTACATTATTATATAGAAAGCGAATTGTTTATGTATCTTTTTATGCAGGGGAGATAAATTATGCGTATTGAAGCGGCGTCAGAGAATGAGTTGAAGTATAAAGCGGAGTTTAATGTTCCGGTGCGAATGAGTGATGAAATAAAGAAATAGTCTTGTATAAAATTTGAGTTTTGTCTATGCGTATCTAGCGAGATCTCTTTCTTACGATGTTGGGTTTTTCTCTCGGTGGTCGAAAAGAGCGACACTTGTAATACCTCTAGTGTTGAGCAGTTGGGACGACACGTCTGTGTAGATAAAGCAGAAGAAGTTACAGATAAAATCAGAAAGAAATACTACAATATATCAGTTTTTAAACAATTGAGGAGTGAACTTAAGAGCAGTTGCATTACCTTCAACGCTTTGTTAGAAAATAACATAATGGGAACAAGCTTTTACTTGCTGATCTGCGGGAAGATCTTAATGTTCACGTTCTAGAAGAACAGCGTGAAGCGAACAAAGTATGTCGTGAAGGAGGAGCAGTGTAAAGGATCTACACTCGAATCGATTATATCAAGAAGCTACAATTCTCAATAAGAAGTTTATCTTAAGAAGCAGCAGTTAGAGGGGAAAAGGCTTTTCTGTCTATAACGTTTCAGAAACTTTTTGTTATTTCAAGATGTTGTAGAATCCTGGATCGGCGTTAACTCACGATCAAAGATTCGGGATAATTGTCAATTTGAAGAGGAACATCAGTGGAGAATAAATGTCGTTAATGACGCAAACTCAGTGATCTACGATTTTGTTATCTTCTACGATTTGCAGTTCATTTCTACCATGTACAAATTGTTAACCAAAGGAGAGTTTATAATCGTGATCCAGTTCTGTTCAGGCCCAGACAGTCAAAGTGTGTTTCGAAATTACAAATCAAAGTCGTGACTGCGTGAACTTCAGTTAAAATGAAGGCAGTGTGGTTGGTTTATGCATGAATAAAAGTGTGCATAACTTCATACGTGACTTTTATATATTCTGTATGCTGTCTTTTAACTAAAATAATACATCATTAAAAAAACCAGCCAATCTATACACAAACTATAGAATTCAAGCATCGAGAGCTGAATCCAGGATACTGATAGAAAATATCCAGCCAAACATCAAAGTATGTATAACAAAGAGATGACTTCAATAATTATTTTTTTAATGTACACTCTATTGGTTTACAACAGAGCTGCATGCGAGACTCGGTCAAAACGTCTTTTTATGAGTCTAATTAACACATGATATACATCGTTGATTGGTGCTAGGTATTTCTCAGTCGATAATTATTCAGAGAGTTGAAAATCGTTCAGTGCGGTACTTCGCCCTGACCCTGAATCCTGCTTGCTCTATATCAGCTATTGATCATGTTGGTTGTGCGATCAAACCTGTTGAGTAATTCTTTTTCGAGGAGAGACCTTGTATGCTGGGCATGAAGCGGAATAAGGTCGCAATGCGGTAATTTTTACACAATCCTGAAGGTTACCATTTTAGGGAAGATAGATAAAACAAGCGCACACCTGCGAGATTATGGCTGAGTAGCGCAAACTCTTATCTGCCAACAGATCTTGTTACAGCGAATAATAGCGGAGGAGAGTTTGCAGGCGCAAGTACATCCTTACGTCGGAAAGGCGATTTCCCTGCCTATATTATAGCCTGGCGTGTGACGTACTTTCAGAAGCGCGCGCCGCCTTTCTACGAACGCGCCTTACGAATTCTTCGCCTGAAAGGCAAGTTGTACGAATGTTATTTACGTTCGCTATTTCACGCGTTTAATGAAGAAAATTGCAAAGAAATGGTCATGCCTTGGCTATTTTATAAAATTACAAGACTGAATACATGCATTTTGAATGATGCCATGTCCTACTTTTGTGTATTTGTGCCATAGTATGATTAGATCAGATTAGTCTAACAGCTCGAGGCGTGCCGTAGTATTTGTGCCGTAGTGTGATCAGTGTAGTATGATTAGATTTACTATTTAGTGATTAGATTTAGTATTTAGTGTGTAGTATTTAGTGATTCGATTTAGTATTTATAGTGTGTAGTGTGATTAGATTTAGTATTTGTGCCGTAGTATTTGTGCGATAGTGTGATTAGATCAGATTAATCAGAAAGCTCGAGGCGCCCATTTTTGTGACCCATTTTCACAGAAATAGATGCCTTATTTTTTTGTTTGAGATGCTTGCGCCTATTGATGTCAGATAAATCTGCAGTAATAATGTCCTGTTCTTTTGCAAATGTCATCTCAACATGATGATTGTTTTGTCGACCTGGCTGTGCCAACTTGAGGAGAAGGGGGATGGAGGTTGGGAGGGGGGCACTCGACTTCTAAAGACCACCATATGTCGGAAAATGTTCATGGCACAAATTACAGAACTCACACAATTTCCCCCCTAAAGAGCATAAATGAACACATAAACACATCTCTCATTGTCAGATGCTGTTGAAATCATCCTTTATATGAACATGAAACTCGCATGAAAGAACTGTCTTGATTTGGAAACTGGAAAAGCACTTGAATACAGAAAAACTCAAAACTGAGATTTATATACACAAAGAAACTAGAAAGTCTTCAATTTAACTTGGAAGTGCAACCATTAAAAAACATCCGTTTACAACAATTGCTAAAGACAGTGAACTCATGAGTCATAAGCATCTTGTACACAATACAAGTATATATCATATGATTCAACAGGAAGAATGACTACGCTGTTGTAAGCTTACCCATACTTTGAGCACAATGGTTATGGGATATCAATAACAAATAAACGTGTACATTTTCAAAAGGTCAGTAAAATTAAACTTTGGTACATACAGTTCTTGAGCAGACAACAAAACCTGATTTGGGAAAGCAAACTCAACAAGTGCAGTGGCTATCCTCTGAATGCTATTAATCAGAACACAAGTTAATGAATTCTTGCACAATTTCAGTTTTTGGCACATATTGCAAAGGGACTGGAAAGGAAGTACCGTTAGTTACTTGATTCCAAATCTTTGCCCCCTTGCGTTTTTACAAAGCTGGTCAAAGCCTGCAGCATTAGTTGCATGGTGTTACAGGTTGCTTTCTCTTGGTTCTCTCGTATCGCCATCTCTCTCTCCTTTAACCGCATTTCCCTCTCTTTCAAGTCTAACTCTCTTGCCCTTAATTCCTTCTCTTCCATCCTTTCTTCCTCCCTTGCCCACCTTTCTTCCTGCTTTTCTTTCTCCATAGCCATCCTCTCATCTTCTCTCTCTTTCTGTCTTTCGCGCCGTTCCTCTTCTCTTTCACGCCGTTCCTCTTTTTTCTCTCTTTGCATCTGAAGCCAATCCTCTTCTTTCGCTCTATCCCTTGCCTCCTCTCTCTGTCTCTGCCTTTCAGAGATGGCTTGCAGCACCTCATTGATAGAATCACCACGACTCCGCCTCCTGGTTGAGTTGAATTTTACAGTCCCTGCCAAGGACACACACAAAAATAAAATAAAAATAAATCAGTAAGATATACCAGTATTTCCCATAAAATGGCGTTAAAACAGTTTGTTGCTAAAAACAATCTTGACTAAGAACATTTTATTCCTGATAGCAGTGTTACTAATGATGATGACAATGATGAGAATCGCAATAACATTGACAGCCAAATTGTTGAGATCAGTTCACCTTAGCAACATTTGAGACCAGAAGAATGGACAAGACAGAAACTGTACAGTATTTTCCCCAATCTACACAATGGTTCCAAGTCATGATCTGAAATTTCAGCATCGTTACCTATTCCATAAAATGTTCTCATACCTTGATTATCTCTTGACAAGGCTGCCTCTCGGATGTCAATCTCAGCCTTTTCCACCTTTTTCTTCTTGGCCGGAGGCTCGTCCATACCTTCTGCCATGTCAATGGCATTGTCCACGGCTTTTTGAAATTCTGAACTCTCCTCATCTTCGACACCCGACCTGTAAACAAAATTATTGTAATTATGCCCTCAGAATTACGGACATATCTGAATATGCTTACTGACAATAGACACTGTAAACACAACAACCCCAAAAAACAAAAAAAAAAACACACACAACCAAACAAGAACATCATTTAAAAACAACACACACACACACACACACACACACACACACACACACACACAAATACAAATCATAATTCAGGCCTCAAAATGATATTTGAATTGGGATTTTTTTCCAAACCATTACACACATATATGTACTTAAAGGGTATACATAATCCATTTATTTCGATTTTATTTGGAATTCTTTGTAAATGGAGAACAGTCATGCTACCTTGACTAATGCAGTACATTGTACAATATATTCACACATGTATCTGAACTTTTCATTATTTATCAGTTTTTCCCATATTAATGTAGCCATGAAAACAAACTAAACCAACTCACTGTTGTCTCAACCGGGCCACCTGTCCCTTTCTCTTATTGATCAGAGTTTTCGTCCGGTCGTAAAACGACTTCCAGTCTGGGACCGTGGCTCGCCCAAGACTGGGATGGTCTGCCATCTGCTGGTGAAATCTGGGCCAGCTGTGGTCTGGTGCCCAGGGGTTGTAGAGGACGATCTGGCCCATGAGCTCATGGTCCATATCTTCACTCCACTGCAGTCTCTTGTTCTTCTTGTCAGTCTAGAGGCAAATGGGAAAAAACAGTATTCAAACCAATGCATGCAAACAAAATCACAAACACCATCAGAGCAGTCCTGACTGAGCCTGACAGGCTGACAAACTTTAAAGATCGCCACCGAAAGATGAATTTGAAGCTCTATGTCGGACATTTAACCTGAATGACACATGCATGTCTCCCTTCATACTTGCTAAAACCTGTCGATCAGCAGAAATGAAAAGTAGGCTTGGTTTTAAGAGAGGGGGAGGCAAGGTGGGGGAAGGTAAAACCGAAACCAAAAGTAGACACATGTAGATCCAGATCAGATCCAGATTTAAGCATCCAAAATGATGTAACTGAAGATCTATAAGGAAATGAGCTACGTTATCTAGGAACACTGATACTGTAATATAAATAATGTTAGTGTGCCACTTATCACTCAAAATTATCTTAGAAAACGTACCTTTTCCTCCATCTCTTTTCGCTGGAAATCACACAAATTTTGACAGGAAGCACATAAGGGAGAAAACACGCATTGCGTCAAGGGAGGCTATTTCAGCGAACTTGAGGCCACCACGTATCGTCGCGCAAACCTGACACGCGGCCCGCTTCGTGGGAAGTGACTTCGCTGCGAGTGACGTCACAAATAGGCGAAGTATTCCTTCCGAAGTAGGGTTTGCAAACTCTCCCTAATGGTGAGTGCGTCGATCATCGCTTCTCCTCCTGCTTGAAGCAGTTCCGCGGGTATGTTGTCCACTCCCGCGATTGCACTGCTGCCTCAACTTCTTCTCTAAGAATTGGGAGGATTTCTTCTTCTTCTCTGTTCTCTGGACATGCTAGAACTGATGGGTCTCCGTTTGGTTTGTGGTTGTAAAGGTCAGAGCAGTACTCTGTCCATCTGTCCAAGACTTCTTGTTCTTCTGTAAGGCATATGCCAGACTTGCTTTGGATCGTGGAGACCTTGGGCTGTTTAACACTTGCCAGCCGCTTCACAGTCTTGAAAGCCATCTTGCTGTTGTTCTTGTTCAGACTGTTCTCTATTTTCTGGCATTGATCTACTATCCAGTTCTCTTTTGCTGTGCGCATGCCTTTTCGGATTTCATTGTTGATTTTTCGGTAGGCATCAGCTCCCTGTGAGGTGTTCTTGTTCTTTTTCATCTCTCTTCGTTTATCACCCAGGTCCAAAAGTTCAGGTGTGATCCACAGCTTCTTCTTTGACCGGTGCTTTCCAAGGATCTCCGTGGCGGCATCTGTCACAGCTAAGTTGAAGGTAGTGGCATGGTGTTGACACTCTATGCTACTTCACCAGCTCCCAAAATGAGCAGTGGTGCAAATTTCCCTCCAATTGTGGCCTGAAATAGTTCTGCCACCTCCGGGTCTTGCAGTTTGTCCAGGTCGAACTTCAGTCTAGTGCACTTTGCAGTGTTTACTCTCTTCAAGTGAAGTCGGAAAGACATCCTCACGAAATCGTGGTCACTTCCGATGTCTGCTCCTGGAAAAGTGCGTGTCCTACCAATGTTGATGCTTGATCTGAAGCGTTTCTTGACCATGATGTAGTCGATCTGGTTGTGATGCTCCCCGCCGGGACTGTGCCTTGTCCATCGTCTGGAGTTTTTGTGGAGACCAAGCGTGTTATTCAGTACCAGATTGTTGTATCTGGCAAACTCCAACAGTCTCAGACCTTTGTCATTTGTCTCGTTGTTGCAGTGGGGTCCACATGTGTCTCCCCAGTTGTGGTGCGCATCTTGGCCAACCTTGGTATTCCAGTCGCCTTCCACTATGACTATGTCCTTCTTCGGCACTTGGTCAAGGACCGCCTGTAGATTTTCATAAAAATCATCCACTTCGCTGTCGTCATAGTCTGATGTTGGGGCATAGGCCTGGATGATGGTGATGTTGAAAGGGGCTGCTCTCAGACGGATGGTACTGAGTCTACTGGAGACTGGGCGGCAACCCATGACAGTGGCTAGAATGTTCTTGTGGACCAAGAATCCAACTCCGTGTTCGTGCCTGTCATCTCTACCGCTGAAATAAAACTTGTGGCCTTTATCGGTCGTTGTTTCACCTATGCCTTTCCAGCGCAGTTCGCTGATCCCTAAAACGTTCAATCGATAATGGTCCATCTCGTAAGCCAGTTCTTCTAATTTTCCCTCCGCATTTAGGGTCCTGACATTCCAGGTTCCTATGACTATGTTATTTCTGGTGTGGATCTTGCTAGGTGGTCCATCAGTAGCACACTTATCGCCTCCGTCCTGGTGGCCAACGGAAGGCGCGGTCCTTGTTGATCCGGGCGACGACCGATCCGGCATGGAGTAAATGGTTTTATTCATCATGCAGTGTGTCTTGGGCAAGAAAGACCTGGCAGGGCCCATTCCTCTCCAGGCTGTTGGCCACAGCCGATATCCACGAATACAGTGTGGCTCGCCTTGGCCCCGAGCACGTGGTCTTTGAACCTGTCGTAACATGAGGTTCCTCCGTCCTGGCGGTGACTTCTGTGTAGAAGACTTTCGCCCGGTGATGCTGTGCCGAAATCACCCCTGTTATTCGCCTCTTACGACACGTCGGGAAACGTTGGGTCTATTCTAATCAGTGACCGAACCCAAGGGCATAACAATACTGTATCTTCATTTAGTAATACTATTACATTTATAATACAACATTTCAAATAATAAACAATATGTACCTGCAGATACAGCTGCAAGAAGTCCAGGACAAACAATCTCTAGTATAGTCAAAAAACCTGTCATATGACCAGCTCAATCAATCAAAATTTAGGTAATAATAAATTACCAATATTTTCTTACAAGAAGCAGAATAACAATAATATAAAGTCACCGGACCCAAATAACTATAAAGCCGATCAGTCTCCGACACCCTTTAACATCTTCCTAGAGCGCATCATGTCAGATCACCAAGGAACAGTCAGCATAGGGGGTAGAGCAATCTCCAGCGTCCGTTTTGCGGATGACATTGATGGATTGGCTGGAGAGGAACTTGAACAGCTGGTACAGAGGCTTGAAACCACCTCCAGAGCCTTTAAAATGGAAATAAGTGCAGAGAATACCAAAATAATGACCAACAACACCAATGGAATCAACACGAACATCTAAGTCAAGATCAATCCCTCAACACAGTGCATAGCTTCAAATATTTAGGAGCCATTGTATCAGACAGTGGGCTCCCGATCCGACAGGAAGTCCTCTCCAGGATAGCGCAAACAACTGCTACCGTGACAAGATTGAAGCCCATTTGGAAAAACAGGATCATCAGTCTACATTCCAAGGTTAACCTGCTGCGCTCCCTTGTCATCTCCGTCTTCCTATACGCTTGCGAAACATGGGTCCTTACAGCAGACCTTCAATGAAGAATACAAAGCATGGAGTTGAGGTGCTACAGAAGACTTCTGGGCATTTCCTATACTCAGCACATCACCAACAACGAAATGCGACAGACCATCACACAAGCCATTGGACAACACGGTGACATGCTCACAATGGTGAGGAAAAGGAAACTCCGATGGTATGGCCACGTCAGCAGAGCATTAGGCTTTGCAAAGACCATCCTGCAAAGCATGGTGCAAGGCGGCAGAAGAAAAGGCAGTTAGAAAAAGAGGTAAGAGGACAACATTCGAGAATGAACAGGCTTGACACTGAGCGAAGCCATGCGGGTTGCCGAGGACAGAGAAAAATGGAGTACGCTGGTTAAACGATCATCTGTGGTGTCCCAACGACATTCAAGTGACGGGATAGGATAGGATAGGATCATAAACCATGCACTTAGGGTAAAGTCAAATACTGGGCTATTGTTATTGGCTGCCTTGAAGTTGATGTATGTTACTACATTTTACACGGTTTTCTTTTTATAAAGATGATTCGAGTGGTCACCTGTTTGCATTTTTAAAATTGAAATAATTATTATTAATTTATTATTTCTGTTTTTGCAACATATTTTGCTTTTAGCTTTAGTTTCCTTTTAAAAATTAAATTGTTGTTAACCATTTATAGGTTATTTTATACCCACTGATGTTTCCTTTTTCAATTAGCTGTGTAATGTTTTGTTCTATTGAAGGTCGAGACCTCCCTTAACATGGGACCAATCGTGACATCTCATGGTCATTTCTTTCCGGTGATTTGTGACCTTGTTGTTCCACACTGGCGTTGACAGGGCGGAGGCGTCGTGGGCCCTCACTGGGTCTATAATTCGGGCTGTTGGCCTCTTCACCTGCCGCGCGGGAAATATCGCAGTTAAACATGAAGAGTTAAATATTGCGTCAAACAACTCCAAAGGTTAAGATCACCCGTGTCATCTGATGTTAGGTTTTAAATGCCATTTTATGTTATTTTTGTTAATAACAACATTTATTACGTCAGTTGGCGCGGGTCGTTACTTTATTAACCTTGAGGTCCTCACAGACGACAATGAAAGATAAGAGTAGGATTTTTTTTTTAAAGGGTGGTGTCGAGAGAGAGACTGGGGGGGGGGGGGAGTGAGAGAGAGAAATCATTGGTTAAGGATATAAATTCTTATTTTTGCAAAGTATTGAAGACGAATGCCTGTTCCCTTGACCTTTCAATAATGCATTACAACTGATTGGTTCTATCCCTTCCTTCTCCCCTCCCTCTCTCTCTCTCTCTCTCTCTCTCTCTCTCTCTCTCTCTCTCTCTCTCCTCTCTGTCTGTCTGTATTTATCATCCCTATAATGTGCCTCTTTATCATCCGTCCATATCTCTCTTCATTGTTCCTCCTCCTTTGTTCTTACACTCATTCTCCCGTCTGCGAGAGCGATCAGTGTTTTTGTAGTGGGCCCAAACTGCGGCGTCAGTTTAGCGAGTCTGAAGTGTAAGGGGTGAATATAATAGGATCGCCATTGAGCAGCCAGTGAAATACGCCACCTGAACCTTCCTGTTCTCTGGAGGACGGCAGCCGGCAACCTTAGCTCACAGCTATGCACAGCAAGTATAACGGACTTGATTGAGCAAAGCAAGAGCTCAGGCTGTGCCTATGTGGAGATCGGGATAACATTCATTAGATTAAGCGTGGAGATCTGGATAACACTCTTTAGATTAAGCGTGGAGATCTGGATAACACTCGTCAGATTAAGCGTGTTCCTTCTTTGCAAGTTGTTGGAATGTCAGTACTTTATGCTTCGCATTGTCGCACTTGCTGAAATGGGCGTAAAAGGATTTGATGTTCGCAACTTTATTGCTCCTGTAAGATTCTTTGTTTGTCTGGGAGCTATGCAAGGCAAACAAAATGATGGTTTTTTTAATTGCCCACACATGACTGCAGGGTGATGGTAACGTAACAGGCGCCTCTGTATGTAGAAGACAACGGCAAATAGTATAATTGGAGTTCCTCACCACGCTAATGGTATATTTTCCACATACCCCACCGGGACGGTTCAGGGCAGATGCTTTTTATTTCCCAGCTTTCCTAATTTTCCTTTTGATGACGAGAGCAGCTGCTGGCTGAGGGGAAAAGAGAAGTTGACTGGTTCCAGACAGGCAGTTCAGTCCCATTCAATTAAGGTTATCGCCGCACCTCATCACCACCGCGTTTTAAGGTCTTGGCATGGAGCGTGATGTATAGAAAAGTTGATACTCCTTGTCAATGACGATAGTCCACGTCATACTTGATTTATGACGTCGGCGAGCTTGTCTGGGATTTAATCTCGGGTCGAGGTTATGGTGCTTAATTCGAGACTAAATACCTGACTATGAATTGCTGTGCTGTGTATCTGTATGAGTTCCAAGAGTTGTAGGACATAACATCTTTTACATGAATGCCATCCCTGCTTCTAGGCATCTATCACGGTAATTGAGAATTACCAATGTCAAGTGCACGTTAAGAGTTCCAAATTATAGCTGTCACTTTTGTTTTAGCCTAGTCAATAAATACCATAACATTTTAAAGCCTGCACATTTGTTTTAGGAAAGTTTTCATTTTAATTTTGATTTTTTTTAAAATCCATTGCTGTCAGACTTACAGGTCTTCACTAAGAACAGTCCCGTTTTCCTACAGTAATGCGCCATTAGCCCTTCTTCCCTGTTCCACCTCCCACATATACACGAAATGTTGAAGTGCTGTATCTGTAGTATTAAAAAGTGTGTCAGAACGATAATAATGCCTTATACTACTCCCACACATACACAAGAAATGTTGAAGTGCTGTATCTGTAGTATTAAAAAGTGTGTCACAACGATAATAATGCCTTATACTACTCCCACACATACACAAGAAATGTTGAAGTGCTGTGTCTGTAGTATTAAAAAGTGTGTCACAACGATAATAATGCCTTATACTACTCCCAGCAGACTTATAATAATAATAATAATGTTCGTCATTTATAAGGCGCCTTAGCCTAAGGATCAAGGCGCTGGCCGATACAGGATCTAACTCAAACCGCCCGAGACGCCCACCCGCAGCCTTTGGCGCATGGTTTGACGCCCGGACAACTGGGCAAAATCCTGGGCAGCCAGGGATGGGGGAGAAGGACCAAGTGCATGCTGGGTGTGTTCTTGTTACCGGCACTCACCCGTCTAGGACATGAGCGTCAGGATTTTTAAAGTCCGTTATGATGGAATGTATGCGACACACAGACTAGACCTCGGTTTATACTCTCATCCGAAGGAGTAGGAAAACAGGAGTAAAGTGTCTTTCCCAGGGACACAACACAATGGCCCGGCCAGGGCTCAAACCCGGGACCTTCAGATCCTCAAGCCGAAGCACTACCATTAGACCACAGTGCCTCCCTAACTTGCGGACTTAGAGTTGACAACGGTCCGCTTGTTGCTGCAGGAAGGTGTGTTTGCACAAGGTGTGTTTGATTTCAGTGTCCTCCTTCTCAAATCTTCTATTTCCTCCCGATACATATCTAATTGTAATACACACTTCACTCAGTTTTGTAGGATGTCTATCTGGATGTTCATTGCAAGTTTGGAATGTGTACGCTGCACCTTATCACCCGTCGTCTACAATAATGTGTTTCACTGTTATTTTATCAGTAGTGGGTTCAGCCCCGATGCGTGAATCTTGATAAGTGTAACTCGGATTCGTTTATCCATGCAGCCTGTTCATTCAGCAACAAGGCAGGAGTCTGCTGAATAAATTTGGAAACATCAACTGCATACAAGAATCGCTTTCCGAAAATCACTACAACAAGCATCATCAAAAATCATCACAAATCTTCCTTACAAGCATACAGTGCATTACTTATATATCATTTCTGCAAACGTGAAAAAGTTCGAACATTCCAGCATGACAAGGCAAGGCAAATGTATTCCAGAAAAAAAAACATTAAGGGCACATGGACATGGTTAAAATAATATACAGAAACATGCAAAATAATTAATTTTATAACATTTTAGAATTTTAAAAAAAGTTAAAACTATTTATACAGCGGGATAGCGTAAGGGGGGAGGGAGGTGGCAAGGGGAGGTATTGAGTGGGGAAAAGAAAAAAACCTGGATTGGGGATAACAACTTTGAATCATAACTAACAATACAATTCAATCTAAACACATCAATGACAAACTACTGAAATTGTTTTTATTACACATAACCTGTCAACATCAGAACTATATTAATTTTTGACATGGGATAAAAACGTTACATTTGTTTAATTATTAATTTCATTAGACTTACAAGCTTTAATAATACTGACTTTTTGTAAGATGACAATAATTCTTGAAATTTGATGGCATTGGGATATATATAATAATATGATTTTAATAATTCTCTTCTCGAGTTACAAAAACGCAATAACACCCAATCAGAATAAAACTCCTCGCCGGAACTATGCACTGTCTTACGTCATTAGAGTGGGAGAAATGCTTAGCTATTACCAGATGTATCTCGAAGCTTCGGTCGATAATAAACAAGTAATTCCAGAAAATTCTCAACAGTATCGACTGACGAAATTTATCATCATTATGCAAAGCTTCTTCTAGCAACAACGCAAAGCAAATGTAAATACACTCTGTTATTGCATGTTTTAAAAAAAAAGATCGGATATATCGGGCGCGTCTCAACTGTAACATAATGTGCCAGCGACACATTCGGCTTCTGCTAGGAACAATGTGAGACTGAATTTGAACACTGACACCATGTTTCGTCAATTGATTTGTTAGACAATAGTGTTGGTCATTTGAAATTTTATTATAAGAAATGTTAGTTTATTTCTTTTTAGGAAATATTTGTCACTTACGCTATGCAGTTATTTGTAGGGAATCGTTCTGTTATTATTGTGGTTGCCTGAAATGTTATCGCGTGCTTTGGTCTGCTGTCAGTGTTGTAAGATCTTGGTTGAGTCCTGTCAGTGTTGTAAGGTCTTGGTTGAGTTCTATCAGTGTTGTAAGGTCTTGGTTGAGTTCTGTCAGTGTTGTAAGGTCTTGGTTGAGTCCTTTCAGTGTTGCAAGGTCTTGACTGAGTTCTGTCAGTGTTGCAAAGTCTTGGTTCCGTTCTGTCAGCGTTGCAAGGTCTTGACTGAGTTCTGTCAGTGTTGCAAAGTCTTGGTTCCGTTCTGTCAGCGTTGCAAGGTCTTGACTGAGTTCTGTCAGTGTTGCAAAGTCTTGGTTCCGTTCTGTCAGCGTTGCAAGGTCTTGACTGAGTTCTGTCAGTGTTGCAAAGTCTTGGTTCCGTTCTGTCAGCGTTGCAAGGTCTTGGTTCAGCTGTGTCAGCGTTGAAGATCTTGGTTCTATTCTGCCAGTGTTGTAAGGTCTTGGTTTAGTTGTGTCAGTCCTCCTACCCAGATGTATTCCTTGTGTTTGCCCTGATCCTCAGTATAATTGTATAATTTATATTGTGTTCAGGGTTTGTCTCAAAGAGCTGCTTAAGGCGTTAGTCATAAAAAAATCCATATGAGATTGTAACATGCAGTTTTGCGGTATACCTACACTGTGCATATACACCTGCTCGACTATATATATTTATAGTTTTAAACCAAATAAATCTGAGGTGTTTGATGAGCGATTTAAAATGTGTTGTTTTTCAATATGGTTTTGCCTAACCCACTTTGAGAAAAAAAGGTTGAAGTTGCGTCAAGGGCTGCAATTTGTTGTGCAGCTATACCCATTTCTGGCCACCACTTTGGGATTCAGGAAATTCCAATCAGCATTTTCAGTCGAGTCTCGCGAAGCCCTGTGAAAGCTGCGTGGTGGATGGCTGAGCGAGAATGGAGTGAACAGTAGGCCCCATTTGCCTGGGAAATGTAGATAGAGGGATTGGCGTGGTACAGTTGGGAGGAGGACTAGGTAGATCTTTAATAAATTCACTCCGCAACTCCACCTCACAGCGCCGCCCCTGTACACTTTCTGGGGCCTGGCGGTCTTATCTGAAAGGCAAAACGCTGTCTTCTGGGGATTTCTAGGTGTATGCCAATCACCATTTGGCTGGAAATCAAGGAGCACAGGGAATTTAATTGGTTGGAGCACAGTAGGGCAGGCTACATAATGTTAAGCAACATGTAATTCAATCACAAAATTTCATTCCACTCCTGGGACTTAAATTCCGAACGGGTTTAGAACAAACGAATGACCAGTACCGCTACGCAGGAATAAGACGACAAGTCTGGGACTTAACCTAGCATGAAACCATCGCGTCTTGAACTAACCCAGCTCTTGTTGCCGAAGACAATTACAGTGTTTTATTAGGTCTGCCAATGCCTGTGTGGGTTTAGTGAGTTTCAAGTTAACCCGCTACCACCGCCACTGACTGTACAGACACCTAAACGTCAGTATGAAGAGCCTGACATCGACACCCAGTCTGACCTTCTTGTACTTTCACTTTCTGTCAGGGTCAGGTATCAAATGGTGTTTGTGTGTGTGTGTGATAACAGCCTGAAAATGTGATTTAAAACGCACAACAATGATTTTCTAGAATTAGATCTACTGTTGTTTTTTTAAACCTACATTTCTCAAGGACAGTTGAAGTCGCTTTATTTAATTTAAAATACAGGCATTTATCTTCAGTTAGCTTTAAGCAATATCCAACAGAATTTCTCACTTCGCTGTAGGACGTTATTTGACTTTAGCGGGAAATCAAAGGCAGGAAGTATGCGCGTACACGTACACTTACGCCGAGCGTACACTCACACACACATACACACACACACGTACACACACACACACTTACGCCCGAGTGTACTCTCACACACACACACGTACACAAACTTACGCCCGAGTGTACACTCACACACACACATGTACACGAATACACACACACGTACACTTACGCCCGAGCGTACACTCACACACACACGCACGACAATATGGAGAGAATTGACACAGCTTTTTACTGATTAATATTTACGAACAGAAAGGTATTGCCGCGTCTGTCAAGATATTTAGATTGCATAAACCTTTCATTTGGAATAATTTAAATGCCAGGAAATATGGCAGGAAATAGTATTTCTCTTTCAGTCCTCATCGCTTTCAACATCTCCCATCCCTTCTTTTTTTTCTCCCACCGATGATGATACGAGGCAGGAGCGATGTATCCATCTACGGAGGAAAGGGCACTCTCACAGTAGCAAAATATAAATAGCATACCGTACATTCATGTTGAGCAGCAACAGAAGAAAGGGAGCGAGCGAGCGAGCGAGAGAGAGAGAGAGAGAGAGAGAGAGAGGTGGGGTAGTGTGCCTTTGTGTGTGTGTGTGTGTGTGTGTGCGCGTGTGAAAGAGAGTGAAGGAGATAGAGGAGGGTTAAAGAAATAGAAATGGTTCAGTATGAATTTTTATTCCGCTGACACGAAGCAGGAAGGGGTTGGGTTGAGGTCGGTGCATCCATCACGCGGTGAGATGATGCTGGTTCCGCCCTCGCTGTCCCCAGTCATGTGGGTTAGAGAGTTCAAACCCATTAAGAGGAACTGTTTCATCAATTGTCCCATCTTATCAGTCACATGTAAAATGAATCATTCTTTTTTGTGCTTTTTTAACGAATGTGATGCTGGGATCTTGTTCTGACGATTGCGTTGGCAAGGACGTAGTTTTCTACAATGTGTTCCTGTGTGCATCCTTGTTGCTTCTCTATCTCTTCTCTCTTTCCATCTTTCTGGGATGTTGTTTCTTCTCTATCCCCTCTCCTCCTTCCCTACCTGCAACCTTGGGCCCCACCTTCGGGCACGAACGACAATTAGCATTACCTTTCCCCTCTATCCCTCATCTCATCTCTCTGTAATTGTGGATGGTACAACTTTGCCTGTAATTGTGGATGGTACAACTTTGTCTTTAATTTTGGAGGGTACAACTTTGCCTGTAATTGTGGATGGTACAACTTTGCCTGTAATTGTGGATGGTACAACTTTGTCTTTAATTTTGGAGGGTACAACTTTGCCTGTAATGTGGATGGTACAACTTTGTCTTTAATTTTGGAGGGTACAACTTTGCCTGTAATGTGGATGGTACAACTTTGTCTTTAATTTTGGAGGGTACAACTTTGCCTGTAATTGTGGATGGTACAACATTGCCTGTAATTGTGTATGGTACAACTTTGCCTGTAATTGTGGATGGTACAACTTTGCCTGTAATTGTGGATGGTACAACTTTGCCTGTAATTGTGGAGGGCACAACTTTGCCTGTAATTGTGGAGGGTACAACTTTGTAATTGTGGATGCTACAGATTCCTTGTCCGTAATTGTGGATGCTACAATAGGTACTTTGGCTGTAATTGTGGATGCTACAGATTCCTTGTCCGTAATTGTGGATACTACAGCATATGCTCAGTAATTGTGGATGCTACAACATATACTCTGTAATTGTGGATGCTACAACATATACTCTGTAATTGTGGATGCTACAACATATACTATGTAATTATGGATGCTACAACGGATACTCTGTAATTGTGGATGCTACAACAGTAACTTGGTAACTGTGGATTCTACAACTTTGTAATTGTGAATGCTACAGCAGATTCTTTGTTTGTAATTATGGATGCTACAACAGGTACTTCACTTCCAGCAGTGTCGTACGTTTAATCTTGCTCGCCACTATTTATGAACATTTATATGAACGTTAGCTGATTTGGACTAGTTTTGAGTGGTCCTGATTTTTCTGTTAGCAGTCCGATGAACGCTAAAAACATTGACTATCTAATCTAATCTTTTAGGAATGTTAGACACACCCAGATACGCATCGCGCACACACGCACACACATACATACATACTTGCATCACACACATCCATACACTTGCATATCACACTTACACTTGCATCACACACATACATGCATCACACACATACATGCATCACACACATACATGCATCATACACATACATGCATCACACACATATAGATGCATCACACACACTTGCATATCACGCATACATTTGAATTACACATACTTACATCACACATACACACACACAGCCGAGGTTACACAGTATTATCATGACTTTCCCGAAACGCCACATACGTTGTGCTGACAATGGGTCATATTTCGTCCCCATTTTTAAGTACTTTGCAGTGTTCGAACCCTAATCCTAACCCTAACCCAGCCCTAACCATAACGGATCATTGTTCTGACGTCAAAACAAGTAGGCATGTAAATACAAGTTATGTAGATGTTCACTGATTTGTCCAGAAAACACTGTAAGTGTGCACACATACACGCACACACACACCCACACACACACACACACACTCGCTTTCTCTCTGTGTCTCCCTGCCTCTATCTCAGTCTCTCTCTCTCTCTTTCTTTGTTAAGGGATAGATTGGAAGATTAGACTTTATAATTAGTCTATATCCTTCATCCCTCATTAAAAAACAAATTCCAATGCTTCTCTCTCTCTCTCTCTCTCTCTCTCTCTCTCTCTCTCTCTCTAATTGACCAACATCCACCAAAACAATGCTAATTTAGACAAAAGCAAGACCAAACGATACATTGCAAATGTTGGAGCCACACTCTTCATCAGGCGGACACATTGCAAATGTTGGAGATACACTCTTCATCAGGCGGACACAATGCAAATGTTGGAGATACACTCTTCATCAGGCGGACACAATGCAAATGTTGGAGATACACTCTTCTTCTTGTTGTTGTTGTGTCAATTTTAATTCATCAGATTAACATAAGTTGTACTGATAAAACGGTCACAACAAAAACAACAAAACGGTACTTCCCAACAAAAATTAAAAAAATATTAATTTTAAAAAATCTATTTGATGCGAAAAGTATTAAATGACATGCCTTGGTTGTAGTTGTATTGAAAATACAAAGTAAAGTGCAGCTGTCTCACTGTCCCATGCTAAACAAAGTGCAGCTGTCCCATTGTCCCCAGTCCTGACAACAATAGAGGAAATAATAGCTGACAGGGTAGAAGGAGAATAAGCAGATTAATGTGACAGGAACTAGACGTTTGCCAGACATCTAGCAGGCCAGTAAGCCAGTAGTCAGCTGGCAACAATAGTAATAAGAATATTCTGTTGTTGTATGTCTGTGCTTTCCTCTTTCAGCCGCCCAGGTCGTCTCTTTCCTGTTGTTTTTTGATCTCCAGCATCAGCATCTTCTTTATCTCCAAAATCGTCATCTTCTTCTGTGTCTCCAACATGATAACATTATTCATCTCCAGCATCAGCATCTTCTTTATCTCCAACATGGTCTTTTCTTTATATCCATCATCATCTGTATCTTCAACATCATTATCATCATCCGTATAAAAAGTATCCCCACTTTGTGGAAAGTTAGTGCTTTACATTACCTCTGTTTCTGTCATTCTCATGTATTCTTTCTCGTTCCTAATCCGTTCTATCAATCTACTATACTTTCTTCTTCTTCACTAGACCAGTCACCTACCTTTTTTTTCTTGAAAACTCTCCCAAAAACTCCTCAATTGTGTGTGGGATTTGTTGGGACAGCTTGGGGATATTGGACGCTTTCTGCCAAATGGTCACTAGGGCTTTCTATGGTATTATTATTTAGCAATGTAGGCATTTTATGTGTATGTTTTTTGCTAATATTTTATAATGATGTCTATATTTTATTTTGTTTTTGTGAACAGGGGTTCAATAAATTAGAGTACAGCCTCAGCGTCCCTTGCGTGGGATGCCTTTATTGTAAAGTGACCGGCTGGTGGATTGCCTTCAGTGTTACCATTAGGGTTGTTTCAGCAGATATTTTATACGGATCGGGGGTGAGTCTTCTTTCAACCAAGTTGTGGTCCTCATTCGGCTCTTTGCAATCCGCTGGACCCTGTAAACAATGACTAACTAACTAGCTTCTTCATTAGGTCCAACGTCATCTTCTTTATCTCCAACATAATTTTCTTTATTTCCGTCAGCTTTATCTCCAACATCGTCTTCTTCTTTATCTCCAGCATCGTCTTCTTTTTTTTCTCCAACATCATCTTCTTCTTTATCTCCAACATCGTTATCTTCTTTATCTCCAACATAGTCATCTTCAAGAAAACGTTTGACCGAGTCTGGCATGCAGCTCTGTGGGCAGCCATAAGAGTGTACAACATCAGCTCTAAAATTATTGAAGTCATCAAAAGCTTGTATGACAAGGCTACCAATGCAGTCCTCCATAACAGCGCCATCGGAAACTGGTTCAGAACAACAATCGGTGTGCGTCAAGGATGCCTACTCTCTCCAACACTCTTTAATATCTTCCTAGAACGCTTCATGTCAGATGCCCTTGCAGATCACAAAGGCACAGTCAGCATTGAGGGGCGGGGGGGAGGTAGAGCAATCTCCAACCTCCGTTTTGCGGGTGTCATTAATGGATTGGCTGGAGAGGAACACAAACTTGAACAGCTGGTACAGAGGCTTGACACCACCTCCAGAGCCTATGGAATGAAAATCAGAGCAGAGAAGACCAAAATTATGACCAACAACATTAATGGCATCAACATGGACATCATAGTCCAAGGCCAAGCCCTCAACACAGTGCATAGCTTCAAATAGTTAGGAGCCATTGTATCAGACAATGGGTCCCGACAGGAAGTCCTCTTCAGGATCGCACAAACAACTACTGCCCTGACAAGGTTGAAGCCCATTTGGAAAGACATTGCACGGTAAGGCCGCTGCGCTCCCTTGTCATCTCCATCTTCCTATAGGTTTGCAAAACATGGTCCCTCACAGCAGATCTACAACGACGAATACAAAGCATGGTAATGAGATGCTACAGAAGACTTCTGGGCTTTTCCTAATTTCATATATCCAGCACATCACCAACAACGAAGTCCGACAGACCATCACACAAGCCATTGGATAACGTGATGACATGCTCACAGTGGTGAAGAAACGGAAACTCCGATGGTATGGCCACACTACCAGAGCATCAGGCCTTCCAAAAACCATCCTGCAAGGCACGGTGCAAGGAAGCAGAAGAAGAGTTAGACAGAAAAAGAGGTGAGTGGACAACATTCGAGAGTGGACTTGTTCGACACTGAGCGAAGCCGTGAGCGTTGCTGAGAACAGAGAAAGATGGAGTACACTTGTTAAACCATCATCTGTGGTGCCCCAACAACCTTTGAGTTACGGGATAGGATAGGATAGCATAGGATACTTCTTTATCTTTAACATCACTATCTTTTTCCTTATGTTTTCTTTATCTCGAACATCGTTACCTTCTTTATCTCCAACATCGTCATGTTTTTCTTTATCTCCAACATCATTATCTTCATTATCTCTAACGTCGTCATCGATATCTTTTTCCTTGTCTTCTTTATCTCCAACATCGTTATCTTCTTTATCTCTAACATCGTCATGTTTTTCGTTATCTCCAACATCAGTATCTTCATTATCTCTAACATCGTCATCTTCTTTAACTCCAACATAATCATCTTCTTCTTTATCTCCAACATCATCATCATCTTCTTTGTCTCCAACATTATTATCATCATCTTCTTTGTCTCCAAAATTATCATCATCTTCTTCTTTGTCTCCAACATTATCATCGTATTCTTTGTCTCCGACATTATCACCATTTTCTTTGTCTCCAACATTATCATCGACTTCTTTGTCTCCAACATTATCACCATCTTCTTTGTCTCCAACATTATCACCATCTTCTTTGTCTCCAACATTATCACCATCTTCTTTGTCTCCAACATTATCACCATCTTCTTTGTCTCCAACATTATCATAATCTTTTTTTTTGTCTCCAACAGCATTCTTTTTACCTAGCCATCACCTTCTTTAATGCCAACATCAAATTCTTCGTCGTCGTTCTCTTGTTTCATTGTTGGTCTTTTTTTTTTTTTTCTGCTTCTCCTTTCCTCATCCTGCGCCCTCCTAAACCAATATATTTGACCTTGTGGCTGACGACGGCTGGCAGTAGCTTGTGATTGGGTGGCTGAATACTGTGGACAGGTCACGAGACGTAAACAACTCTCCGGCTGCGAGTTCTTCCTTCAGCATGCAAACTACCGTTCTGTCTGGATTCGAACCTTCGACCCTCGCATCCATCTTGCTATCGTCTCTACGGCACTTCCTAACGCCGTCCTGACAATGGTCTTTGTTCTGTGTAGAGGCCAAAAGTTGTGTTGTTCACTCTCACTTCCTTTGTGGTGTAGTATTTGTAACATCCAACGTTATCATTATCATCAACATTTCTCACCTAGTGTTAACAGCTGCCTTTGTTGTGTAGTATTTGTAACGTCCAACATTATCATTATCATCAACATTTCACACCTAATGTTAACAGCTGCCTTTGTTGTGTAGTATTTGTAACATCCAACATTATCATTACCATCAACATTTCACACCTAGTGTTAACAGCTGCCTTTGTTGTGTAGTATTTGTAACATCCAACGTTATCATTATCATCAACATTTCTCACCTAATGTTAACAGCTGCCTTTGTTGTGTAGTATTTGTAACATCCAACATTATCATTACCATCAACATTTCACACCTAATGTTAACAGCTGCCTTTGTTGTGTAGTATTTGTAACATCCAATATTATCATTATCATCAACATTTCACACCTAATGTTAACAGCTTTATGTGTGTACATTTACACAATAACCAACCATTATAAGTAAGAGAGATACAAATGTAATAATGAAAGCCAGTGAGAACTTAACTACCAAATGAAAACATAACAAGAGGAGGGTGAGAGAGAGTTATGGATGATATCATTGTCCTCATTGCTTTTAATGTTTTGTAAAAAATATAAATGTCTAAAATCGGTGTAATAGATGAATAGACGTTTAATTAAAATTAAAAAAGCAACCAAACAAACATCACTATACTGTACTGTCTCTTATGGAAAGTATAGGAGATGTTTATAGCAAGTAATTTAAGTTGTACGTATTCGCATTATCTGAATCTTTCTTTGCCAAAGGGTCAAACATCTAACAATGATAATTATTGTAGTTATGGCCACAATTGTCCACAGTCTGGACGTCAGGAATAACATACAACGAAGTATTATTTTCCATTTAGTATTTTGGGGCCAAAGTTCCTCGCAGTCTTATTGTCGTTTTCTGCGTTCAGTTCTTCTGTATGGCCTAGACTTATATTAATGGTAAGGAGTGGGTTTTATTTTATTATTAATTTGGTTTGAATTGTTGTTTCAACTTGTCCTCTTATTTTTATCCTTCATCCCATCCATCCACACACACACACTCACACAC
This sequence comes from Oncomelania hupensis, assembly GCA_036898135.1. NCBI lineage: Eukaryota > Metazoa > Mollusca > Gastropoda > Littorinimorpha > Pomatiopsidae > Oncomelania > Oncomelania hupensis. The sequence continues at coordinate 89,830,375 of CM072514.1, read as the reverse complement.
ACACACATACACACTGTCACGTGGGGTTTATGGGCTCTGCACAATGGAATTATGGACCCTCACGTTTATTCGGTGGGAACTGCTAGTAAGTCACCCTATGAATTACTTTAATAAATTTATTTGTTTAGCTCGTTCTGTGTTAAGGTTGGGGTACAGAAATAGATAGAAAAAAGGTAAAAGAATACTGTCACACTAGCTTTCACACGGCTATGAATCATATGTAGTCCAGCCTTTTGATAACAGTTAAAATCACACATTTATTTCTTCTACTCTATACAAGGTTCTCTAAGTACTAATCTAACTTAAAATGTCTCAGTCACTGCTAATAGTTCGATCGCTGATAGTCTATGCAGCTGTTCTATCTTCATCGGGCACTCGCTAGTATATCTCATGTAGATTTGGACTACTGTGGTCCGTTTTAGAGTTTCTGAATAGTTGGACTACTGTGGTCCTGTTCTGATCAGTTTAAGTGCACTTGGGATAACACACTTAACTGGCGGGTGGTGCGGTCGAAGTCCTTCTGTGAGGTAGCTTCTGGTCCACCTGTGTCGTTGTGTAGTTGGGTTCCCTGGCCACGCTGTGGGGTCTGACAGGGAGTTTTACCGGGTCGCTCGTTCCGACTTGTGCGGTAGAGGTTCCTCAACCAACTTGTTTCTGTGGAGTGGGGTTCACAGGATAGCTCGGGATAGCTCGGGATAGCTCGCCTGCCCGTCTGTAATATAAGAGACGAAATTCTGCACAACCCTGAATAATCGGTTTGTGCAGAGCGTCTCACTGAAAGCCAAGTAGCCCTCAGTGATAGCTCCACATCTCTATACATAAGCGACGAACATTCTGCTACTTCCGGGTTCCACTGGAATCTCACTCTAAATTCCTATACATACATAAATATCAAACGTGGCTAACTATACACATACAGAATTAATAATATTATAAACATTCAGTGGTACAGCCACTGGTCTGCAAACATACATATAAGTTAAACAACAGTGGTTCCGTATGGTATGCAACATGGCGGCGTAACCGGTCGTGTTTCGCCTCGTGGTAGGCTCTTCCACATGGTCACGCAAATTCGGATTAACAATTCACATTTATGCATAGCAAATTCTTCAAACATAATTTCAACAATACTACACATATATCACGATGAAACAGAAGGGTGTTCATTTACCTGTTTGACAAGTTCAGGCCCGTGTGACTTGATAGAATTCTACGATTCCTAAGTCCTGCTTCCTGGTCTAAGTGTAGAGAGATTTCTCTGCCAGCTTTCTAGCTGTTAACACTTCGGTGTATTACTCCCAACTGACCAAAAATGTGTTAGGCTCGGACCCAGTCAAACTGGCTCGAACCGCTTTGCGTAAGCTCTCATTGGGTAAAATGTTCATATTCAAAACTCAAGTGCTGACGTCACTGCGCTGTGTGTGTGGCTCAGGCTCGCAGTGTGCTGTAATTTAATTGCTACTGTGTACTGTACTAACTCTCTACTGTTACAAAGGCTACACAATGCTAAATAGTCGATAGGCAGAGTTTAAACTAGCCAATTCGTGACAGGCTCCCTCAACTGAAAAAAGGCGATGACTACTGGATTCGACCTTTTTCTACTACAGAGCCTAGTTTAACACTGCACTATCCTAGGGTCCTATTTACAAACTAAGTAAGTTGCTCTACCTGAGCTGCAATGCTGTGCCAGGTAGCTATGGACACTAGTGACAGGGTATTACTGGGCGGGGACGAATTCTGGTGCTGTGGCCCTTAGTTGTGTTGGGTGGGCGACAGCTGCTGTGTCCTCCACGAGATGGCGACTGAGGTAGTCGGCTCCGTGGTTTTCTTTGCCGGGGATGTACTCGATTTGGAATGAGTACGCCTGAAGGGTGAGTGCCCATCGCATCAGGCGAGAGTTCAAAGACTTGGAGGCTGCCAGGAACGATAGTGGTTGGTGGTCCACCTGAACTGTGAAATGGGTCCCATACAGGTAGAGTTGAAACTTCTGTATGGCCCAGACTAGTCCAAGGCATTCTTTCTCCGACGTGGCGTAGTGGGTCTCGGCGGGTCTCAATTTTCTGCTGGCGTAGGCGACAGGGAATAGCGTCTCTGCATTCTTGGGGTCGCGCTGTAGCAGTACTGCTCCGAGTCCTAAGTCGCTTGCGTCGGTGCGAAGAACGAATGGCTGAGTCAAATCGGGTAGGTGGAGTACTGGCGCCGATGTCATTCTGTCCTTGAGTGTTTGGAATGCTGTCTCGCATTCCGCTGTCCATACGACTTTGTCCGGGGCGATTTTCCGGGTTCCATTTGTCAGAGGTACGGCGATGCTGTTGTAGTTGGGGATGAACTTCTGGTAGAAGCCGCAGAGTCCTAGAAATGACTGCACTTCCTTCTTTGTCTGGGGCCTAGGAGCGTCGAGTAGGCGTTTCACTGTCTTTTCTACCGGTCGCAGGCTTCCTTGACTGATGGTGTGTCCCAGAAATTCTAGTTCTGTGAATCCAATCTGACATTTGGTGGGTCTTGCCGTCAATCCCGTGTCTCTGAGGCGGGCGAGTAGTTGTTGTAGGAGCGTGACATGTTCCTCCCACGTGGGTGTTGCGATGAGGATGTCGTCCATAAACGAATGTAGGTGCTCGCTGCTCAGGGGTGCCAGGAGTTTTCGCATCATGGCGCTGAAGATGCTGGGTGCGTTGTGGAGTCCGAATGGAAGTACATTGAACTCGAAGTGTCCTTCCATAGTGCTAAACGCTAGGTACTTTCGGACTTGCGGTTGCACTGGTATCTGGTAGTATCCTTTGCTGAGGTCGATGCGTGAGAAGTACTTCGCTCGCTGTAGCTTGGCAAATAGGTCTGTCTGGTCCGGGAGTGGCTCTGGCTGGAACTGCGTTACCGCATTCAGGAGTCTGAAGTCGATGCACAGTCGATGCTCTCCGTTGGGTTTTCGCAACAATACCGTGCCTGCGCTGTAGGGTGAAGTAGACTCTGAGATGATTCCGGCTGCCAGTAAGGTGTCTATCTCTTCCTTGATGGCTCGCTGCTGCGACAGTGGCATCGGGTAGAGCTTCTGGCGGACGGGTGTTGGGTCGGTCACCGTTAGGGTTACTTCGACGAGGTCTGTCCTCCCTGGTCGGTCTGTGAGCACAGTCTGATGTTGTCGAATGACCTGTAGTACTTGCTGTCGCTGTTTAGCGGCTAGGTCTCCGTTGAGTATCACGTCTTTGTAGGTTTCTTTGGAGTGCAGGGGATACTCTACTGCATTGGTCTCCATGCTTTCTCCTTCTTCCGCGATGGCGATGGCTAACAAGTTGTGAGTGCTGGGGGTCGCTGGTCGGTCCGTGTATTTCTTGAGGAGATTGATGTGGTGGTATCGGGCTCTCCCGTTCACCTCTACTTGGTAGACTGTCTTGGATTTCTTGGCAGTCACCCGGTACGGTCCTCTCCAAGCGATGTCCAGCTTGTTGGTTCCACTTGGAAGTAAGAGTAGCACTTGATCGCCGACTTGCAGTTCTCTGTCCTTCGCGTGGCGGTTGTAGTACTTCGCCTGACGGGCTCTTGCCTTCTTCAGTGCTTCACCAGCTTTCTTCCACGTTGCTTTGAGGGTTTCCTGCAGGTCTGCGACGTACTTGGTGGCACCTCTGGGTGTGTCGTCTATCTTGGCTTCCGTCCAACTTCTGCGTAGGGCTTCTAGCGGTCCTGCTAGAGGTCTGCCGAATAGCAATGTTGACGGGGTGTAGCCTGTGGCTGCATGGGGCGTTTCTCGGTATGCGAACAGTGCCGCATTCACGTAGGTGTCCCACGCTTCTGGATTGTCGTCGGCGACTTTCCTGAGTATGGTGAGAAGGGTTCCATTCAGTCTTTCTACTTGTCCGTTGCTGGCGGGGTGGTATGGTGGTGTGCGAATGTGATGGACTTGTATCAACTCGAACACGTCTTGCATCAGGCGGCCGGTGAACTGAGATCCGTTGTCCGTTCTAATGCTGTCCGGGAATCCGACTCTGGTAAAGATGGCGATGAGTGCATCTGCAATCTTCTTGGTGTCGATCGCTGGCAACGGGACTGCTTCGCACCACATCGTACATGCGTCGACGAGTGTGAGTAGAAATCTGTTCCGCTTCTTGGTCATGGGCAGTGGTCCTACTATGTCTACTGAGACTTGCTGGAATGGCACGCCGACTACTACTGATGGTCCTAAGGTAACTGGTACGGTGTGATGTCGCGGGGAATATCGTTGACATTGGTGGCAAGATTTCACGTAGCGCTTGACATCCTCCGTGATTCCTGGCCAATAGTAGTGTGCGCTGATTCTCTGCACTGTGGCTCCAATTCCCATGTGTCCGCTGAGTGGCATGCTGTGGCCTAATTCTAGTACTTGGGCTCGAAGGGTGGCTGGTAGTACTAGTTGGGTGTGATCTCCATCTCCTTGTCGATGTAGAACTCCCTGTTCCATGTAGAAGTCTCCCTTGTGCGGGGGTGTGTGCGCCTTGGGTAGCTTCTGGAAGCACTTCGCTATCGAGGTGTCTTCTTTCTGTGCTGTTTTGATCTCTTCGAGTCCTGGATTCGGAGCGAACTCGGGCTGGGGTGGTTGGGTTTTAGCTTGGGCCCTGGTTTGCACTGCAGCTATCTCTACAGTTTTTGGGGGCGTGCCTAAGAACACATACCTACAACCTAGCACTAGATCATACAGGGGTTTCTGTAAAACAGCTGCTTGGATTCGTCCTGTGACGTACCTACTCTCTACTTCGATCCAAGCTATTGGGCAAGTAGTCGTCGGTTTCGTCAAGTCTGCTCCTTGTAAGTCGACTGTCTTGTCTGTCAAGTCCGCGCGCGATACAAGAGACTCGCTGACTATCGCGTCGTATGATAGACCTGTGTCATACAGACAGTTCGCTTCTTTTCCGTTGACCTTGACCGTGTCTGTCACCGATGGGTGATCTCCGATCGTGTGTGGCTTATTACCGCTACTTTGAGTTAGAACTCTGTGCGCTGGCCGGCTTTCGCGCTCTTCCCTACGTTGTGCGGCCAACTTGAAACATTCTGCGGTGGAGTGATTGTTTCTGTTGCAGAACGAACAATACCGTCTCTGTTCTGCGGGACCTCTTTTCCCGAATTCCGTGTTGGGTCCTTTATTTTGCCCAGGTCTGGGGTTATTCGGCTTATTCGCGGTGCGCTCTTCTCGGTTAGGGCTTCGTTTCTGTGCCTCTTTCCCGTTAGGCTTTAGGTCTCGCCTGAAGCTCTTGGCTTCTCCGTGTGCGGCCACGTACCTATCTGCGACCTTGACCAGATCTTCTAGTCTTTCCGCGCCCTGCTCTACTGAGAAGGTTCTCAGCTCGGGGGTCATGGTTTCCCGTAGCTGTTCCCATACTAACAGTTCTGTCAGTCCATCATACGTCTTAGCCGTGGCTGACTGGCTAATCCACTTATCCAGCGTTGTGGACAACCGATCCGCGAACTGCGCATAGCTCTCTCCTTTCACTCTCCGATTGGTGCGGAACTTTTGCCGGTAGCATTCTCCTGTCAGTTCGAATCCCGTTAGGAGTGCCTCTTTTACTTTGTGATAGTCAGTCACTCTGTCAGTCGGTAGCTTACTGTAGATGTCATAAGCCTTTCCTCTAAGTCCTTGACTAAGCTTGAAAGACCAATGAGTGGGATCTAGTTTATACTCTGTTGCTAGGCGCTCAAACCTAGTCAGATAGAGATCTAGACCTTCTTCTCTCTCATTGAATGTTCCCAGTGGAAATGACATTCCTTGTACAGGGTTGGATGCTACCTCTAGCTGATCTGAGTGGGAAGGGGTTGAGGAAGAACTTGAAGCTCCTGATCCCAATCTTCTTAGCTCTAACTCATGCTGTCTTTCTTTTTCCTTTTCTTCCCTCTCTTTTTCTTTCTCTGCCCTCTCTTTTTCTTTTTCTGCCCTCTCATACTCCCATCTCCTAACTTCTGCTTCTCTCTCTGCTGCTAATGCTGCCTTCTTCTGTTCTCCTTCTAATTCTAGTTTCTTCTGCTCTGCTTCTAATTTCTTTTGCTCTGCTTCTAATTCTGCTTTTCTCTGATCTGCTTCGAGTTTCTTCTGTTCTGCTTCTAATGCTAGTTTCTTCTGCTCTGCTTCTAAGGCTAGTTTCTTCGCCTCCCTTTCTGCTGCTCTCTCTGCCTTAGCCTCCTGTTTCTCTACCTCTGCATTTATATACGCAATTAGGTCCGCCCCTGCTAAGTGTAAAGCTTCTCCCAATTCCTTGAAACGCAATCTCAAGGCCACTGGGTCCGACATTGCCAAACGTGTCTATGAACACCCTCTGAATCACGTGGAATACCAAAACACTAGCAATATTGCAAGTCAATAAAAACAATGCAAAGACAATCAAATTCGTAATCAATAATAGAATAAAACAAGAGTCAAATGGCATACAACAGTTACTTAAGCAAAACCTGCAAAAGAACAATGCAACATACAGACACAAAAATAATTGAAGCAAAAAAGTTTTTAACTAAAGAATAGTGCACCCAAACTGAGTCAATGTTACCACTATTCTAAGTTATTCTACTACTCCTACTGTTATCTAATTTTATTGTACTTAGATCCGTTTATACCCAATTCCTATTATACACAGATCCTGGCAGGCTCGCCAATTAAAGTGTCACGTGGGGTTTATGGGCTCTGCACAATGGAATTATGGACCCTCACGTTTATTCGGTGGGAACTGCTAGTAAGTCACCCTATGAATTACTTTAATAAATTTATTTGTTTAGCTCGTTCTGTGTTAAGGTTGGGGTACAGAAATAGATAGAAAAAAGGTAAAAGAATACTGTCACACTAGCTTTCACACGGCTATGAATCATATGTAGTCCAGCCTTTTGATAACAGTTAAAATCACACATTTATTTCTTCTACTCTATACAAGGTTCTCTAAGTACTAATCTAACTTAAAATGTCTCAGTCACTGCTAATAGTTCGATCGCTGATAGTCTATGCAGCTGTTCTATCTTCATCGGGCACTCGCTAGTATATCTCATGTAGATTTGGACTACTGTGGTCCGTTTTAGAGTTTCTGAATAGTTGGACTACTGTGGTCCTGTTCTGATCAGTTTAAGTGCACTTGGGATAACACACTTAACTGGCGGGTGGTGCGGTCGAAGTCCTTCTGTGAGGTAGCTTCTGGTCCACCTGTGTCGTTGTGTAGTTGGGTTCCCTGGCCACGCTGTGGGGTCTGACAGGGAGTTTTACCGGGTCGCTCGTTCCGACTTGTGCGGTAGAGGTTCCTCAACCAACTTGTTTCTGTGGAGTGGGGTTCACAGGATAGCTCGGGATAGCTCGGGATAGCTCGCCTGCCCGTCTGTAATATAAGAGACGAAATTCTGCACAACCCTGAATAATCGGTTTGTGCAGAGCGTCTCACTGAAAGCCAAGTAGCCCTCAGTGATAGCTCCACATCTCTATACATAAGCGACGAACATTCTGCTACTTCCGGGTTCCACTGGAATCTCACTCTAAATTCCTATACATACATAAATATCAAACGTGGCTAACTATACACATACAGAATTAATAATATTATAAACATTCAGTGGTACAGCCACTGGTCTGCAAACATACATATAAGTTAAACAACAGTGGTTCCGTATGGTATGCAACATGGCGGCGTAACCGGTCGTGTTTCGCCTCGTGGTAGGCTCTTCCACATGGTCACGCAAATTCGGATTAACAATTCACATTTATGCATAGCAAATTCTTCAAACATAATTTCAACAATACTACACATATATCACGATGAAACAGAAGGGTGTTCATTTACCTGTTTGACAAGTTCAGGCCCGTGTGACTTGATAGAATTCTACGATTCCTAAGTCCTGCTTCCTGGTCTAAGTGTAGAGAGATTTCTCTGCCAGCTTTCTAGCTGTTAACACTTCGGTGTATTACTCCCAACTGACCAAAAATGTGTTAGGCTCGGACCCAGTCAAACTGGCTCGAACCGCTTTGCGTAAGCTCTCATTGGGTAAAATGTTCATATTCAAAACTCAAGTGCTGACGTCACTGCGCTGTGTGTGTGGCTCAGGCTCGCAGTGTGCTGTAATTTAATTGCTACTGTGTACTGTACTAACTCTCTACTGTTACAAAGGCTACACAATGCTAAATAGTCGATAGGCAGAGTTTAAACTAGCCAATTCGTGACACACACACACACACTCACCCCCCTCTTTCCTTCCCTCTCTCTAACCTGAAAACAGTTGAAAACCTACTTTGTTTCGCAACAGTACTAAAATCTTTACAGTGCACCAATAGGTCTCTATGGACAGTTCATCTGTACAGTGCACCAATAGGTCTCTATGGATAGTTCATCTGTACAGTGCACCAATAGGTCTCTATGGACAGTTCATCTGCACAGTGCACCAATAGGTCTCTACAGACAGTTCATCTGTACAGTGCACCAATAGGTCTCTACAAACAGTTTATCTGTACAGTGCACCAATAGGTCTCTACAAACATTTCATCTGTACAGTGCACCAATAGTTCTCTACAGACAGTTCATCTGTACAGTGCACCAATAGGTCTCTACAGACAGTTCATCTGTACAGTGCACCAATAGGTCTCTACAGACAGTTCATCTGTACAGTGCACCAATAGGTCTCTACAGACAGTTCATCTGTACAGTGCACCAATAGGTCTCTACAGACAGTTCATCTGTACAATGCACCAATAGGTCGAACGAACGAAAAACGATGCTTAACGTCCTATTGCATGAGCGTTAAGGACAATAAAATTAGGCATAAAAGCCCTCATCATACATATTTCTCTACAGGCAGTCCACCTATATAGTGCACCAATAGGTCTCTACAGACAGTTCATCTGTACACTGCACCAATTTGTCACTACAGACAGTTCATCTGTACAGTGCACCAGTAGGTCTCTACAGACAGTTCATCTGTACAGTGCACCAGTAGGTCTCTACAGACAGTTCATCTGTACAGTGCACCAGTAGGTCTCTACCAGACAGTTCATCTGTTTTATTTTAACTCCTCCCGTGCGCCACGAGCATATCCTCAAAAAAGATGAGATATTATTGGCTCCATACACGTGGACATCATCATTGTCCTGATTCAAGGTTATAGGTTTTGTATATAGCACTATATGAAATGATGCATAGGCCTAAAGTTCAATAAGGACGAATAAATTCTATCTTTCAAACACGCAACCGACTTTTCGTAAGACACAGCAGAAGGCAAGAAGGAAGAACAATAAACCACCACATAGTTAAACACGTCAGTAAATCAACAAAACGGGGAAATAACTACTATTTCATTTATTCCTCTCAAACATTCGTTCATGAGCTTAGTAAGTAGAATTGCAAAATGCTACCTTCCCCAACCAACATCTCTAATCTACCCCTTATGGTTCTATGTTACAAAAATATTTTTTACAAATTTAAACTCACATCAACATCCCTCTATACAAACTCCATTACCACCACACGAAAATATTTGGAGCTTATAAACGCGTAACAAACGAAACCAACACAAAACTAACTGGACAGAGATACTGAGACAAAATAGGGAGGAAGAAATACTTAGAGATTAATAGCCGACATCTTCCTCAAGGGCACACGGATCTTGTCACAGGTTTCTTGAGGCACCTCCTTGAGGGTTGACAGGCCCAGACCCATACTGGCCAAAGATCCGCCATTCCTCCACGGTGTTTGGGGGGGGGGGGGGGGGGGGTCCTACGATAGAAGAATGAGCACGGCCGTCTATATTGTTACCGGGAAGGGACGTGTGAGTCCGGCACTCCCGCAGGCAGCGCACAACGTCAGGAGACTATGTGCTTGGCAATGGGCAACAGCAAAGAAGGCACATCAAGGCAAAGTCAACGAAGTAGCAAATAATGTCAAATAGTCGATAAGAGGCAGGCACAAGACTTCATACCCTTTCATGTGCGTACAAGTCACAATAAGAAGTCAGTACTCTCCGACTGTAAAATGGTATCCGCTCCGGTATGTCCGGTATCACCCTTTCACATTAAAACTCAATGTCCAATGGCCTGAGAATCCAGAAGCAACGGCACTCAAAGTTCATAAAACCAGTCCACAGAGCACCTTGTGCACACAGTTAAAAGTCCGAAGCCACAACGGCGAAACACACACCGTAACACAGATAAAAGTTCAATAAGAACCAAGGTGGATACAAAGATGTCACACACACCGTAACGCAGATAAAAGTTTAATAAGAACCAAGGTGGATATAAAGATGTCACACACAAAGATTCCTCACAGTCATATCCAACAGCAAAATATGGATGGCAATGGAATATCCAAATTCACAATGGCGGACGCACGTGGTGTCACAACGCAGTAGCACAAAACGAAGAACCATCACCTCCCCCCAAAACTAACGCAAAGCACTATCCAAAAGTCTCACCCACAGTGCTCAACAAGTCTCCAAAACTAACACAAAGCACTATCCAAAAGTCTCACCCACAGTGCTCAACAAGTCTCTAAAACTAACACAAAGCATTATCCAAAAGTCTCACCCACAGTGCTCAACAAGTCTCCAAATCACAACAAACATCACCACTAGCGCAGATGATACCGATTTCACTTCAGAAATATCACAAGTCCAAGACAACCATGTCCACCATCGGAAGCGGAAGTCAATATGCAATTTATACTATAAAACACTACAACGTTGCTCATATTCAGCACACAACCAGCGTGAGCTTTATTCAATGTAATTATCTGGCTAATTAATAGTAATTATTAATAACTAATAGTCTAACTGGGTGTCGGATAGTGCAGTGGTTGGAGCACTCGCTACTGTGTCGAAAGTGAAGCACCGTCCGGTGCGGTTAGCACTTGGATGGGTGACCGCTAAGGTGTGAAGCGACAAACAACAACGCCCCCAGTTGACTCAACTGTGATTGAGTACCTACTCTCTTGAGGGTGGGGAAGGTAAAGCAGCGAGGGAGAGAGTTGGGCATCACCCTCATTACGCTGGCCCAAGATAAGTGTGATCTCCAACATCACGCTCCCCTACGGCCACAAGGCTATGGGACTACCTTTACCTTTTTTTTTACCTAGTCTAACTAAAAATCCTGTTTGTTACAATCATCATCATCATCATCATCATCATCATAAAATGTAATTATCTGGCTAATTAATAGTAATTATTAATAATTAATAGTCTAACTAAAAATCCTGTTTGTTACAATCATCATCATCATCATCATCATCATCATCATCATCATCATCAAACTTCTTGCATGCCGGTGTGTGTTATGTAGAATGACCAAGGTATAAGGGGTATAGGTAGGAAAAGCAAGCCATGACTTGCAACAGAGAATCCAACCGCTCACTTTACGCTCTCTTTGGGGACATCCAGTTGTTGTTGTTGTTTGTAGATTATAGTCACACGACACTTTCGCATGTAGGTGACTACTGGACCGATTTATACTGACACCAGCGGGCCAGTTGTTGGTAAAGGGGAAAATAATATGATCACACGTTGACCAATCCGGGATTCGAACCAGCGACCTTTCGGTTACTAGCAAGACGCTCTTACCAACTGAGCTACCCGGCCCCTCACTGGACATCCAGTATTGGGCCAAGTACTCCATATCTCGGACAAACCACTAGCTTTTCTCCTAGCACTAGTTTTGTTAGTAGCAAGCAGCATTCCTTTCTTGTGCTGTTTTATCTTTGTTTCCATACGGACTTTTCAATTTTATGATCGTCAATACAATACAATACAATACAATACGACCTGATTTGTCTCACACGGAGCAACTGCAATGGCGGCAGCACATAAGCATTTACACATTTAACATGTACAAGAAAAAACTGCATTTCACAACATGTCAGTGTATTTGGTGGTTCCTTATTAGTTCGTTCTTCTTAAACATTAATGTTCATTTCTGAAGACGAGTAAATTTTGCTGATCTTGAAATGACTTGCTCTAATTGTCTTTCACGTCGTGACCGTTTTCTTGTAGCAATTTGATCAAGATAACTGCAGCGGGCTATTTGTGCTGACATTCATTTTGTCAACGTTGTTTCTCACGTTTGTTTTGATAATTAGTGTGTTTGCTTTAAGGCCAGAACAGGTTCATCTCCAAGTTCAGACACGCGAACAATGCAGTAGCACTCCAATGTTATCATTAGCTTTTTCAAACATGGTTTCTGTTGGTTTTCATTGAAACATTTTTGTCTACTTTCAAAGGGGTCAACTAGGGGTCACCTATGTTCCCACAACTCTTAGTCTATGTTGACTCAGGTCTATGCCCACCCAAACATATGTTGTCTTTGTTTTGTTTTCCAACAGCTGTGGTCTATGCGCCACATTATTCTATCGTACTAGAGCCACTGTTAGCTTTTAAGTTTTTAACCAACCAACCAAGGACCGAACACAATGATAATAGTGACGTAAATACTGCCATTAGTGGTACATAGTATAGTATATCATATACTCCAGTAGGTGCATCAAGAAAATACATGTTGAGGATCAAAGATCTTGTAAAACAATTAATCGAAGGAAGTTTGAATCGGAAAACTAAGACCTAGTGGAACATAAACCTCGGGCAGATAGACATACTCCCATTGTAATTGAAAGATAAATGTCCTGTTGCAAACCATTGTTCCAAGCCTCGAATCTTCTTCTTCCTCTCCAGCATTTCTTTTGGTAAAATTGCTTGTGAAACAGAGAATAAATCTGTTTTAGCTATTAGATGCGTATTTCTGTGTCACCAGTTATTTTTCGAAAACTGCTAGCAAGGCAAGGCAAATTTATTCCAGAAAAAAAACATTAAGGGCAAATGGACATCGTTTAAATGATATACACACACATGCAAAATAATTAATTACATAACATTTTACTTTTTTTAAAATTAAAACTATTTATGTACACAAAGGGATTGCAGAAGGGTGGGGAGGGGAGCGATGGAGAGGGGAAAAGAAGAAAAAAGAAATTTATTGGGGATAGCAACTAGGAATAATAACTAACAATACAAATCAATCTAAACACATCAATGACAAACTACTGAAATTGTTTTTGTTACACACAACCTGTAAATATCAGAACTAGATTAATTTTTGACATGGGATAACAACGTTACAATTGTTTAATACTTAATTTTTTTACATGGGATAACAACGTCACAATTGTTTAATAAATAATGTCATTAGCCTTACAAGCTTTAATAATACTGACTTTTTATTAGATGACAATAATTCTTGAAATTTGATGGCATTGGGTATCTATAAAAAATATGATTTTAATAATTCTCTTCTCGAGTTACAAAAATGTGAACACAAAAATAAATAATGAAACTCGTCACCAAGATCGCCAATATTACATTTTTGACATACACGTTCGTGTCTATGAATGTTAAAATATCTGCCTTTCTGCACTGGCATTCTGTGGTTAAGTGTCCTAAACTTTAGAACAGATATTGCAAGATTTGTTGGTAGAACATGCACATATTTTTCAAATTCAAAATGTAGCTTAAACATTCGATAATTATAGTAAAATTCATTATTGTTTATTTCCTTGAACCAGCCTTGAGTAAACTGATCACGTAGGGGTTGTTTATTTGTACATTTAAAAACTGAAGCAGAAGGCAAAATATTAGATAGCCCCTGATTTAACCGAAGATTGTAAAGTCCTCGATTATTTAACTCTTTCCGTACAGAATCGAGGAATGAAGATTTATAACCTTTATGCAAATCAAGATAAAACAAAAAAGTGTACATAACGCTGGACAATTTGTTACTGTTATCAGAGTGGACAAGCTTATACCAAAAATTTAACTTTCTTTGCTTTGCCTGCAACTCCAGACGAACCTGCCCAAATTCACCAAAAATCATTTGAGAAGGTGTAGACTTACCTAGCTTTAAAATTAGTTTATAAAAACGCAGTTGCAGTTTAGTGGCAAGGTCACTCATTTGAGGCACCAAATCTCTGAGCCATATAACAAAATAGGAACAATAGTTTTCTCAAACAGATCAATTTGAATTTCTAATAATAACATAAGCTTTCTAATTTTTCTTAAAAGATAAAACATAGCTTTAGAGGCACGATCATATAAATTTGTCGGGGCTGGTTTAAAGCAACCATTATAGTTAAATTTAATTCCAAGATACTGAAAATCATATACCACATCTAATTTAACACCATTGTAAAATACATTAGGTAGATTTCTGACTTTGCCTTTTGAAAAAAACAACGACTTTAGTTTTAGCAGCGTTGACTTTTAATTTGTATTTAGTGCAATATTGATGCATAGCATCTAAAGAAGACTGTAATTCAGCAGAAGATTCACAAAAAATTACAGTGTCATCGGCATATAGCAAAATAAACATTTTATACAGAGCCTCAATATAGTCATCATCGAGAAAAATAGCCGATGGCTGCAAGCTTAACAATTCTTAGACCAATTAGTTTTTCACCAAGGAAACTTTTTAAATCATTCAAAAACACAGCAAACAATAACGGAGACAGATTTTTACCTTGCCTTGCCTTGCCTTGTATCATTCCTATTACCGAAACAGAGCGATTGTATTAAGGTTTTTAGGTTAAATTTCTAAATGGCTGATGTTACCGGAAAAGCTAATTGTCTCCTGTCTTGTTTGTTTATTGTTTATTTAATTTAGCCTCTTTCGTTCTGCTTTATTGTTTTGTTAACGTGTTTTTCCTGAAGAGGAGAAGGTCTCTGTGTTAGCGTGCGAGGTCAACCCCTAATTTGTGGCTGTCGTGGTGAAAGAGTTAAATGTCAAGTGACCCTAGGTCAGGCTGTGACCGTGGCCAAGGGCAGGTGTTTGCATTTCACATTACATCAAGTTGATGTGGGTGCTGCAGCTGGGTGTAGGACTAATTAAATGTGTGTGTGTGTGTGTGTGAGAGAGAGAGAGAGAGAGAGAGAGAGAGAGAGAGAGAGAGAGAGAGAGAGAGAGAGAGATTGTTTCCTGTTTCCAACGAGGTCTGCTTGACTTCGTCCGACAATCCTTATTTTTAAATGAACTTGTTCATGCCTGAGTATGAGATACCTCCTATAATTATAAAGCTGGCCAAACGCCGTATAAGAATTTTGATATCAGAAATCACAATTATTTTATCAGGTATCGGTGTGGGCTCTATCCATCTTAATGGTCGCCAGTTCCTGGAATGCCAGACTTACGTTTATTACCTGTGTGGCCTACATGATTTATCCTAGACATCTTGCCGATGCCAGGAATGCGATGTATGTTGACGAGGCACGTTGATGAAATTGCCAAGGCAGCCAATGATGGAATAGAGAGCCAAGACCCGTTGAGCGACATCGACAACAACAATAAATAAGACGCGTCATCCCACTGTTCTTTACTGTACAGATTGCCTCTGTCTGCCACTGGCCCACCAACCACGTTTGGCTCATTGCAAGATGGAACGTCCAACGCTTCATTGTTTGATTGGAGGGTGAGGGTGGGATAAGATAATGTATTGTGGGGCGAGGGTGGGGGGGGATGGTTATTCCACGTGTTGTTTTTTCTCCTTTGTTCTCCTTCATTTAGAGATAAACGTTTCCTCTGACTCCGCTCACGTTTCCATTTCTAATTTGGCAGTATTGAAGCCAGTGCTGATTGCTTGTGTCATCATCACTGATCAACTGTGACATAAACTGAACCCATCGTGCTCAGCTAAATGGGAGTAACATTTCTTTAGCATAATAATAATAATAATAATAATAATAATAATAATAATAATAATAATAATAATAATAATAATAATAATAATAATAATAATATATTTAAGCGCACATTATCCCACATTGAACAGCAAGTAACTTTCTGGGGCACAAAGTCAAGGATAACGTCTTTCGTCATTTACACGTCATACTATTGCACATACCATTGCACATGCTATTGTGGTTAATATCTGCACGTGAGTTCAGTGATAACACTGATTGGTTGTTGCTGATCACGTGAATAAACAGGTAAATATATAAACAAAACATGCGGGGGACATATATATGAGAACCGTGCATACCTCAGCGCAGCGCTAACGACAGCGACAATCAGTCAGGTACGTCACCCCCGTTGGTGTGCCGGGGTGTTACGTTGAAACGCGAACGAAAGTATGTCGGAAACGCGCACGATAGATCTAATCGTTTCGTTTTGCAAAGTATTCAATAATGGAGTTTATTTACCTTTGATTTGAGTTTGCATTGTTGTTAGGAGAGGCTTTGTATAACGTTGATGATTTGCGTTAGTCGATATTACTGGAGAATTTTCTGGATCTGCGTGTTTACTCTCGATAGAAATTTCCCGATACATGTCGAAGCAAGAGGACGTTCCGGAATATGTATGACGTAAGACAGTAATGACGAAGTTAGAAGCGATTGGTTAAATTGCGTCATACGAGATTGATCCAGGTTATTCGGGAGTATCAAGAGACTATTTAAGTGCCGCGCTGTTTCAAAAAAAGAGGAGAGTGAAGTTGTTGATAGTAAGTTGGAAAGTAAATTTGAGAGTGGAAAGTTGTTGAGTTGAGTTGAGAATTGTATGCAGTTGTTGATGTGTGCTGAATAAAAGTGGAAAACTTCATACGTCGACTTTGTGACTTGTATGCTGATTGAGCAGGCTGTGTGGATAAACGAATCTGAGTTACACCTTATCAGGACTTCAGCATCGGGGCTGAATCAAATACTGATAAAGAAAAACACCATCATCGATCGGAGTGTAACACGGGGGTTTCAGTATAAATAGTATCCCCACTTTCTGGAAATTTAGTGCTTTAAATTCCCACTGTCGCTTTCTTTCTCATTTGCTCTTTCTCATTCCTGCTGTTCTATCAATCTGCTATACTATCTCCTTCTTTGCTAGACCAGTCACCTACCTTTTTCTTGAAAAATCTTCCGGGACAAGACTCCTTATTTGTGTGTGAGGTCTGTTGGATCAGCTTGGGATTATTGGACGCTTTCTGGCAGGTGGTCACGAGGGCTTCCTATGATGTTATTATTTAGCAATGTAGGCATTTTATATATATATATATGTGTTTTGTTGATAATTTATAATGATGTTTGTATTCTATTTTGATTTTGTAAACGGGGGTTCGATAAATTAGAGTACAGCCTCAGCGTCCCCTGCGTAGGATGTCTTTGTTGTAAAGTGACTGGCTGGTGGAGAGCTTTCAGTTTTACCACTAGGGTTGTTTCGGCAGATCTTTTATGCAGATCGGGGGTTGTCCGGTCCTGATTTGGCTCGGAAGAGTCCGCTGGACCAAAAGTAATAATCCTATCAGGTACGCCATCCGTTGCTGATGCCATGTACACATTATTTTGGCCTCTATTTACTAATGTAGCACATCAGCAGCGCTCTAATCATTCCAAGTGTAGTCTGCTGTTCTTTCTCGTCTTACAAATTCCACAACAAGGATGTGGACCCTTCACCCCCAACACTTCCAAAAATAAGAAAATGGAAAAAAATGGAAAAGATAACAGAAAAGATAGAAGCGTTGAAGCGGTGCAAATTGTATGTACTAATATATTAGCGCACCTCCCCCCCCCACCCTTAATCTCCACCCCACCCCCACCCCCAGCAACACTCTGATGGATAAAATAAAAGGAGAGAGACGGAGGAGGGCAGGTATTCTTTCTATCTGTCTGTTTGAATTTCCAAATTATATTCGGAAACATTTTAAAATAGAACGAGCCAAATGTATGTCGGTCGGTCCTTTGCGTGGCATATCTCAAGAACCAATGGACAGATTTTGTTCAAAACACGTAAGAACATTACCTGAGGTTAGTGCTCAGCCTCCCGTGCCGTCGTAGTTGAGCGTCCTTAAAGGTCAAGGTCGCTTGGGTGAGTAGTCGACTTCAATGCAGTTATCCCCCACAAGGGGGCGCTCGCTACATAAGGTCCAACTTTTACAGGACTTTCTCCCGTCCAAACGTGGCACGAACTAGTATTTATGGTTTGTTGATTCCTTTCGCATGCATTACTTTCACATAGATTTGCGCGTTCCTGTCTATTTCCGGCAAAAAATGAGATGCCTGTTCAACTTTGACACTAGAATTGTATTCTTCCAAGTTATATGGTGTTGATATTGACACAGGACAAAAGAATGTTGGAACATATACAGCACTACATGTATCTCTGTGTGGGGGGGAGTGTGTGTGTGTGTGTGTGTGTGTGTGGGGGTGTGTGTGTGTGTGTGTGTGTGTGGACTTGTTTACATGGCGTTATTTGGAAAAAACTGGTGAACATCTACATACATTGCTTTGACAGCCCTCGTTGTTTTGACATCAAACCAATGATCCTTTGGCTTAAGGCCGTGTTAGGGTTAGGGTTTTGGTAAGCGTTACAACACTTAAAAGTACTTAAACAAAAGGGACAAAATATGACCCATTGTTAACACAACGTATGTGGCGTGTCAGGAAAGTCATAATAACGCCGTGAAAACAAGTTTGTGTGTGTGTGTGTGTGGGTGTGTGTGTGTGTGTGTGTGTGTGTGTGTGTGTGTTTGTTTGTTTGTTTGTTCTTTTGTGCCTTTTTGTCACTCTTTGCTTGTTGGCAGAAAAAAGGGCAGCTCGCAGATAAATCAGTGACAGTGGAATAAGCTGTAGAGTCCGCTTACAGAAGCACGGCGCTTTGAGAAGAGCTGTAATCGTCCAGGGAGGGATAGCATTTTAACACCTACAGGCTGCAACATTGCTTTTCTACATATTTACAGGCATTGTCAAGTCTCCTATGGCAGTTCACTGGAGTTGGGTTGCACGCAAGTGAAGTTATTATTGGTCATTGATAACATGCATCATCAGAAAATGAACAGTAGCGTACTTATTTTTAGGGCTATTGGTAAATATTGAGGCATCCAAAGTAGCAAATCAGCTTAATGATCGTGCCACAAGTATTGGACAGCTAGGAAAGCACCTCCCAAGTGTATTGTTTGTAAAGTGGTTGGTGGATAACTTGATGCTTTGTTTGCCTGTATAACTGAATGGTTGATAGACCTGTATCGTATGCACGTAGTGTCAAGCTCTACATGATGTGCAGTGGAGGAGATGGCCACAGATCCTTCTGTCGTCTCCTGTGTCTGAAGATATTTTCTCCTGCAGGTGATGTTATGTTGTGCAGTCAGACGTATAAAATGTGTTTTGTTTGCATGCGTGCTGATATTAAGAGAGTAAGAGAGAAGTAGATTGTGCATGCTGACGATGCCTGATCTATGTTGTGTCTTGGGCCTTAATTCATTCTGTCGCTCTTTGCTCTTTTTCTATTTTGCTGACCTGTGCCTTAACCATTTCTATGTCAGAGGTGCCAAGACAAGTTTGATGCACGATGAGAGTCATTTGGAATGGACCCTGGGGCACCAAACTGGCCATTATTTTATTCAGGGACACGAGTCCACATCGTGCTTTGGCACAGGCAGTTTGTTGATTTGCTGTCCTCTGTGGCACATCTCAGCATCAGCACCTCTTGTGATACACACCATCAAGAGGGTTAAGGTGTGCACATCTCTTCATTCTCATCGCAGTGAGCACCGATCTGGGCTGTGGCCAATGACCCGATGTTGAATAAGCCGTTTGCAAGTGTTCCTATTACGAAATGAGAGACGTGCGTGCCAGTTCTGTGTGGCCATAAGCTCTCAACCCTTTGTGGACAATGACCTGTGGATTGGGAAACTATTTGTAATGTTTGGTGTGGAGGTCGTAGATCTGCGTTGCGAGAAATAAATATATGGCGTGATAACCACACCAAGCAAGCTGTGGCACTTGGTCACCTTGAAACACTGTTATTACATGTCTGGGGAAGGACAAAACCAGTCTTCTTCTGCTTGTTGTTGTCGTTGTGGTGGTGGTAGTTCTTTTTCTTCTTCTTCTGTTCATTCTCCTCCTTTTCTTGCTTTTCTAAAGTTTCTTTCCTTCTTTCTATCTTTCTCTATTTCGTTCTTTCTTTTATTTTGGCCTATTTCGTCCTTTAATTGTTATTGTTTTTCTTTGTCACTCACTTCATTTCTTTCTTCCTCCTCATCCAGCTCCTCCCCTTAGTTCCCAGGCAATTTATTTTCAAACTGATACCCTTTTTCCCAAGAAAAAAGACGAGAGAGAGAGAGAGGAGGAGGATGAGGAGGAGGAATATTGAGACTGAAGTGCACCGGGAGATGGAAAAGAAGACGAAAACTTGAAAATGCCTTCGCTATTGGAAGATCTGAAATCATAATTAATATATTTTTTACGCGACCTAATTTGTGGAAGCGGACAATGGTTTTATTACCTTTGACAACGTTGCCTTTAACAGATCCAATGCAAGGTGCATTAAACGCACGCTACACGCAATATCTATGTTCTGCTTACCCGTCCCAGGAGACGAGTGCTCCGGTGCATGCAAACAGGGAAGCGCTCATTTAGCATAAATTGCCCCAGGATCACACATGTCGGCGTCACAGACCTTGTTCACATTCATAGTGAGTGTTGCCCCAACGGGAAATGACAAGATTAAGCCAAAACAAAACTTCTTTCCAAAGTACGGTTTTCATACAAATTCATCCGTTTATGTGCCTGTTGATAGCGTTGTGAAAGCTCAGTGGGGTTTGAGCACCGCTGCCCCATGACATTATCTTTAATGTGACAACCATGCAATGTCCTAAATACGCTGATTGTCAGCAACACTAGACAAGCATTGTCAGCAACACTAGACAAGCATTGTCAGCAACACTAGACAAGCATCCTTGTTGATTGTCAGCAACACTAGACAAGCATCCTTGTGGATTGTAAGCAACACTAGACAAGCATCCTTGCTGATTGTCAGCAGCAACACTAGACAAGCATCCTTGTTATCCTGGCCTTGTAAAAAAAAAAAAGATCCGTTACAAAGAACAGTATGGGGTTTATGTGATGAACGCATCCTGTTCGGGGTGTAGCTAAGGGGTTTATGTGATGAAGACGTTCTATTCGACCGTAGCTTCCAGAAAGGTCTGGTTATAGCTAAGCGATTCTTCTAACCTAAAGTACGTTCTATGACGTAAAACAGTGCATAGCTCCGGTGACGAGTTTTATTTTGATTGGGTGTTATTGCGTCATGCTGGAATGTTCGAACATTTTCTCGATTGCAGAAAGGCTACATAAGTAATGCACTGTCTGCTTGTAGGAGTGATTTATGATGAATGTTGATGATGATTATTGGCGTGATTTTGGGAAAGCGATCTTGTATGCAGTTGTTGATGAAGAGGTTGCTTGTTACTTATTGTTATTTTGGCTGATGGTCAGCAGCCTTTGTCCATGCTAAAAGGCTGTGAGACGCCGGCATGTCTTAATTCTGGGCCAGTTCAATGTAGACTACCTATCCCTTATATGGTCAGCTCAAGTTAGGAGGCTCCAGTTCCAATAACTGTCCAATCCTCTGCTTAGTGTTCAACTTTACAGTGGCAACAGAAAGAACTTTTGGAGGGTTTCCGAACGTATGCATAAGTGTGTTTATGAGAGAGAGAGAGAGAGAGAGAGAGAGAGAGAATGAATCTGTGTGCATGGTGCATGTGTATGTGTGTGATTTATGTGTTAACCCTCTAACGCCCTCCTTGCCCCCCCCTCCCCCCCCAACACACACACTTCCCTGACCATCATTATCCCCTCATCTGGCCTATAATTGAATTGAGACATGATAGCGGCATCATAAGGACATGCTCTTGAATTTCCCTAATGGACGCGTATCATTGTCAATACATCTACTCTTTCTGGGGGGTGTTTTTTTTTTTTAATAAATATTTTAAAGTATTTGTAAGTTTTATCTGTAATTCTCGCTTTCTTGTGCTCGCTTTTCTTCGTGTTCTTCTTCTATCTTCTTTTATTTTGTATCTTCTTTTCTCTTGTGCTTCTTCTTCTTCCTTCTCCTATCTTCTATCTTCCTTTATCTTCTTTTATCATCATCACCTTCTTCTTCGTTCATACTCCTTTCTCTCTTTCCTTTATTGTTTCTCTTTCTTGTTTATTTGTCTTTCTTTCATGCCTTGAACGTATCATAGTCCTAAGTCTAGTCTTTTGTTTGTTTAAATGTCCAAACTTATTTGGAAATACCTTGAAACAGTCGGCAATCAGAACCAGCCAAGTGTCGGTCGGTCTGTCTTTTAGGAATTTTAAACCATTTGAACCCTTTCTATCTATGATACATCGGGACGCTATCTATGATACATAGGGACGCTATTTACAGCCTTGCTAACGAGGGTCCATGTTCAACGTGTAATGCCTGCCCTGCGGGTTTGGTAAACATGTACTTCAAATCATGGTCCGTCCTTCACTAACAGTCCGATTGTCGATGAGTAGGCCAGTAAGTAGGCCAGTCGCTCCCAAAATCAATTTTTTTTTGTTTAATACACGCCCGTTGCGTGATCTCAAAACTAACTGACTGAAAATTAGTACCGTTTACTTTGCGGATACCTTGACTATTGCTACGTGTAAGCATGTTGTATCATTCCTATTTGTACTGCTACATGTAAGCATGTTGTATCAGTCCTCTTTGTACTGCTACATGTAAGCATGTTGTATCAGTCCTATTTGTACTGCTACATGTAAGCATGTTGTATCATTCCTATTTGTACTTCCTCAGTATCATTTTCTAAACGCCCGTTTTGGGCGGTCTGTAAACATTGGCTGTTGACTTGGCTAATGTTGGTTTGCAGACAGTTGAGATGGCGGCCTGTCGTTCCGTGTTTTTCCTTTGGCTTGGTTAGGGTCAAGCCCAGCCACAACACCTCTCAACAAACTGAAAACTTTTGAAAACAAAAATGTTGATTTTTGGGCTATGTGTGTGAGTGTCTGGAAATGCATTTGAATGGCTTGCCATCTTGTTTCTTTTTTGTTTTGTACAGAGTATCGTTTTGAAGATCGTAAGAGGTTTTTCCTTGCTGTATTATTAGAGGTATTGAATGGAAACGGGTGTACAAAGACTATCATTATTTCCTCATCTGTTTCATGTTTTGGACACTGTAAAGGGCCCCAAGGTCACGCTTTTCAGTCCACATCTCCCCTTTACATGCACACTGAGCTTGGCCGCACCGAAAGAAAAAAAAAGAATAAGGATTAAAAAAAAAAACTTTTTCAGGATTACGGTTTTGATATAAATTGAAAAATGTATTTGAATGTTCAGGTTTTGTTGTTAGCTGGATGTAGAGCTTGAGAGACTGGTTGCGTGAAGGATTGCTGTATTTAGATGTTACTGTTCATATTTTATTCTATACTGACCCTGTCGTTTGAATGTTATTGTCTATGTAAGCTTTGAAAAAATAATTCTTTGTGGTTTGTTGATACAATATTCTGATTCTCATGTTATTAAACCGTATTAATGGAACGGGCAGAATTTTAAATTGTTTAGTTCTCTCTCTCTCTCTCTCTCTCTCTCTCTCTCTCTCTCTCTCTCTCTCTATTTTAAATGATGCATGCAAAAGATTGTACCTAAACATTAATATAGACAAGACTAAAGTAATAGTTTTTCGTAAAGGAGGATTTGTAGGGAAATCTGAAAAATGGCATCTCGATTGAAATTATTTAGAGGTAGTCAACGAATATAACTATCTTGGTTTTGTTTTTACCACAAAGATGAGTATTAACAAAGGTGTGAATGCACTAGCAGTGAAGGGCAGGCGGGCTTGTTTTGAATGCGTAAGGAACATTTCAAAGCTAAAAGAAATATCCAGAACATGCTATTTTAAAATATTTGACGCACAAGTACAACCAATCTTGCTCTATGCGTCAGAGATGTGGGGTTTAAACAGGCTACAAAATATAGAGAGGGTGCATACCTTGGCTTGCAAAAAATTTCTCAACTTACCCATAGGAGTACCCAACAAGTTTATTTATGGAGAGACTGGACGCTTCCCACTGTATGTTAACAGTGGTGTAAGGTGCATAAAATATTGGCTAAAGCTTCTAAAATTAAACTCAGAGAGGCTACCCAAGCAAGCATACCAGATGCTAATTAATTTAGATGATAGGGGAAAATTATGCTGGGTAACTAAAGTTTAAAACACCTTATTTTCTCTTGGTCTCGCTTATGCTTGGGCACAACAGAGCGTTGGGTGCGAAAATACTTTTGTTAGCCTAGTGAAACAGAGAATGAAAGATACTTTTATACAAGAATGGGATAGCTCTGTGTTGACAAAAGAAGCTTATAAGAATTATAGAATGTTTAAGGAAATGTATCAGACTGAAGATTATCTTGATTTTATGCATATAAAATGTTTCAGAGATTGTATAATTAAGCTGAGGCTTGGTGTTCTACCTTTGAAGGCCTCATTCTTTAGAGTAATGTTTTACGAAACAGAAGGAAATGCATTGTGTACATACTGCAATGTTAAGGAAAGCGAAGATAATTTTATTTCTGATTGTTCTCTGTATGATGACTTAAGAGCAAAGTATTTGACATTTTCTGTCCAGTCTTATCAACATGTTTTGCAGAGAGGATCAAAATTTTTTATGTGGCGATTAAGCCTTTTCGTTTTTCATGCCCTAAAGTTAAGAACCGATTTTTATGAGAGTATGACATAATAGGATACACCATTATAATGATGACAGAATTATATGCCCATTGAACTTTTACCTACCACGTGACCAACCATTTATTCTATGGGCTGGTGGCCCGAAGAAGTTTGTGTTTGTAATGTGTAATTATGCTTTTTGGAAAAGTAAACGGACGATGTCCAAACGTCTCTCTCTCTCTCTCTCTCTCTCTCTCTCTCTCTCTCTCTCTCTCTCTCTCTCCCCAAACGTCTCTCTCTCTCTCTCTCTCTCTCTCTCTCTCTCTCTCTCTCTCTCTCTCTCTCTCTCTCTCTCTCTCTCTCTCTCTCTCTCTCTCTCTCTCTCTCTCTCTCTCTCTCTCTCTCTCTCTCTCTCATTTATTTCTGCGTTTCTTTCTTGACGAAGTATCTTTTTATTTTTCATGGGTCGTGATTGTTTGTTTTGTTTGTGAGCGCCATTGCAAGTTGTGCGGACTGGAAACGGGAGATGGGGGTAGGGCACTGATGGACATTAATTATTCCTCCGTTTCATAGTGTTGTCCCTTTAATCTAGACCTTGGGGTTTTGCTGGCTACTTGTATTGTTCAATGGCTCTTATTACACGTGTTCTCCATTTTGCGTGTGCAAGGCGTTTCTGCTGGATGAATTTTGTAGCGCACTCTTTGTTATTTTATTTTCATTTTCTTCCATTTCCTTTGCTTTTTCATGATCATTACCTTGTTTTACATTATTCTTTTTCTTGACTTTTCAACCCCTCTGTTTCACCCCCAGCCCACCCTTTCCCACATCATCCTTTGATCTTTATTCCGCTGTTCCTAATTTTATTCATTATTTTTCTTCTCTCGGGTTAATATTATTGTTCACTTTGTCCATTCTCCCCTTCCCCATTCTCATCTCTCTCCTTCTCTTCCTCCTCCTCCTTCTTTTTGGTCTGCTGCTCCTCCTGCGTGGGTGACAAATAAATCCAAATTCCGCCCTCACCACCTTACCGCCAACCCAAATAACAGATTTTTAGCTGTTTTCAGCTAGTTTCAACCATATATTTGGGTTTGTCTTGTCTTGATAATTGTAAATAATAATAATAATCATCATCATCATCATCATCATCATCATCATCATCATCATCATCATCATCATCATCATCATCATCATCATCATCATCATCATCATCAATTTTTGTATAGCACGATTCCGCACATAGTGAGCTCAATGCGCTCGTAAATGACATATTGCTGGGTAAACGGCCTGTATAGACAGATGGGTGGCAGACACACAGCTTAGCCTGTCTCAGTTAACTTCATGGAATTTACAACTCAACCGCCAAACATTATTAGCAGGTTTACAACAAAACATGCCGGGCTTTGTTAACGATCATTAAGGTTGGGCAGAGGAACTAGATTTTTCAAGTTTTAAACCTCTCTCTGTGTGTGTGTGTGGGGGTGGGTGGGTGGGTGGGTGTGTGTGTGTGTGGGTGTGTGTGTTTGTGTGTAAAAGTATGGAATGTAATGTGTGCCTGGTTATAATAAATGAACGCAAGTATGTCTGACTCCTAAATAAAAAAATAAAGTGTGCATATTAGAATCTGTTAACTACCACAATCACAAATTCACAGATTCTCACTAAGGGGGGCAAACACCAACACAAATTTAAATTGCACGCTCTCATTACTTTATGTAAATAAACAAAGATTAAATCATATTGGTGGCGTTCATTCAAAATACGAAAAATTAATCGACTATAGGATTGTGTCCCTTGGTGTCGTTGTTGTGATCCGAGTTAATGATAATATCCCTTTGCCTACCTGTGGCAACTCCACGACGTAGTACAGCTATCACCAGTGCAGACAGACAGCACGAGTACTCCACGACGTAGTACAGCTATCATGACGTAGTACAGCTATCATGACGTAGTACAGCTATCATGACGTAGTACAGCTATCACGACGTAGTACAGCTATCACGACGTAGTACAGCTATCACCAGTGCAGACAGACAGCACGAGTACTCCACGACGTAGTACAGCTATCACCAGTGCAGACAGACAGCACGAGTACTCGTCTGTTTAACGTACATGAGCGTATCCTTCCTCCGAAGATAGCTGAAGGTCACAGAAGATGAACAGCTTGGGCGAACATTACTGGCAGCGATCTTCGTATGAACCCAGTAACCTGATGATGCCGACGCCTTCTTTGTCATTCTAACCACAGTCCCCCTTGTCAGGTAATGATCAGCTCGCCCCTCGGGGTTCTTGGAGCTGTACAGCTCTCCCTCCGTATGAAGCTAGAAACAATATACAGGGTGTTCCAAAAGTCTTGGGCACATTTGAAGTCCCCATATCTCAATTACTATGAATGGTAGTAAGATAAAAGTTGTACCATTTTAAAGCTAATTACATTAAGTTTTTTGTAAAGCTGTTGATTTTTTTATTTCTTTTCAGACCCATTAATGGCGTTCACTCAACCAGAAAATGCTGGGACGCGTTTGGCAAGAATTTGACTATCGGCTTGATGTGTGTCGTGTAACCAATGATGCTCACATTAAACATCTTTGAACATTCCATGTAAAAATTGAGATTACAAGCTTTCTGAATTTACCAGATGTGTTTTTATATCCTTAATAGTTTCGGAAATATTCAATGTCAAAATGTGCCCAAGACTTTTGGAACACCGTGTATATATAATTGTCAGCAATGCGATTATTTCAATTATATTGTTTTTTCTTCATTTTATCCTTGCAATTGTCCCGTCGCTTCTTTACTGCTTTCAGAGTCCGTCTGTTATTGTCTGTTTGTCTGTCTGCACTACCTCACGCCATGTATCATTGTTATTTCATCACTGAAAATTACTATCAACATTCACCTTTCATTCATCCTACAGTACCTACATCTACATATTTATAGCCTCAGGTAAATAATAACATTATCTGCAACTACATATTTATAGCCACAGTTAGTTAATAACATTATCTATAACTACATATTTATAGCGTCAGGTAAATAATAACATTATCTGCAACTACATATTTATAGCCTTAGGTAATTAATAACATTATCTATAACTACATATTTATAGCCACAGGTAATTAATAACATTATAACTACATATTTATAGCCACAGTTAATTAATAACATTATCTACAACTACATATTTATAGCCTCAGGTAAATAATAACATTATCTGCAACTACATATTTATAGCCTCAGGTAATTAATAACATTATCTATAACTACATATTTATAGCCACAGGTAATTAATAACATTATAACTACATATTTATAGCCACAGGTAATTAATAGCATTATCTATAACTACATATTTATAGCCACAGGTAATTAATAACATTATCTATAACTACATATTTATAGCCACAGGTAATTAATAACATTATCTTTAACTACATATTTATAGCCACGGGTAATTAACAACATTATTACATCAATTTAAAAAAAACAATGACCCTATATTATCTTAGTGGATAACAGCAACTTTCAACACAGCACAATCTTCGTTCCAATACATAACATTCGTTTCCAACATTTACAACCATGAAAAACATTATTATAAATACTTAATACCTGTGATCTTACAGCAATATAAGTTTCCATCGAACCTTTAACTTCATTGATAAGGTCTCAAGTTGTCAACGTCTTCTACCACTTTGACCTTCCAACCTTTTTACTGTAGTTTACTCACCTGATTTGATCGACAAATCCTTTTACCTTCAAATACATACATG
This sequence comes from Oncomelania hupensis, assembly GCA_036898135.1. Classification (NCBI taxonomy): domain Eukaryota; kingdom Metazoa; phylum Mollusca; class Gastropoda; order Littorinimorpha; family Pomatiopsidae; genus Oncomelania; species Oncomelania hupensis. Next base: position 89,802,198 of record CM072514.1, on the reverse strand, counting down.
GAGAGAGCTAATCTATTCCGGTCTTCCGGTCTCAAATTACATCATATTTTTCCTTTTTTAAATTTTATTTTTATTTTTTACCAATCAACATTTAGTAGTCATAGCGCGTGTGTGTGTGTGTTTGAGAGTTAGAGAGAGAGAGAGAGAGAGAGAGAGAGAGACAGACAGACAGACAGACAGAGAGACATACAGAGAAGTAAAGAAAAAGCAAGACGAGGGAGGGAGAGAGAGTCGGGTTTGGGCATACCATCTAAAATTCAAGACTGAAGTTTGATGGTCCGAGAGACACAGTGATGAACCAACAGAATAATTACTCGATATTTCAAAGGGAAATGTACTCATTTTCTTCAACTAAGGAGCAACGACCAGCGGAGACAGGGTTTAATTGAGCCCAGTCGTACTTCCACTCATCTGTAACACATGGCGATGAGTTTTACCACAGAGTTTGGGTTTATCCTTTCAGATCACATCATATTTCATTGGATTTACAATCCTAGTTTAGTACATTAAGGCTGGCATTAAAAACTGGAGAACTCAACGTTACGCCACCTTCCCTTTTCAATACACCATCCCTCCCTTTTCAGTAACATCGGGAAGTGTCTTGCTTTGGGCAATTGGAGTAAATCAACACTTTCTAAACTTTCCTGTCTTTTTCTTTGTCTGTCTGCCTGTCTCTATCTCCTTCCTCTCCCCTCTCTGTCGTGCGTGTTTGCCAGTTTTGATGTGGGTGAGGTTGGGGTTGGGTTGGAAAGGGATTTCCGGCTTCTGCTAAGGAAATGACAAATTTGTCAAAATGGAAGACCAAACCATGACTAATTGTTCGACGTTCCGGTTTAACAGAAAGAATTATTGCTATTACATGGAGACATTACGCAATGCAGCGTTTTGTGATTGAAGGGTTTGGGGATTGATTTTCTATTATTACCGTTATTTGTAAATGTGTGCCAAATGAGTCCTAAATAGTCCAAAAATTACATTCAAAAAATTGTCCGTCTGTCTGTCCGCCGTTTGTTTGTGCAAAACTTGCAAGTGGGTTAATATCTCAGAACCTATTTCAACTATCACAACCAATCTTAGTAAGATGGTAAATATCCATGAGACCTTATAAATGATTAGTGAATGAATAACTCACTTCAAAGTGACAGGATCGACACATGTTAGTCAGAAATTGACAATTGTTAACAAAAGTTAAATTTTGTCCCAAGTTATTAACATTGAACTTACGATTCTTTGGTGCCTGATAAATATCAATGAGACATATATACTGTGCAAATTTGGTCACATTCACTCCAAGGTCAAGGTCATTGGAGCTTTCCAAAGTCAGTTAGTACATGTACTTTGAAGTGATCTTGACCCTAAACTATGAGAGATATAAAGTCCAAAGTTGTATATAGAGATGATGTATATATATATTCCGTTTTTGCGTTGATCTTGAAGATCAAGATCATTTTAGGCCTTGCAAAAACATTAGTGCAATGGCTGTTTATTTAAACCATAGTATGCAACAACATTGAGTTTTTTAATCATACATGAGCATGAGAGGTCACGTGAAGGTCAAGGTCATCCCTAGGTCAAGTCACTGAAGGTCAAGGATGACTGTTTTTTTGGGCATAATACAACTTTTGCGGTAGTTTATTTGATAGTACATGAGTGTATTTGGAGCCAGAGGTCAAGGTCATCTTAAGGTCAAGAGCATAGAAAGATCAAAGTCGGTATTGCATTTTAATGCCACTGTTTCATTTTTTTTTCTTTTTCTGGGCACTCCTTTTCATATTAAAAATTGCAAGTTCCATAAGGAGGATGTGAGGTTTTGCCCTTCTAGTGTGCTGTGTGATTTTAGTTATGTTAATATGGTAATAATTTTAGTTATGTTATTAAGCCTACGACTGACAGGTCATAGTTGTTAGAAACAATACTGTCTTGTACTTAAAATCCAGTGAGTATATTATTTTATTGTGTTTTTGGTTTGTTTGCTTACAGAAATGTTATGTGATTTTTTTATGCCGCTTATGATGGCAGAATTGCTTACGTAAAACCATGTGAGTGCATTGTTTACGCGCGCGCTATCACTCACACATACACACACGTGCAAACACACACACGTTCGCGCACACACACACACATACACAGACAGACACACACACACTTGAGCACTTCACCTACGCACACATTTCGGCTGAACTAGCTGAGCGGATTTTTTTTCATTTTATTTTGGAACTTCAACATGATCAACAAGTGTATTTAAACAAATTACTTATTTCTCCATTTTTACATGTCAGATTTTTTTTGGATAGTAAACATATATGGAAAGGTATCAGAATGTGTCAAGATACAACTTAAAGCAAGATCTCGCTAACACACATACAGACAGAGAGGGGGAGGAAGGAGTGAGAGAAAAAATCCTTGGTAGAGGGTACATTCTGGTCACCTCTTGCATGGGAGCGGAGCGGATTTGATGGTGTATTTCTGTGTATCTGACATCCAGGGTTCGTTACACATTGTAAATACATAACAACAAAAACAACAACACACACAAAAAAAAAACCAAAAACATCGGAAACAAACTTTTTTTCATGATCGTTTTTAAATATATATATTTTTTGGTGCTTTGTTTCCCTACAGTTGGTGTATGAGGGTCGATTAACATTTTGGAAGAACTACTGCAAATTGCAAGAAATGACTTTCATGTCCTATCCTATCCTATTCTATCCTATATCGTAACTCGAAGGTCGTAGGGGCACCAAAGATGATCGTTTAACCAGCGTACTCCATCTTTCTCTGTCCTCCGCAATCATCATGGCTTCGCTCAGTCTCAAGCCAGTCCATTCTCGAATGTTGTCCTCCCACCTCTTTTTCTGTCTCCCTCTCCTTCTGCCTATTTGCACTGTGCCTTGCAGGATGGTCTTTGCAAGGCCTGATGATCTGGTGACGTGGCCATACCATAGGAGTTTCCGTTTATTCACCACTGTGAGCACGTCATCGTGTTGTCCAATGGCTTGTGTGATGGTCTGTCGGACTTGGGTGATGTGCAGGGTATAGGAAATGCCCAGAAGACTTTATCACCATTACGTCTACATCGTACACAATGTAAGCAAGGAGTTAGGTATGCATACGATGAGCGGATAGTGTACATAGATCGAATACAGAGCGAGGAGAGAGAGAGAGAGAGAGAGAGAGAGAGAGAGAGAGAGAGAGAGAGAGAGAGAGAGAGAGAGAGAGAGAAGATGAGGAAGAAGATGAGCAAAAAGATCAGCTTCTATGGGTAGGAAGTTTAGTTAAGTAGGCAGAAGAAGAAAAAGAAGCACCTAAAAGAGAATACGTGAAGAAACAAGAAATAATGAACAGAATAAGGAACAGACAGTTTAGGAAAAGAATATAAGAAACCAGCTAGCTATAAGGTAAGCTATGCAAAGTATTCCCAGACACTTACACAAATTACTGAAATATCTTAGCTTACATTTTCAGAAGCGTTAAATTTCGTTGGGCTATCCTATCTCGGTTTATATTCTTCTTTTTTTTTTTAACATAAAAAGCTAAAAAGATGACATGGAACGATTGGCCACAATCCAACTATCTGTAAACTAACATTTATCAAAATCTGTTTTGACAATATTGAGGTTCAGCGCCAAAAGTGATTAGAAAATGGTTGACCTAAGCGATCTTGACCTTTTAGAAAGTGCATATATGAATGATACGAAATGCTGACCGGTAGTTTTCTGTATTTGCAACAAAGTAAAAATAATCAAAATCAATCGTCATTTTTGACAAAATGCACAAAAAAGTGCTTTGAATAGACAAGTGATATTTGGACCGGCTGCGCGGCCGACCAACCGACTGACTGGCCAGGGGACTGCCATTGAATGATTTGCTAAGAGCTGAATTATCTGTTTACCAAAAAATCATCGAGATCGGTTCAGTCGTTCTTGAGATATAGAGCAATACCTGTTTAGCAAAGAATGTACCCCCTGCAATGTTGACGTGTGTGATAAAGCAAATACGATGGCAAACGGGGTTTGAACACTAACCCGGTTAATGTTCCTGCGAGGTTTGTTCAAAATCTGTTCAGTGGATATTGAGACGTGGCGAGCGTCGAAAGGAACAACATTTGGCTCTTTCTGATTCCTCCCAATTTGACAGTATTTAGGCCAAAGTCTGAAAATACACCAACAGTTTTGACAGTGAGATAACTAAGTGGTGCGAATCAAGCGAGAGAGGCTGTGGAGACACTGGAGATGTGGTAACTGTAGGGCTGTGGAGACACTGGAGATGTGGTAACTGTAGGGCTGTGGAGACAGTGGAGATGTGGTCACTGTAGGGCTGTGGAGACTGAGAAAGATCAAGCCTGCAATTGCACTTGTCGCCCTGCCTCCAATCACCATGTACCCTGTTGCCCGCTCGTCTGTCTCGCGCAATCACATCTACTTGTTATTCAAACTTGTCATCCTTCCTTTTTAGCCCACGTTTTTTTTCCCTTCTCCTCCTCCTCCTCCTCCTCCTCCTCCTTCTTCTTCTTCTTGCGAATCTTCTTTTATCCTCTCCTGCTCACGGGGTTGGACGCCCACCTTCATTTATAGCCGAGGGCAGTGTGTGAAGTTTTAGCGGCCTCTGCTTGCTGTAGGCATCATGTGCAGGTGGTGGAGTAGGAAGTTTTCGGTTGACTACCGATGCTTAGAGCGCCACCTGGCTACTTTAGTAGAGCGAAGTTGACCATGGTCAAGAACTACTACTCGTGCACTTGAAGGACGTTCTCAGCGACACGTAAGGCGTTTTGCGCTTAAAGGGAGCATGAGTTTGTTTTTTGTTCAAACTTTTGCACTAGATAGTGTCATCATGAAAAGGTCAAGTAATCCACATTATTACTTTTGCAGTAGATAGTGTCATCATGGAAAGGTCCAGTAATCCACATTATTGAGGAGAAAGCTGTCAACAACAACAGCTTAATACAACATTGGGGTCCTTGATATCATCACTGCATGTCTAGCAAAGGACTTCGGGATACTGTCATTACGCGTCACTGAATACCACAGGCATACAACACTCCCGCTTCACAACGCCTTGGGGTATGTTCGTCACGCACCGCTGTGTTAATCTGTTGATAGCCTGCGCCTCTATTGTAATGGAGATCAGCCATTGACTTCTGTAACAGACAATCTGTTGATAGCTTGCGCCTCTATTGTAATGGAGATCAGCCATTTACTTCTGTAACAGACAATCTGTTGATAGCTTGCGCCTCTATTCTAATGGAGATCAGCCATTTACTTCTGTAACAGACAATCTGTTGATAGCTTGCGCCTCTATTCTAATGGAGATCAGCCATTGACTTCTGTAACAGACAATCTGTTGATAGCTTGCGCCTCTATTCTAATGGAGATCAGCCATTGACTTCTGTAACACACAATCTGTTGATAGCCTGCGCCTCTATTGTAATGGAGATCAGCCATTTACTTCTGTAACAGACAATCTGTTGATAGCCTGCGCCTCTATTGTAATGGAGATCAGCCATTTACTTCTGTAACAGACAATCTGTTGATAGCTTGCGCCTCTATTGTAATGGAGATCAACCATTGACTTCTGTAACAGACAATCTGTTGATAGCTTGCGCCTCTGTTGTAATGGAGATCAGCCATTTACTTCTGTAACAGAATCTGTTGATAGCTTGCGCCTCTATTGTAATGGAGATCAGCCATTTACTTCTGTAACAGACAATCTGTTGATAGCTTGCGCCTCTGTTGTAATGGAGATCAGCCATTTACTTCTGTAACAGACAATCTGTTGATAGCTTGCGCCTCTATTGTAATGGAGATCAGCCATTTACTTCTGTAACAGACAATCTGTTGATAGCTTGCGCCTCTGTTGTAATGGAGATCAGCCATTTACTTCTGTAACAGACAATCTGTTGATAGCTAGCGCCTCTATTGTAATGGAGATCAGCCATTTACTTCTGTAACAGACAATCTGTTGATAGCTTGCGCCTCTATTGTAATGGAGATCAGCCATTTACTTCTGTAACAGACAATCTGTTGATAGCTTGCGCCTCTATTGTAATGGAGATCAGCCATTTACTTCTGTAACAGACAATCTGTTGATAGCTTGCGCCTCTATTGTAATGGAGATCAGCCATTTACTTCTGTAACAGACAATCTGTTGATAGTTTGCGCCTCTATTGTAATGGAGATCAGCCATTTACTTCTGTAACAGACAATCTGTTGATAGCCTGCGCCTCTATTGTAATGGAGATCAGCCATTTACGTAACAGACAATCTGTTGATAGCCTGCGCCTCTATTGTAATGGAGATCAGCCATTTACTTCTGTAACAGACAATCTGTTGATAGCCTGCGCCTCTATTGTAATGGAGATCAGCCATTTACGTAACAGACAATCTGTTGATAGCCTGCGCCTCTATTGTAATGGAGATCAGCCATTTACTTCTGTAACAATCTGTTGATAGCCTGCGCCTCTATTGTAATGGAGATCAGCCATTTACTTCTGTAACAATCTGTTGATAGCCTGCGCCTCTATTGTAATGGAGATCAGCCATTTACTTCTGTAACAATCTGTTGATAGCTTGCGCCTCTGTTCTAATGGAGATCAGCCATTTACTTCTGTAACAATCTGTTGATAGCCTGCGCCTCTATTGTAATGGAGATCAGCCATTTACTTCTGTAACAGACAATCTGTTGATCGCTTGCGCCTCTATTGTAATGGAGATCAGCCATTTACTTCTGTAACAGACAATCTGTTGATAGCTAGCGCCTCTATTGTAATGGAGATCAGCCATTTACTTCTGTAACAGACAATCTGTTGATAGCTAGCGCCTCTATTGTAATGGAGATCAGCCATTTACTTCTGTAACAGACAATCTGTTGATAGCTAGCGCCTCTATTGTAATGGAGATCAGCCATTTACTTCTGTAACAGACAATCTGTTGATAGCTAGCGCCTCTATTGTAATGGAGATCAGCCATTTACTTCTGTAACAGACAATCTGTTGATAGCTAGCGCCTCTATTCTAATGGAGATCAGCCATTTACTTCTGTAACAGACAATCTGTTGATAGCTAGCGCCTCTATTGTAATGGAGATCAGCCATTTACTTCTGTAACAGACAATCTGTTGAACGCTCCGACACAATATTAAGCACACACAAAAATGATGTGTATGGATATATAAGATAATATTCATCTCAAAGCTTGAATTAGACATTTTATATAACATTGTGCGCAGGTTTGATCTCAACATCAAACGCACTTTCACACTTTTGTCTCGTTCTCAGTATTGTGTGTGCCTGCCTACCCTCTATCTCTTTTCTGTGAGTGTGTGTGTATGTTTGTGTGTGTGTACTTGTTTGAAAGGAGGTGTGGGGCATGGATGGTTAAGCATTGGCACTTACTCTTAAGAACTCTCAAGGTTCTTAGACATCCAATTTAGCTTTGAGGTCGAAATTATCACGACGACTGTGGAAACAATGTTTGTTTTCTTGGGTCAACAAAGAATCCTTTGTCCCTGGTCACGTAGCGCAATGGCCAAAATTGTAGAGCAGGGTTGGTCAGCATTGGTGTTGCTAGTCATTGTTTAAGTAAGGTGAACCTTGACTAACAACACTGTTTTGACTTCTTTCTAAATACTCAGGGCCCGACCTTTTAACCTTTCTTCAGTAATAAATCTGATACCTTAAAAAAGGTTGAGATGAAAGTTCTTCCTGGAAGAAATGTGAGGTTTGTTGTAGTCGGATATTCTTGTATGGACGTCGACATCCTGCTTTAGCAATGTTAATTCAATATGCTTCACTTTCATTTTGATTTCTTACCATTTTCTTTCGATGTGGGTTGCAAGGCGACGACTGTTGTGATATTGTTCTTATCGGTCTTGTCATACTGACACTCACAGACTTTCACAACCTGCTTTCTGCATTCACCATCAGTCCCAAATACACTGTGTTGGTCATGTTGGTCAACTTCCGCCATCAGGAGCCTTAAGTTATTTCTCTTGTTTAACGTAGTAGCTGATGTTTTGTTTTGTGTTTTTTTCTATACCGCGCGCCTTCGGAATTGGGTTTTTCTAACCATCAGATGCAACCTCAAATTTTTCTTGCTTACAGTTTTTTGTTTCCTTTTTTAATTTAAATTATTATTTGGGCAGAGAGTGGGGTAAAAGAGTGTCTTCTCTTCGTCTTCCATTTGTAATTTAGGAGCAGGTTGTTCTCCAATTTTGAGGGCAATTTCTCCCGCAGACGTAAAACATAATGGCTTGGCATCGTATGGAATGGGAAAAGCCAGAGAACTGCTAGCATTCAAAAGTATAAATATATGACAAACCAATGTGCACATACAAGTGAAGGAATGGTAATGCTGACAAAGACAGGAGAAAGCGATACCATGCACATGTTGGAGCTAAACTGTTGGTCAGGCGGACAACACACAACAGACAACATAACTATACTTCCCATCATGTGGAATGCCCTGCAATGTCATGTGTCCCCTTGCTGCGTCCCTGTCTTACGCAACAGAGATACAAAACTACGCTGTCAAGGGTTGGTTTAACCAGTACCCACAAGTGCCATCCTCATCATCATCATCATCGTCATCTTCAACATCATCCTCATGTCATCATCATCATCTTCGTCATCATCATCATCATCATCATCATCATGTCATCTTCATCATCATCATCCTCATCATCCTCATCATCATCATCGATCATCATCATCTTCGTTATCATCATCGCCGACACCACCATCATCATCATCATCATCATCATCGTTTTCTTCTTCTTCTCTGTAATCTGTTTATCATCACCATCATCATCATCATCATCATCATCATCATCATCATCATCATCATCATCATCATCATCATCATTATTATCATCATCTCCTTCTTCTTCTTCTTCTTCTTCTTCTTCTTCTTCTTCTTCTTCTTCGTCGTCGTCGTCGTCGTCGTGTGTCCTCATTGGCGTCCTAACAGTCGTATTAATCGTAGTCGTCGTCATCATCATCTTGTTATTCTTCTTGTTCGTAGTCGTCGTCGTCGTCATCTTCTTCTTCGTCGTCCTCATCGTCGTATGAATCATAGCGTTGGTCGTGATCAGCTTACCTTCTTGTTTATCATTTTATCATACTTATGATCTCCTATTATTGTTCTTCTTCTCTCTTTCTCTTTTATTCCACCTTCTTTGCAATGCATTGTGACCTGCCTCATGTTAAGGTGATGGAGTACGTGGAGGGGACCGGGGTCAGTCAACAAACCAAATCACTTTGGCGGTCACTTCGTCCTTATTTATCATCAGCCTTTGTCAGCCTCACACAATTTCACAGAGAAGATGGGGGGAGGGGGAGGGTGGAGAGATAAATGGGTGAGTGAACATGAGAGAGAGAGAGGGGGGGGGGAGGGGGGGTTGTGTGAAACCTGGTAAGGAGGGAGCTGAGGGTATGTGTGCCATTGTTGAAGTGCTGGGGTCAAAGATATTTTAAGTGGAGAGCGAACTTTTGTATTATTGGGGAGGGTGAGGGGGGGGAGGGTAAGGAGAAAGGGTCGCGAAGTGGGAATTTGGTATCAGGGACGATGGGCGGAATTGTCAGGAGTAAGTGATCGTCAAGACCGATTTGCGTGTAATCAGAACATGGGACAGAATGCAAAAGTGGGGGTGGGGGGGTGGGGGGGAAGAGACGGGGTGGGAGTGAGATAGATATTATCATGGTGGGGTTATTTGTCATCATAAGGCATTCATCATCAACAAGCACTTCACAACTCTTTGGCCGCGAGAGAACGTCCCCAGAGGGGCCATACTTTATGCAGATTTTGAATTAAAAGTTGCTGATTTGAGATCGCCAACTGATTTGTATATTTTTTTTAGCTTCTCTCATCCCCATTTTGAATCCAAAGGGGGGATCAGCTTTACTACAATCATTCTCTAGATATAATTATGCTTTAACTACTTCTTAAATCCCCAAATCGTAAAACAGGTTGAGATCTTGTTCTCTCTATTACCACCACCACCACCACCCACCTCTGTCCCTCCTTCTAGCCCCCTCTTTAAAAAAAAAAACCTTCGCAGTATAGAACTGATTGACAATATTAGCCATGACGCTGTGACCTTTGACTTTTGTTCCAAACTCGTTAGTGTTGAGTTTCATTAGAATGGTTTGACAGTCAGCAAGTGGAGTAAGGGAATGTCTGTGGTATGGGTCAACAGGAATCTCTAGAGGCTCGCCGTGCAATTTATCCACAGCCATTCAGGTCTCCAACTCCAGTGGTCCATAAACCACCCCGATCAAATGTCATACAGGAGGGCGGACAACAGTTAAAAGTGTGTGTCTGATTGGAAGTGACCTCTGATCGATTACTGCTTGAACAACCGAGCCGGGCAGAGTTGGTAACTACTGGTAGAACTTTTGACATGCCAAACGGTTATGGTTAGTTTGGTCCGTTTAGAGGTAGCTTGTAGCTATAGTAGTTTTGAAGGGTTTCATTTTATTGTTGTTGAGGGGGGTGTTCAGATCGGCGCACTTTATGGTAACCGTCAAGCAGTCCTTGGGATGAGAGTATAAACCAAGGTCTAGTCCTTGCACGCACGCATTTCCTCGCATGGACTTTAAAGATCTTGGCGTAATACGAGTGCTGGCTACACAAATACACCCAGCACCACTAGATCCCTTCTCCCAATCTCCGGGCGCCCAGGATTGTGCTCAGTCGTTTGGACGTCAGACTGTGCGCCCAAGGGTTGCAAGTGGGCGCCTCGGGCGGCTGGAGTTAGATCCTGTATCGGCCAGCGCCTTGAGCAGCTTTTATTTCCAGTTTCAGATCCCTTGTGTGGGACTGTGGTTGCTTTGTTGCGTTGAGAGTAGCCTAGGATTAATACGTCTATCAGCAACATTGTGCTTTGTTAGGATTAGATTACTTTGCTATTTGTACCAATCCCAAGGTTAGTTCTAAACCTAAGGACTAGAGGTCTTCAGGTATTTCATTTTACTACTACCGTTAGCCCTAGCAGTGTTTGGTAGATAGTAAGCCAATCAGATTGTGGTCTATAGCCCCACTGCGCGAAAATAATAAGCTTTCTCCTCCAACGAATGGCCCAAACCACGGAATTACTCAATTACACGAGCCTTTATTACGCCATTTAGGAAATGTAAAGTAAGATGAAATGTTGTCATGATGTGTATTCTGATCTTTGGCATTTCCAATTCCTTTGGTATCAGGATCTGACTTCACACACAAACAATTCCAGATAGTTACCAAACAATTCCTGACTTTATTATTACGGTTCTAGATTATGTTAAAACTATTTGCGTCTGGTTTCAATGTGATGGCGCTGTAGTGAGGCTAAGAGGGTCCTTTAGGAGCGAGTGAATTTCTTTAACGATGTCGTGGATCGTTAGGTCCTCTGTGTCCAAGACAAGCTTTAAGCTTTAAAGCTGGTTGCAGTGCAGTATGATGGGCTTGTCTCTCTGTCAACTCTAATAGCTGCACGGCATTACTGTCAATGTATGGAACAGTCGGAGTGTCTGAAGTTCGGCTGCAAGGGTAACTCTCGGACGACATCCAATGAAACAGCAAAATTTTCTCCTGCATCCGGTAACAAGTTATTGTATGACCGTGCGACAAGTCACACGTGGTCTTTGGGCGCTGTTCCAAAAGCTTCTTTGGAGCTTGTTGATGTTGCATAAGAGGCAGCATGCTGCCTAGCCAAAGAGCAATACAACTGAAGGACTTAGGTAGCACCAAAGCTTGTTGGATTGTTTTTATTCACATGCACAAAAAGGTTTCTTCGCACACACACACACACCCCTCTCTCACACACACACACCCCTCACACACGCACACATACACACACACACTACACCCTCCCACCCATTAACGCCAACCCACTTCCCACAAAAAAAGGAAAATCCCTAATTTTGCAAATCTGTGCAAGTTAAGTTATAAAGTTTTTAAAAAATTCTGTCCCTTCGTCTGTCCAACCGCCGTCCTCCCGCCTGTTCTTAACTCTGAAGTGGCTAAGTACTAGAACTTATTTCATGCATCACAACTAAACTTGGTAGGATGATGTATATATCCATGATACCTCGAAAACTATCAGTGAATGAATGACTTTACTTCAAGGTCAAGGTCACAGGGTAAGCAAATGTTCGTAAAAAACAAAGACAATTTCTCACAAAATTTCACTTTTCCCCAAGTTTTTATTTTAAACTTGTGACGCTTTGATGCATGCTAGATATTTACATATTAATGAAACACACATGCCACCTAAATTTGGTCAACCTTGTGTCAGGCCATTAGAGATGAAAAGTCCAAACGTATGTAGAGATAATAGATCTTTCATATATGATTATATTTCATTGTGGCGTTGATCTTGAAGGTCAAAGTCATTTTAGGCCTTACAAAAACATTACAAATTGGTCATCGTACAGTGGAATGGCTCTATATTTGACCCATAATATACATCAGTCTTGGGTTATGTGACCATACATGAACATCAGAGGTCATGTGAATGTCAAGGTCATCCCAAGACCAAGGTCATTGAAGGAAGGTCATTCCAAGGCCACCTTTTTTTTGGCATAAAACAATTTTTGCTGTTGTTTATTTGATCGTACAATAGTGTCCATTTTGGACCCAGAGGTCAAGGTCATGCTTAGGTCAAGATCATCGCAAGATCCAAGTTAGTATTACTTTGCATTTGAGTGCCACCGTTTCAGTTTTTTCGGGCACTCATTTTCATGTAGAATATTGCAAGTTCCATAAGGAGCATGTGAATCATATGGGTTTTGCCCTTTTAGTTGTAAACTTTGGACCTGTTCAAAACGATGACAATTTCGATGTGGACTGAGACTTTATGGGCCGAAAAGGGGGGAGTGTGCAAAATGACAGGGCACCATAACCACATTTAAAAGAGCTGGAATGGGAGGGAGTGGGGATTATTGAAAAGTTGAAAACTAATTTATAAACATGTCACAACAAGTCAGAACACATGGACACAAAGGACGTGTCGTTGGTTTGCCTGCAATAGTCAACAGGCGCTGCCTGACGTGGTCTACGATGGTCAGTGCGGTACGGGGACTACGATGTGGCTTTAGGCAGGACGGATGACCGATGCGGCGACGACTGTTGGGAGATCGCAAAAGGAGATTGGCGATGTTGGGTCTGATGGTTAAGCGTACTTTGGGTCCTGGTCCCTCTAATCTTGTAGGCTTAGGTCACAAGTCGATGCCCGGCCACGTAGCATTATTCATCACTACGGGGAACAAGCTTCTCTTCAAGTTGACTTATGCACTCTCTACTCACTGTGTCCAAGTAACCCCAACAACCTTCTTACAGTCTGATGTCATTCAGACGTCATCGCGGTCATCATCATCATCATCATCATCATCATCATCATCATCATCATCATCATCATCATCATCATCATCATCATCATCATCATCATCATCAACAACAACAATGTTTTCTTCTTCTTCGTCTCCTCCTCCTTTTTCTCCAAACAGTAAACTTTTGATCAGAAGCCTTCAGACTGCTACAGTAACACCCACCCACGCAAACATATGACTGCTAATGCCTTGAGATTTTCAACAATCATGTTTAAGGAAGGCAAATATGCAGCATCGAAGCAGTTACGGTTTTGAAGTTGTGCTAGAAAGTTGCGTCAAGATCTGGTGGAAAGTCCTTGTCATAAGTGTAGCAGGGCGACCTTAAGCTTCTGTCGAGCGCCTAGTTGTGTTGAGGATGCAGTATACTGTGCATCCAGTATGACGGAGCGACGCTTACTGTGTATTCCTGTAGAGTACATAGGCTGTCTGTGGTGCTCTGTAAAGCTCAGTGTGCCTTAAATTAAAGAGTGGTGGATTGCTGACCCTTAACTGTCATGGCGCGCCCATTTGCCCATTATCAATGGCTGATGAGGCATCCGCCTATTTTTTTTCCTTAAAAATACAGATCTCAGAACCTCCGTATGAGGCCCACTGTACATTGCTGTCAGAAAAGAAGCAAGATATAGCTGCACGTGCTTACGCCTGACAGTGAACTCATTACCATCTTTTCCTGTCTCCAAAATGTCAGCCAGTCACATACAGCCGTACAAGAGTCTCTGCTCTCGCCTACTCTCGTCTTTCAAATGCAAATGTTGTTTTTCAATGATCATTAACGGGCAACGTGAAGAGGGACATTGTGCACGTGCACGATGTGGGGTGACCAAAGCGAGGCCAACATTGCACAGTATTGCGCATCAACAACGGCATGCTCAACACTTCAAACAGATGTAACAAATGCAATCAACGTTGACGTTAAACTCTCTCTCTCTCTCTCTCTCTCTCTCTCTCTCTCTCTCTCTCCCGCCCCCTTTTCACACGCTGGACCACTGACGATAGTTGACACAGTATATAATTACCTACACTTGTGGGTCAATATAAATTAGTCTCCTCTCTGAAAATCCTTACCGGGAAGAGAGGGGACTATAAACTGATTTTTTTAAAAAAAAAAGGGTCAGTTGTTGGATGTGATACCTCCATGGTGGGTGGATGTGTGTGAATGTGTTGTTGCAAGACATGTTCTTTCCATTAGTATCATTCAAGTTATTCCTATACCAATTTGTTAGGACTTATTTTCCTATTCAAATTTCAAGTATTTGTTTTGTAAATTGAAACGTGTAGGCTTATTTTATGAGCTCCAATGTCGCATGTAGTTGTACTGCATTTGTGCGTATATGTGTGTAATCGTGGTTTAGATGTGAACCTGCCCGTAGTGTTGTGTGTGTGTGTGTGTGTGTGTGTGAGAGAGCGAGAGAGAGAGAGAGAGAGAGAGAGCGAGAGAGAGAGAGAGAGAGAGAGAGAGAGAGAGAGAGAGAGAGCTTGTGATCATTGCATAGTATTAGCGACACGTCACATTTTCTCTTCTTTTATTTTAGTGAATAAAGATTTTTTGACTTGACTTGACTTGATGGCTGTCTTCAACGTGTTATATGTTATTTTCATTCACTGTGAACATTTTATGGTACAGAAGCTGCATATCGCTCATAGCAAACACATTGTGACCCACGTGTGTGTGTGTGTGTTTTAGAGAGAGAGGGGCGAGGATGGTATGTGCTTTAAGATGCTAACCTTAACCTACGTGTTGAGAGTATGGATGTAGCAATGGCGAATTAACGGTGGCCTGCCAATTTTGTGTATTGTAGGAGATGGAGGCTTTGCCGAGGGCACTTGAGTACGCCTCATTGACTGACCAAACTGCTTCCACCACATTCCCATTACACTGTCAGCTCAGGCGGACAATGTAGGTTTCCATGGAAATGTGTGACAATATCAGGGTGTCTCTCACCGTTCATGTTGCTTTTAGATAGGAGCGCATTGCATTCTTGGTTAATTTTCGTTTGTAGCATATTATTATTATTATTATTATTATTATTATTATTATTATTATTATTATTATTATTATTATTATTATTATTGAATTTGATAAAGATATTTCTCAAGTTGTCGTGGCGAAGAGAGCGCCATCATCTCCTTTGTCGTCATCGTCATCGTCATCACCATCATCGTAGTCTTCATCGTCATTATCATTATCATCGTCGTCGTCGTCGTCATCGTCCCGCCGTACCAAATCAGATCTACTCACAGACTATCAACAGGACTGTTGATCGGTAGGGATTTGACGGATGGGATTAAGACTGAGCTGACGTCACAGTTATTTGACGTATTCCTGGGTATTCTTAATTGGCCATGTGGTTGAACTAATCAATGTACCAGACGTGGAGCAAACAGAACTATTTGCACCGTGTGGGTGGAATAGGCACTACAGTAGTTTTCTAATCAACATCAAACAGTTGGTGTTAGCCAAATGAGTGACATGGCTGTGGAGGTCAAAGGTCAATCTACCACTAAGTCTTTGATAGGCGTTTATTAACTAAGCTAGCTACGAACTGAAAACCGTGGAAGAAATTAGCGGTAATAAGTTTGAACAACTGCGCCCATTCCTTTTGTTGATGCATGGTGCGGTGGTGCCAACTGTCCTAGGGAATAACATTTGTCCCAATCACCGTCTTTAGACGGGAGATAATCCTCTCACAGTTTCACTCTTATGTAGCCAGCGCCACCCTGTGGGGTTAAGTGCTGCAAAGTCTGCCATTAAAAGGCATTGTGACTGATCAGCGATGGACAATTGTTGCTCTATGATCTATGGGCAGACTGTGTCGAGTCGCTCAGAAGAAGAATGGAAGACACTTTTTTAGTGAACCAAGCACCTCTCTCTCTCTCTCTCTCTCTCTCTCTCTCTCTCTCTCTCTCTCTCTCTCTCTCTCTCTTCTGCTGTCCACCTCCTTCCCCTCACTTCCACACCTGACTTTGTCTTTCCTGTCGTTTTTGTTATTTCTTATGTCTCCTCCATCCACAGTCAACCTCCCTGTCTCTCTTACCACACAGTGCAGTTAGCCCTGCACACTGGACCACAGGTCAATTGCTGTTACACACAGTCCTATGGAATGTATTTGGTTTAATAAATTACCATACATGCATTGATGTAGGATGTAGTGACTCACCAATCACCGGACACTGGCGCTGGCCACCTCCCCACATGTCCTCCGTGGACACAGTCATAGATCCACGGACACAGTCATAGATCCATGGACACAGTCATAGATCCACGGACACAGTCATAGATCCACAGTCACAGAT
Organism: Oncomelania hupensis; assembly: GCA_036898135.1. NCBI lineage: Eukaryota > Metazoa > Mollusca > Gastropoda > Littorinimorpha > Pomatiopsidae > Oncomelania > Oncomelania hupensis. The sequence continues at coordinate 89,785,542 of CM072514.1, read as the reverse complement.
CCACGGACACAGTAGTCATAGATCCATGGTCACAGTCATGGATCCACGGACACAGTAGTCATAGATCCATGGTCACAGTCATAGATCCACGGACACAGTCATGGTTCGCCTTTTGGTGTTGTGCAAGCAGCGCAAGAGTCTGGTGGATGTTAATCCTTTGATTAGCCCTGCCTGTCTGTCTGCAATCACACTGAGGTCGCCTCGCCACCCTCTTCACGTCAGTTTGAGGTTGAGTACCCCTCCCCCGCCTCCTTCCTTCCCCGTCCAAATATCGTTTGGCAGTCTAGTGGTGGAAGTTTATAAAGAACCCTCTTACCATAGTTTTATTTTATTTTATTAAAAAAAACCACAGATTTGTCGTTGTGCGCTCCTTATCAGTGTTGATTCAACATTGACATTTCAGGGTTTATAAACATTTCCTTAATTTGCGTTGCTTAACCTCACTTTTCAGTGCCTTGCAAAGATTACTCTGTAAAGATAGATAATGACATAATTACATTTATTTTTAAACTGTTGATTTGTCCAAAATAATAATTGAAAAATGTATAACTTTTCTCAAGTGTGTGCACAATAATAATAATAATAATAATAATAATAATAATAATAATAATAATAATAATAATAATAACAACAACAACAACATCATCAACAACAACAACTACAACATCAACAATAATAATAATAATAATAATAATAATAATAATAATAATAATAATAATAATAATAATAATAAATTATGATTACTTAGTAGTAGTAGTAGTAGTAGTAGTAGTAGTAGTAGTAGTAGTAGTAGTAGTAGTAGTAGTAGTAGTAGTAGTAGCATTTCACAACTGAGCTGTGGCCTGAGAAATTTTACGCTTTGTTTAGCTAATATGCTCAGTGCGGCAGGGGAAACAACTCTTTCGTCTGTCGGGAGTAGCACTTCAGACTAGATCTAAAGCGTGACTTTATTTCTTACTTTTTCTGGTTTCTCTTCACTTTAGAAACTGCTAGGGTGTACATTATTTGTATTCCATCATGTTTATCATCCTCGTTTTGACTGGTATGGCTTTTACATCTTTTCTTGAATTCATTTTGTGTTTTGTTAGAAAAAAAAACCACAATAAAATGAAAATAGTTCTACGTTGTTTGATAAGTTTACTGCTTATTTCATTTTCCGCTATACGTAGATTTGTTTATCACTTCTGTTTTATTATAGCTCCAATTTGCTAGCTGAATTTTCAAACTTGAAAGATCGTAGAAGCACAGTGATTGATTTGTTCCTTGTTCTGGTTTCATGAAGTTCGTCGCCGTTTTATCGGTTTCGTTTAGAAGCAATCGTTGTCACTAAAAATAGAATTGTCAAGCAGCGTTGCATGTGTGATTGACAGGTTATTTGCTTACTTGTCGGTTGGATTCTAGAAGGCCACAAGCCTGTTCGCCAAGAGGTCAAAAACGAAAAAGCAAAAACAACAGAAATAGGCAAAATAAACATTTCAACACATTTCCCTTCATAAGCAGTGGAACACTATTTCAAAGTGGTCGTTTGTGTTCAGACATTGGATTGTTCGTCACGTCTTTTTATAGACACTGGCTACAGACCTTGTATTATGTTTGTTATAGTTTTGTTACACAAAGTTTAGAGGTGGTTGATATACATGTGCGCAATATTTGAAAATCTCTCTCTCTCTCTCTCTCTCTCTCTCTCTCTCTCTCTCTCTCTCTCTCTCTCTCTCTCTCTCTCTCTCTCTCTCTCTCTCTCTCTCTCTCTCTCTCTCTCTTAATTCATCATATTTCGGGCAATACAAAATAAAATGTATTTCATCTGCAATGTGGGCTGCAAAATGGACAGTTTTTGGATAAATTTATATATCTTCTGTTTCCATTTATGTCACCACGAAGTATAAAGAAAGTGTTGTTGCCAGCTCCATTTAAGCAAACCTCTGAAAAAAAAAAGGTCCAGTGTTTTATCATGTACACGCAATTTCTCGTGTCAGGTTAATTTAAAGGTTGTCTAAGAAAATCTTTTTGTTTCCATTTCATAAACTTGTTTTGGCAATCGATTTGGGAGAAAGGTTTGACGTTTAAACCAGTATCTAACGGCTCTTATGATGCTATCGATGTACAGTGGATAACGGCCTAACTCTCCATATACCATGGTGTTCGGGTGCAAAATAGTGCTTTCAATGAAATAAATGAGCAGTTACAATAACAGAGAAACGGGCTAGGTCCCGTATCTGGGCTGCATACATGAGGATATGTTTTCACTTGTGCATCAAACAACATTTAAAATACAAATATATCCGAACTCCCCAGTCTCCACATTGTTTTCATGAAACTCCCCAGTCTCCACATTGTTTTCATGAAACTCCCAGTCTCCACATTGTTTTTCATGAAACTTCCCAGTCTCCACATTGTTTTCATGAAACTCCCCAGTCTCCACATTGTTTTCATGAAACTCCCCAGTCTCCACATGGTTTTCATGAAACTCCCCAGTCTCTACATTGTTTTCATGAAACTCCCCAGTCTCCACATTGTTTTCATGGAACTCCCCAGTCTCCACATTCTTTTCATGAAACTCCCCAGTCTCCACATTGTTTTCATGGAACTCCCCAGTCTCCACATTGTTTTCATCAAACTCCCCAGTCTCCACATTGTTTTCATGAAACTCCCCCGTCTCCACATGGTTTTCATGAAACTCCCCAGTCTCCACATTGTTTTCATGAAACTCCCCAGTCTCCACATTGTTTTCATGAAACTCCCCCGTCTCCTCATTGTTTTCATGAAACTCACCAGTCTCCACATTGTTTTCATGAAACTCCCCAGTCTCCACATTGTTTTCATGAAACTCCCCAGTCTCCACATTGTTTTCATGAAACTCCCCAGTCTCCACTGTTGGATGTGGTCGCTGTGTGCTGCCCTAAAACTGTTGTAAATGTTGTTTCCATACATATGTTTTTATTGCAGCTCGAGGAAGAAAGATGCGTGTGGGCTGAGGGACAGAATTGTTGACTTTTCCCCATCAATATTTTCTTCAACAGCGTCACGACAGCATGATCGCTGCTGGTAACGACTCCACTAATAGTCATTATCGAACTTTCGGAATGTAACAAATATGAATTTCACTTTGCAATTTGCTTTAATTTTTATTATTATTTCACTTGCAATTCGTTTCCATTATTATTAGTTTTAGTCTTATGAGTGTGTTTATTTTGTGCGCTGTGCCGTTACTCACCTCAGGAGCTTGTGAGAGGAAGAGAAAATGTTCAATGCCATTTCCGCAAGTGCCATTCTTTTGTCACAACATTCAGCTACTTTCCAGGTCAATGATGATTTGAGAGCAGGAAAATGAAGCTTTGCAATAGACTTTCTTGAAAAAGCGATATTTTCATTGGTTATTGAAAGAATAGGGGGAAAACGACTGATAGTAAAATAAATAATAATATAATAAATAAATTAAATTTAACAAATAATAATAAAAATAAATACAACAAGCAACCAAAAAAAAAAAAACGACAATAAAGCAACAATTAAAATATTGTTGCAGTAATAAACAACTAAAGCAATAGCAGCCATTGCAATGAAATATAAAGAAGGAAAAAAAGTATAACAATTGAGCTGTTGACGGTGTGGGAATTACTTCCAGCATCCATTGGCCCCATGTCTTCATGGTATTCTCACTTCAACATCCCCATTCTGATTCTCCAGTTGCAATCAATCCCATTTGGTGAAAATCACATATAAGAACAAACCGATTTGGGAACTATTGTAATCAGCTCCTTTATTAACTGTTGGGAAGTCCCACCTCTCTCGTTATCTTGGAACCCTGTTCTCCCTCCACTTGAACAGCGCAGGGTTCAACACTACATAAACAGCACTCGCTGTTAGCTTCAACTTTTATTACATGCACATTTTGTATTAGTTTGATCGTTTATATGCTAATGACAATGACCCCGCTGGATTTGAATGTGTTGTTGGAATTTATATGCGGAGGTCTGCTACAGTAAATAATATTTATTTAGGTTCACACGCAGATGTAAGCAGGGTGATTGAGTTAGCTCGTAGCCTTTGGCAATTGTCGACGTTAGATGTTAGAGAGTTGAATTCAAATGGTGCAATTTGGTTTTCATTTTTAACGTGTCAGATTTCATCCATATTTTATGAACTGTCAATATTACCCAGTTTTGCTGTAGATCGAGTTTTTTTCATTGAATGTGACCGTCCTACTGTAGGGGTCTGAAAGCTGAGACCACCGAAAAGCAGACATGGTCGACGTAGTTTGCTGCTTATATTGATGTTGGAACTGAATTTTCCTTTTTAGTTGAGATTGTGACAAGGGCGCTTAATGCCATAGTAAGGATGAATTTGATATTTTCAATGCATATGGGGTGTCGGATAGCGCAGCGGTTGGAGCACTCGCTACTGTGTCGCAAGTTAAGCACCGTCCAGTGCGGTTAGCACTTGGATGGGTGAGGTGACCGCAAAACGTGAAGCGACAAATAACAACGCCCCCAGTTGACTCAACTGTGACTGAGTACCTGTTCTCTTAAGGGTGGGGAAGGTAAAGCAGCGAGGGAGAGAGATGGGCCTCACCCTTATTACGCTGGCCCAAGATAAGTGTGATCACCAACATCACGCTCCCCTACGGCCACAAGGCTATGGGACTACCTTTACCTTTACCTTTTACTGCAGTTCGTGAATAACGAAAAAGGAGATGGTACAGCGACATATATACACGCACATGAAGACACACATATGGATGAGTGGGTGGGTAGGTGTGTGTGTGTGTGTGTGTGTGTGTGTGTTCGTGTGCGCGTGGGTGCGCGTTGGTCTGTATGAAAAAGAGTGTGTGCCAACAGTCCGTGTCACAAGCGTACTAAGTGGCCCCTGGCTTTTTTGGTCCCCAGAGAGTGAAGTTGGAAGTTGCCGCTGTACAGTTTTAAACAGTTTGCAGCTGCGTCTCTTAAAAGAAAACGGGAAACTTTCTTTATCTTTATCGTTGCTCTTCTTGGTCTTTTAAATGTTGATGTATTTAGATTTGGCTGGCAGTGGCGTCTTTCAGAGACTTCCGCATTCGTTAAGAATTGCACTTTTTGAGCGTGTGTGTGGGTTAGGAGGGTGGGTGGGTTGGGTGAGGTGGGTAAGGTGGGCTGGGGTAGTGGGAACAGTAATGGGTTGATTGGTTTATGATAATGATGGTGATAGTAGTGGTGACTTTTGCTACTGATTATTATGTATTTCCTTCAAACCGCCATATTGTGATAATAACAACATATTTATTTAGCAGGCGCTTTTTCCAACAATTATTGACATCGCGCATACTAACGTGCACAGTACCCTCACTCTTTTTGAAGAAGAACAAGAGTAACAGATAGAAAGAGGATGGACCCAAGAAGAAGGAAAGAAAAAGGGTGGCTGTGAAAGAAGGAGCTTGTGGAAGAGGGGTTGGGGGTGGGAGAGAAAGAAGACAAAGAAAGAAGAGAGAGAGAGAGAGAGAGAGAGAGAGAGAGAGAGAGAGAGAGAGAGAGAGAGAGAGAGAGAGAGTTATGCAAGAAGAAAAAGAGCAGAGGAATTAGAAAGAAGCAGAATTATAAAAAGACGGCGTTCGTCTGTTGCTTGCAAATGAAGTTTGTGTTGTGGAGTGTTGAGACAAAAAAACCCTCCTGCCCTGCTCCGTGCCCTGTCGCTCAATGTTTCGACACTTCTTGCAGACAATCGCATTGCCCACTCTTAATCAACTTACTCGCCGTCAAGTTAAAAAAATATATATATACCAAACTCTGAAAACGGAATGCAAAGCATTCACTGTCAGTGAAGAAGGCGACGAAAGAGAACGTTGAAGTTGAAGAAGAAGAAGAAGAAGAAGAAAAGCGAATACTTACTGCCGCGGGAGAAAATAAAGATATATCCGATACAAAACACGAGAACGGAGCAATTTCTCTCAATACGGAAACAATATAAAGAGAAAAGAAAGAAAAGGTTTAAGACGAAAGCTACATTTTCACTGCCCGAGCAAACAAAGGTGAAATAATAAAGATATTAAAAAAAACACAGAAAGACGAAATGAAAGGGCGTGCAAGCGAGGGCTGCAGTGCTTTTAAGGCTTTCTCGCTGAAGCCATTATTTGTATTGTTGATTCCGGATGAGATTGGGATTAAGAAATAATTAAATACATGTTTGGGAGAAGCCAAATGGGAAGTCAGGCTGCGTAGATTAGAACGAATTGTGCGAGATACACACAAAAAGTAGGATGGAGGTGGGGGTACGAAGAGAAGGGGGTGGGGGTGTCTCTTGAGCAGTTTGGTAGTGGTGTTGGTGGGGGTGGAAAATGAACATGATGCATGTAGGACAACTAAGAAATGAACATGATGCATGTAGGACAACTAACAAAGATCAATGAAGACTTCTATTTGCTTTGAAATCACTTTGACGTTTTGTCAGTGGCTGTTATCAGGAAACGAACGTACAGTGCAGTAACTTGTATGTATGTTATTACACATAACGTGTATGTATGTTAACACATAACGTGTATGTATATTAACACATAACGTGTATGCACGTTAACACATAACGTGTATGTACGTTAACACATAACGTGTATGTACGTTAACACATAACGTGTATGTATGTTAACTCAGAACGTGTATGTATGTTAACACAGAACTCGTATGTATGTTAACACAGAACTCGTATGTATGTTAACACAGAACTTGTATGTATGTTAACACAGAACGTGTATGTATGTTAACACAGAACTCGTATGTATGTTAACACAGAACTCGTATGTATGTTAACACAGAACTTGTATGTATGTTAACACAGAACGTGTAAGCATGTTAACAGAACTCGTATGCATGTTAACACAACTTGTATGTATGTTAACACAGAACTTGTATGTATGTTAACACAGAACTTGTATGTTAACACAGAACTTGTATGTATGTTAACACAGAGCTTGTATGTATGTTAACACAGAACTTCGATGTGAACAAGTTGATTGCTTATGACTGTGCTGACCTTATTTAACCTGAGAATAAACACTTATGACTGTGCTGACCTTATTTAACCTGAGAATAAACACTTATGACTGTGCTGACCTTATTTAACCTGAGAATAAACACTTATGACTGTGCTGACCTTATTTAACCTGAGAATAAACACTTATGACTGTGCTGACCTTATTTAACCTGAGAATAAACACTTATGACTGTGCTGACCTTATTTACAATAACAATAAACACTTATGACTGTGCTGACCTTATTTACAATAACAATAAACACTATTACATCCTCAGCCTCCCACTCCTTCCTTCCCTAATCTATCTTTGGTCGGGGGAGGAAGGGAAGGGGGGGGGGCATAATAAGTTCTTAATATTACACATTATAAGCCAGGGGAAGGGGAAAAAAGATTCAATCCTTTATCGTTTACGACAGTGCAGACTTTACCGTGACGATAAGAAATGAAGTTATTTCAGATAAAAGGATTTGAAATAGGAAAGTAAAGAAGAAGAAAGGTTCTGTATAAACACAGGAAGAAACGCTTGCTGGCTTTGACATGACATGGAACAGTAACTGAAGATATTACGGCAAAGAAAGTGAAATGTAAATATTGCTGTATAAACACCATGATAACACGGCATAAAACAAACACGACATTGTAAATACGGACAAAATGTACAATGTTGTATCAACGACTTGATCATTAAGGAAAGGACCGTAAGCAACAACAGAATGACGTGAGATATGTAGCGAAGATGTAGGAGGCGGTGTAGTGGAATTGATAGGCGGCGACTCCCTGTTTCCATGCATGCTCCCTTCAGCCGTTTTCGTCCCTGGGGAATATTTGGAGCCGGGTTTTTCTCCCTGCTCCCCGAGCCATTCAGTTATTTGCAGCAATTCCGTCATTTACAGATTTTATGCCTTGTCCCTGAAAATTGAATTGCGCTTCGGAATGGAATGTGTTGTCGATCAGCTGGCCATTTTTTTAAAACCCGCCGCACTGAGTGTTGTGGGGAAGGCCGCACTGTGTGTTGTGGGGAAGACCGCACTGAGTGTTGTGGGGAAGGCCGCACTGTGTGTTGTGGGGAAGACCGCACTGAGTGTTGTGGGGAAGGCCGCACTGTGTGTTGTGGGGAAGACCGCACTGAGTGTTGTGGGGAAGGCCGCACTGTGTTGTGGGGAAGACCGCACTGTGTGTTGTGGGGAAGACCGCACTGTGTGTTGTGGGGAAGGCCGCACTGTGTTGTGGGGAAGGCCGCACTGTGTTGTGGGGAAGGCCGCACTGTGTGTTGTGGGGAAGGCCGTTGTGGGGAAGGCCGCACTGTGTGTTGTGGGGAAGGCCGCACTGTGTGTTGTGGGGAAGGCCGCACTGTGTGTTGTGGGGAAGGCCGCACTGTGTGTTGTGGGGAAGGCCGCACTGTGTGTTGTGGGGAAGGCCGCACTGTGTGTTGTGGGGAAGGCCGCACTGTGTGTTGTGGGGAAGGCCGCACTGTGTGTTGTGGGGAAGGCCGCACTGTGTGTTGTGGGGAAGGCCGCACTGTGTGTTGTGGGGAAGGCCGCACTGTGTGTTGTGGGGAAGGCCGCACTGTGTTGTGGGGAAGGCCGCACTGTGTGTTGTGGGGAAGGCCGCACTGTATTGTGGGGAAGGCCGCACTGTGTGTTGTGGGGAAGGCCGTTGTGGGGAAGGCCGCACTGTGTGTTGTGGGGAAGGCCGCACTGTGTGTTGTGGGGAAGGCCGCACTGTGTGTTGTGGGGAAGGCCGTTGTGGGGAAGGCCGCACTGTGTGTTGTGGGGAAGGGAGGTGAGATGGAGGAGAATGGAGCTGTAGAGGGAGAGGAGACATTTGTGTTTGATGGGGAGAGGAAGTGTTGCGGTGTGTCGGGAGGGATTGAGGGTTAGGGTTAGGGTTAGGGTAAGGGAGAGATTGAACCCATTCTATTGCATAATTGACGTAAAAACGATACGTCACTAGATTAATAAGTACAAACTAATTCTCTCTCTCTCTCTCTCTCTCTCTCTCTCTCTCTCTCTCTCTCTCTCTCTCTCTCTCTCTCTCTCTCTCTCTCTCTCTCTCTCTCTCTCCTCACACACACACACACACAAACCACAAATTTACCTTTCTGGTACATTAAAACTGTACCTTTATATCCAAAAGTGGGCGTTATTGATGTCATATATTGCGTGATTGTCGTTCCCCTAACATTTGTGGATTTATGTCGCCGGCATAATAAGGGGAAGACATTGTTTTGTCTTATATCTCACTGTCACGCACTTACACTTTATATTGTTACAGTTGGGTTTTGTCTCCCCCCCCCCATCTTCACCCACCTCCTCCCCGCTCCGCCCTCCCTTACCTCTCCCCCCCCCTCCTTCTCCGCGGTCCCTCCGTGGCTATTATGTGGGTTTTGTAGGTGATTATGTGTGGGGGACATTTGTCCTTGCCGTCTTCTTCTTCTTCTACTGTTTTCTTTTTTTTTCTTTTTTTTTAAATTTGGAGAACGTTTTTGAACTTTTTCACAGCCTTTATGTATTTTCTTCTTCTTCTTCTTCTTCTTCTTCTTCTTCTTCTTCTTCTTCTTCTTCTTCTTCTTCTTCTTCTTCTTCTTCTTCTTCTCATCCATTCTTGAATAAAAGTCGGAAACCTATGTGGGGACACTTCAGGCCATAAAGACGTCTTTGTACATTTACATTGAATGCAAAATTGACATTTAACGCAATAGCAGTATTTTGTTAGGGCAGACAAAGGGGTTGTTTGTGAAGTAGGCCTCTTGCAAAGACCCTGAGTAGGTTTCATTCTGAGGGCTGGGACTGACAGTTGATTTCACTACACTGTTGATGGTAGCGGTGACTGGAAGTGACAGTGATGTCGGTTGCTCACAGAATCTTTATTGTTGTTACGAGTGCTATGTTTGGTTTTATATTTTGTTGATAGCCAGGATATATTTCCCCCCTCACACCTCTCACTCCCCATGGCCCGTCTCTTGCTGACCTTTATTCTAGTACTTCGGGGATGGTGAGCTCCTAATGCTTACAAACACATCTTTCTTCAAACGCAGCCTTCCAAATCAAATAAGCTGGAAAAGGCATGAATAAATGGATAAGATAAATTGGTGAAGGAAGAGGAGAAGGATGAAAATTAATATGAGAGAAGAAATTAATAGAGCGTTTCCTGGGAGGAACGGGAGAGAGCACTTCGCTTTGATGGCAGACAGCTTCCACGTATCTTTTGCTCACCTGACCTTCCAAAATAGACGTGATTTTTTTTGGGCCATGATTGTGTATATTGTCGATCTGGCCTTATTTATTTTTCAACCTGTGTACGTTATGTATTCCCTTTGATCTCTGACGCTTTTTCAATGAAGCGGCTGCTGTTTGATGCGGCCCACTGAGAGAACGCCACTGTCAGCTGCAAGAAAGGTCCCTGTCAATGGTGTTTCAACCCCACACATACAGCTGTAGTCAATACGCTATGTGTCCGGGACCTCAGTCTAACCTTAACTAACTTTCGCAGATCCATTGCATCGTAGAAATGGAATTGAAAAAAGACGGAATGAGATGGCGACAGGTTTTGAAGCTTTGCTGACAACAGCTTCCAATGACTATCCATCACTAAACTAATGCAACACGATCTGTTGAAGTGGTCATCCTCTTTTATCATCCAATTTCTCCACCTCCGTTTCGTCTTCGTTAAGGTCGTTGTTAGAGAAACACATTTTCAAGAGGCACATCCCTAATATGGAGCATTTTATCTTCTAACAAAATGGAGACTGACAGAAAATCTGAACAAGAAAAAAAAGATTGAGAGAGTCAGAAGAAAGTGGCACGGGTCTGTGTTATTTTCCAGCAGATAAATTGGGATTCGTTTAAGGTTTGTGTCATCATTGCCTTCTTTATGTGTCATTGTGGTCTGGTTTATAGTGTGCATCTGCTGCGCTTGTAAGCACTCACATCGCGCTGGCTATCCAAGGACACCCGGAGGCAAAGCTCATTCATAGAAAAGGAAATAGCTGACGTTTCAGATCATCTGGCTGTGCAGATTGTGAATACTGATATTACAAAAAATGGTTTCACCCTATATGAGAGAGAGGGGGGGGGATGCTGAAAGGAGTCTCTCTCTCTCTTTCTCTCTCTCTCTCTCTCTCTCTGTCTCCCTCCCGCTCATCCGCTCTCAATCTGCCAACAACAAGTTTGACCTTACCTGAGCAGATGTCTCTGGAAGAGCTTAATGTGAACTTGTGAAACACAGACATTGATTGGGTGTTTGTGTGGGAAGCGGGTGTAGGTCAAGAGTTAGGTGTTAGGGAACTATAGTTCCACCAGCCAAACTTGTTACCGTAGTGATGCCTTTCCTTTCCGGTTATGCAATCGGGAAATTCTTGCGAACCTTTCTTCGTGCCTGCCGTTCTAAAGCGGCAACGCACTTTAGTTGCGGACGAAATTTTGTTCGTCCTTATCCAGGGGAGGTAAATGTCTTCATAACTCTCTAATTTGCGGAGGTTGTTTTCGTCGAAAACGCACGAGTCTTTAGATTGGTTCATCACGGGCTAAAACAGATACTTTTCCCAACGAAAGTTTAGTTCAAGTTTAGAATAGAACATTGGTCATTTTTCTTATCCTCTTTAAAAAAACAACCACACACATTATAGCCCCAGCTTGTGTTCAACACAAACTCCTCCGTCATTTTACATCTGAAAGCAAAAGCAGCCCAAGAACAGCACCCTTTTTTCGGAGCAAAGTACACCTATTTTAATGAAACAACAACAACACAACAACAACAAAAACAACAACAACAAATGATGAAAGAATACAGGCAAAGCATTTATTAAAGCTTACGTTTATAGCAGTTGACCCGATCTATGCAAAAAATAACAGAAACCTTCATGAGAATCACGATTCGTCAAAACGATGAAAATTCCGCATTTTCACTTAACGAAGTTTTCTGCGGAATGCAAATGAGAAAGTCGTGATTTTCCGGAAGCGCAAAAGTTATGACGTGGACTGGGGTTTTCCTACAAAGCACATAAACTTATTTCCTAGTTCCTTTTCATAGAAAAACCCCCGGTCTCCGTCATAACTTTTGCGCTTCCGGAAAATCACGACTTTCTCATTTGCATTACGCAGAAAACTTCGCTAAGTTTGTGTGCTTTGTAAAGCTCTCTATTATTGTTCAGTTGTTGCTGCCTTGTCCTACAGGCGATGTTGGTGCAGGCATCAGACATCATTCCAGATTCTCGCACGTACATGTATATACTTACATTGCGCTGTGCATCCCATAATTTGCTCCTTTTCCCAACTGCATTACAACCAATGTTATACTCATGTCTCGCATCGCCACATACAGATTACACTGATTTCCGCTGGTGAGTAGACAGAAAGATGGAGCACGCTGGTTAATCGATCACCTGTCGTGCCCCTACGACCTCCGAGTTACGGGATAGGATAGGAGTAGACCTACTACTTTCAATCAGCTCTCTCTCTCTCTCTCTCTCTCTCTCTCTCTCTCTCTCTCTCTCTCTCTCTCTTCTATTCTTTTTCGCATATATTATTATTATTATTATTATTATTATTATTATTATTATTATTATTATTATTATTATTATTATTATTGAATCGTTCTCATATAGCGTT